>JAGQAX010000014.1:39953864-40436364 GCA_019142605.1 Cephalopholis sonnerati | reverse complement strand
ATAAAATGCCCCCAAAAATTAATAAAATATAGGTATCCTGCACAAAGCTGTGTAACAGGTGAAAACATGTATATATATATGAATTCATGGCTAGAAATGAACTACACGTGGACGGGCAGTGGGTGTAACCTTTGACCCTGTGGTCACATTGGTCACCGACGTGGAGGACTCCAACCGTGAAACTTTGCAACCCGAGGATGAGGTGGCAGCCTACATGGAGTTCAAGACACCCAAGGAGGATCCTTTGGAGGTTTGATGGTGGTCTCTACTATTTTTCCCCTGTTAAAGGTTTTTTTTGGGAATTTTTCCTTCTCAGCTGTGAGGGTCCAAGGACAGAGGGAAGTCGTATGTTGTAAGGCCCTCTGAGGCAGATTTTCATTTGTGAAACTGAACTGAAAAAACAACACAGTTTTGTATCAGAACAAATGTCAGTGACGGATTAACTTTAACAGACTGCTACTGTTAATGCGCGCTGACATGCCAGAAGCAGATAATCTGTCTGCTGCTGTGAGCGTAGTGTCTGTCCACGGTGTTTCCCTGCCAGTCTGCCAGACTGATCCCCGCCACACCACACAGCACCTACTGGAAAATCCACAGAAACTAATTTGGAATGGCAGAGTTGCTCCATCCAGCGTGTTCTACATATCTGAGTGTGATGTGAGACTAATGGAAATGTTAAATAACTGAGAGAGACGTACACAGAGAGGCCGATCGGATGGCAGTGATGAATCCAGCACGTGTCTCGGCTCACACATGACATCCTCTCTGACACACTATCCTCAGCGGTCCATTCACTTTTTGAAACCCACATCACAACCTTGACACCCGCTCAGTTCTGTGTGTGTGTGTGTGTGTTACCCTACATGTGCTCTGACTTGTTTGTGTGTAGCCGTCAGCATTGACTTTCCGTTTGTGCGTACGAGTGTGTGTGTGTGTGTGTGTGTCTAAGCCTGTGGGTCACACGGGTTTGTGCGTCGGACCCAGAGCTCATCTGGTCTGATCTGATTTCCTCCCAGCTGGCTGATGTGGAACAGTAGCCCAGATGTTGCAGAGATTACAACTCCCCGCAGTGTTTGGGGGGAAGATTCGAGACCATTCAGGAAAATAAACACAATGGGAGAATTTGTGCTGCGAACGAGGACCTTTCAGTTTCCTCCACAGAAAGAGTCCCTGTTTTTAATGTTTAGATCACACAGATGAAAAATAAAGACCTGTGCTTATTGGTATCACTTTACTGCAGCTAGGACATAGGCACAGTCTGCCTTCATCTCTGGCACTTTGCACCTTTTATCATGTGTGTTAATCTGTTAGCAGCTATGTGGTGAGGGCAGGTCTGGGAGTTCTGAGGCCAAAAATTAAGCAAACACAAGAAACAAACTTTAATTACCACCTCTTCTTGTTTGCCTCCACAAACCCTCAGGTTGCAGTCACAGTTTACATCCATGTCTGTCCAGACTCTTGTGACAGTAGACTTTGCCTCAAATATGGATGTTGCTACAAAGACGCTGCAAATCCTAAAACATGGACGCTTCACACACATCTTCCCCCCGACAGCACAGAAGATTAATACAGATCAGCAGTTTTAGTATCTGACCAAATGTCTCCCCTTCTGTTCCTCAGATATGACGCTGAGTAATGGTCAGAAAAGTGTTTTTACTAGAGCTGTCAAAATAAGGTGTTCATTTTGATTATTTAATCACAGACAAAATAACAAGTTAAAAAAATGAACGCTGATTAATGTCGTTCCGTGTTGCCCTTTGACCTGGTGATTCACTGAAGGCCACAGTGTCTTTGTCACATGATGGAGGCAGACGAGACAACGCTGCTCTGCCCCGTGAGCGGAACATTTACATTTAAAAAACACCCTGAAGGCACTGTTCTGCAGTCAGGATTTTTCATACCATTGGAGAACTTAAAGCCTGAAATATCACCTCAACACAAAACATTTAGCAGCAAACCCACAGGTCTGAGCTAGCACAGCCTCTGATGCTAACGCTAACAGCCAGCCTCGTCACGCCACGCTCCACCAGGTGTTCAGACTGAGTCAGTCTACCTGTGACCGACTCACTAACTCCCTTACAGAATGGACTGCAGACCAGTTTGGGTGGTCGAGGACAGGGGGACAACTACTTTGACAGCAAAAATTGATGTATGTGATTAATTTAGATTCATTACTCACAGAGCATGTAATTAATTAGATTCACTTTTGTAATCGCTTGACAGACCTAGTTTTTGAAGAACATAATGATGTCATAGTGAAGCTGACCTTTGACCTTTTCAATACAAAATTTTAGCACTTTTGATTATTTTATCCTGTTCGATATTTGTGTAAAGTTTTGTCATAATTCTTGAGTTATGGCCAAAAACATTTTTTTCGAGGTCACAGTGACCTTTGACCTTTGACCACCAAACTCTAATCAGTTCATTTTTGAGTCCAAGATTGTTTGTGCCAAATTTGAAGAAATCTCCTAGAGGCTTTCCTGAGTGGACGGACAGACAACCTGAAAACATCATGGCTCCAGCCACAGCGGTGCAGAGGCATAAAAATGAGTTTCAAAACCACAGGGCACGTCTTCCATTGTGTGCAGACGATTTAAAGGGCATGATAAAGAGGTTCTTCCTGTATGTGTTCAGATGTTGTATTAAAGGGTTTCTGCAGCAGTGCTGTATTAAACTTCCACAAAGCTGGCGGCCTCACAAGAGATGGAGTTTAACAAAAGAAAGGTCAAACTGAAGCGTCAGAGGCAGAAACACCTAAAGACAGAGGACTACTGTCAAGGCTAAAGCTAACGTTAGCTACATACACATAAACTTGAAGCTGTGGCGGCTTTGGTTCTGGTTAGCAGATGGCTAAACTATGAGCAACATTTTTCACTGATACTGACACAGCCTTTATTTGGTTGAGCGTCAGACTCTTATTGATAGTCCGTTTTCTTTTTCTGGGTTGCTTTGCAGTGTGTGCAGTTGTTGCCAATGCTGGAATAGCACCTTTCTCTGCAGGGTTCTCCACCACTGAATAAACTTAAATTAAAGGGATGTGCATCTGCATTTACAGAATATCCAATAGAAACTCCCTCTTTCTACAATGACCTGTGATTGGACAAAGTCTCATGTAACAGGCTAGATTTTCTAACCCCTGAAAACAGAGCCAGGAGGAGGTGCAGAAGTTGAGTTTTCTCTCAGACCACTTGAATGACAATACACTCAAAGTTTGTTACGGGATTTTTGTCCAATGATGCAAATGTTAAAACTGCCTACTGCAGCTTTAAAGGTGAAGGATGGACTCCCGCTCAGTGGCCACAGCAACCTGAATCCAGCCAGGGCAAACAACAGCTCCAGGGGACCTGACAACCCTGAGTCCCAGCCAGGTCTGCTGCTGCTGTTACACAGGTTAGACCTGGCACTGCTACTAGCCACCGACTGAAGGCCTGTCTCCCAAACTGCTGCCTGCTCTCCTCCAAATGAAGCAGTCTACAGTGGCGGGGAGCGAGGCGGAGAGACCGCGGGGTGGCTAGCAGCGTATTTTTGTCTCATGTGTGGTCTGATGGACAGAAGGAGCTCCGCAATAAATAAATCAATGTATGGGAAACACTGTGTTACTGTATGAAGCATGTGCATAAAAAGAAAATGGTTCACATCAAACCTAACTCAAACAAAAGTCAAGAAGCAGGCCTCATCACATCATTTCATTTTAATAGATCTCTATCATATACATACAGTACAATATGCTCAAGACAGATTTTATGGCACATCCATTTTTGTTGTACATTTTGCAGTCGCTGGTATTGCTGTGAGGCTACAGTAAAGTGACCGTTTGAATCTGTTACTTAGGTAGATACAGCAGGTGGATTGACCTCAGTGGGTAAGAATAAGGTTGCTACAGCAAAACACATGCACTGTCAAGTTATATATTCCACTAGGGGTGGGTCACACATCCAGTTACACAGACCGATACTTGAAGGGGCGCTGTTGTTATGTTCTACTCAAACCCCTTTGTTGTTTTTGTCTTGGAATACGCTACAACAGTGGCTACCGTGATCCTGGAAAGCTACGGGATGTACATGGTTCAGGTTCCACCCAGACGCCATTCACTTTGAATGTAAAGAGCTGCCGTTACTTGTGTGTTAATTTAGTTTCATTTCAGTGTTCTCGTCCTGTCGTCAAACACAGTTCTCTCTGGGTTCAACCCAAACCTCGGACATCCGGTAGGAGTGACGAATAATGGTGTATAAGGATCTAGTATTCAGGTTTCTACTGCAATACAACTTTACCGTCAATACTACAGGTACAGAGTACTGCTAGGAGGTTATTCACATATGTACAAACTCCGCCGTGTAACCGCGCAGAGACTTGACGAGTGAGTGTGCCTTTTCTTTCCGAGTCTTCAGAGCACGTTCGAGATAGAAAAATAAAACAGTGATAGACTACAAAATACTGTGTGCCACCGTCGTACTCAAGTGCTGCTGTCCATTTTCACCCTGTTCTTTGTCCTCGTTTGAATGAAAACACACGCGTATAACTTAACTCTTTCAGTCAGAGTAAAAAAAGGATAAAACGATTTTCTCCAAAAAGAACTTTTTAAAAAAGAATGGCTTTAAAAAAACAGCATCAAGTACAACGAAAGACAACATGTAACATGAGAATAAAACTCATCCACTTTCCCTTTTATGAGCTTATCTGAGTGATATAAGTGTGCGTGTGGATGTGCACATACAGTGTGTATATATAGGTGTGTAAGAGCAGGGATGTGAGCACCTCCTGTGTCCGTCTCCATACTTAATGTCTCTTATTTAAACACACCGGCGGGTTAAAATGTCCCTTTAGTGTCCTGTTTAATCTGCTGAAAGTGCTTCACATACTTGGCATGGCACCCAGTCTCCTCCGCGGAGACATTTTGCGTCTCTAAATGTGCAAAGTAGGCATTTGGACTTTCTCCCAGTGATCCACCGTAAGTGTTAAATAATAGGAAACGGCATAAAATGCAAAAATAACAAACTCATGAGCCAGTGGTGGCTGAAACAGAAGCAGGATGATGAGGGGATGTACTGTGGAGGAGTGTGGAGGTGCAGCAGGTGACGGAGCGGCTGTGTGCGCTCTAGATGACCTGGCAGCAGCTGTGCGGGGTGGGCGTGCAGAGCAGACCCTCCTTGGGGCTGCGGTGGATGTTGACGGACAGAGTCTTGTCGTTGAGAGGCAGCTGCAGCACACGGTTCTTCATGTTCCTGTGGTTCTCCCTGGCCAGGTCCAGCTCTCCCAGCCTCAGCGTGCCCGTGCAGGGTCCGTCCAGCAGCGGGTCCGCCAGCGCGTCTCCCAGCGGGGGCTGGTGGTGGTACAAGTTCCCCCTGGGTGAGGGGCCGCCCAGGAGCGAGACCTTGTCCAGGCTGCCGGTGGAGCCGCCCATGCACATCCTCCACATGGGGCGGTCCTGGTTGTCCGCCGCAACAACGCCACCGCTACCGCCGCCCCCTCCCCCTCCTCCCCCTGTCAGGGTGTGGAACTGAGAGCTCAGACACAGGCTCATCAGCTTTAGGCTTTCCACCAGGCCGCTGGCAGCTTTGGCTGTTCCCTTGCCTTGGCCTGAACCCGATCCAGGACTGGCACAGTTGGAGGGGCTGCCCTGTCCTGACCCCCTTTTCTCCCTGTCCTCTTTCCCCCCCGCTCTCTCGTCCCCTTGTCCGCACACAGTTGCCGTATCTGGTTTGTGGTGACTTTCTGTCTCATCGTCACTCGTCTCTGAGCTGGGGGTGAAAGCAGCAACCGGTGCTGCTACACCGACAGTTTTAGGCGACGATATGAGCGTTGGTGGTGACGGTATTCTAGAGTTCAGATTGAGGCTCAGGCTGGGTTTAGGTGGGCCGAATCCATGCAGCTCCCTCCTCTCCTCCTCTTCCTCATCCTCTTTATCCTCCTCGTGGATCTGGTTAAGAACTGGAGCACTCATGCGGGACGTCAGCCGGTTAGCAGAAGACATCGATGATGAGGAGGCTTTGCAGCGAAGCACCACCTGGGCAGGTAGTGCTGAAGGGGATAAACATTTGTCGTCCTCCCCTTCTTCCTCCTCATCCTCCTCCACACTGAAGAGACTGGGACTGCGAGGTTTGCAGGGGCCCACTGAGGTCAGAGAGCCCAGCCTGAGGGGGTTGGAGTGGGGCTTCACCAGAGGCCTGACCCCCCTCTCCTGGCTCTGTCGCGCAGGCTGCTGCTGGCTGGAGGCCGTGGTGTGTTCCTGCCGCTGGCTGAGGTCCAGCAGAGCGGTTTTGGGTCTGGGGCCTTTGTGGAGGCTCTCAGCACTGCGGGCAGGTGACTGTGGCCCCCCGGGGTGGGAGATAGTCGGACCCCCCAGGCCATCACTGACATCCTGGTGAACGTCCACTCTGGTGGGCCAGGACTGCCTGTAAAGGGTTAAACACACACAGATCAGGGTTCAGTGGGTTGATCAGAAGTACTGTACATTCTTAAAGGGACAGTTCATCCCAAAATCAAGAATACATATTTTTCTTCTAACCCAGAGGTGTCAAACTCATTTTAGTTCAGGGGCGGCACACAGTCCAGTTTGATCTCCAGTGGACCGGACCAGCAAACTTCAAATGTTTCCCCTTTTTTTTGTGTAAAGAACTTCACTCTGAAAACGTTCGTACATTTCATCCAGATCGTGGAGGCAGTGTGGTGTAGTTGAAGTGAGATGCGACCTCAGAGACGGCGAAGAAATCTTAGAAATGGCGGAACAGAACGAAATGATAATGTAGTGAAGAGAATTCTACGTCCACATGTCGGGATGCATTTGATGACCTCATAGACCACCGCCGTCTACAACACTGCCTCCTCCACTGTCGCCTCGTTTGTTGCTGTGTGAAACTTTTGACTCCGCCCTCTAGTACCATCTACTGGCTGTACCTATGCCAACATAACGTGTTCACACCAAATGCAATGTGAATTTTCGTGTCATGTTACTGGTGTGAATTTGAGCGCTGGAATATTTTGTGTCGCTGAAATCTATGATTTCACTTACGCTGGTATGTCCTCGCCATCATATGTCATATGCCCCGGAGGATTGGCTATCGCGGTGTGAATCGGTTGCTGAGGTTCATATTTTTCAACTCATGAATAAGCTGCGATGATGCGAAATAGTGCTGCCCACTTAATTCAGGTGTTTCACGTCATTTGTGTCCGTCGTGCTACTCGGTAGGAATTTGCGTCTAATTGCATCTTTATATTGACTTTACATGTAACTCACTCGCGTGAAGTCCGACACAGATTGTTTTGAACTGATAATATTTTACACAATGTTCAGTATCTTTAAATCTGACCACAGACCACGTCTTCCTTCTCTCCAATAAACCACCAATGTCTCCAAGACTTGGTAACTCACACCAAAACAATCCACACTGATGAACAGCACTATGTATTCTGGATTTTGCGGTGAACTGTCCCTTTGTTATGATTGTATGTGTTCTGTGCTGCTGTCCCTTTCCCTCCACTGTGGATGGAGTGGTTATTTTGGGTCAGTGGTGGAGTTTTGTTCATCTCATAGGGCCGCACAAAGGGTGGGGCGTAACACATCTCCACCACTGACCCAAAATAACCACGCAAGACACCTCAAAACAAATAAAACAAGGAAACAAGACAACAAAACTCCCAGGCTGAGAGGCGGCAGGACCAGCAGTCCCCACACCAGAGGCCTCTCTCCTTTGCTGCTTTTAAGCACCTCCTCCATGCCAGGTGCACTGCGCCTCGTTAAGTAACGCAGCACACCTGAGCAGATCTACAGTGGAGGGGAAAGTGACAGCAGCACAAACACATACAGCCGCAACACCTTTAAATAATTGAATAGTTGAATGCTGATAAGGAACCACATAAAGGAAAAACAAACTCATTTGCTTTCTTTCCAAGAGTTATATTGATGTCAGACACTCTCATGTCTGCGCATTAAGTAAAGAGCTGGGGTCTCATTTATAAACACCGCGTACGCACAAAGAGGCGCAAAAGCTGTGCTCTATAAAAACAGACTTAATGGGAGAAACCTTGAGAAACCCATGCTTACGAGCATTCTGGAGACAGGAAATTGATGACCCAGATGGTGAGGCAGAAGCCTGGTTGTGGAATATTTTTGCTGCACGCCATTTTTGGCTTTTGTCCCTATGTACATTGTTTTGTATGGGTCCTACGCATGGTTTTATAAATGAGTCCCCTGGACTGCAGCCGAGCCTAGCTTCATGTACAGACAGGGTCACATCTGAGCAAGAACGTTAAATGAAGACAGTGTTTAAATTTCATTCTGCTGAGTGATTTAATTTAACATCACTCCCACCAGTAACTTCAGATTAACAGAATGGTCATGTTTCACTTTTATATTCCAATCTTTTTATGTCAGATACACGCTAAGGATGGATCTAAAAGCTGGAATATTGACCAACGAATCTGCATGATGCAAACACACTTAACCGGTTCAGACAGTCAACACAACAGTGACTGCTGGGCTATTTATAGATTACAGACAAACAGTACTTGCTTGGTATTTGAGGTGTGAGCCAGAAAGAGGGGTAGCGTGGTTAGCGCTGCAGACTACAGAGAAGAAAGTGAATATCCTACAATTATATATTTTAATTACCTCTATTTTAGTGTACAATATTCCTCAGTTATCTGGTTAGCTTTCAGCTTCAGTGTCTATGAACGGGCCCGAAACACAAACCAGATCTGTAGCTGCTGATTGTTTCTGTGCAAGATTGTGACTTCAGTGCATAAATAAATATTCTTACATATTCCAGGATCTGTCTTCTCCTTTATTTCAAGATATTTTTGGTGGCACACCCTGATGATGCTGCTGATCTGTCCTGTCCTGTCTTCTATTCTCAGTGTGTCCTTCATTCTCTGCTGAACAACAGGCTCCATCTGTCCGTCTGCTGTCAAACTTGTCTTCTGGAGGCTGACAGTACGCAGCACTGCAGAGGCAGCACTCTGTCCATCTTAAAGAATGCGTGTGTTCGTGTGTGTGTTCGTGTGTGTGGGTGTCTGTGTGTGTGTGTACCTGAACTGGGCCTTGCTGGGGCTGGGCGATCGTGTCTGGCTGTGCTGCTCCTTCTCTTGCCTCTCCCTCAGCATCCTCTCAGCCAGCAGGAAGTATGTAGCTGTGATGTGGTTGTACTGATTTGACTCCAGAGCCCTGAGAGGACAGAGACAGAATTCAATCTGAATTCCAAAACACACGCACACATGCACACAAGTACGCGCGCACTATATCAACAAGCACATCAGCACCAAACCCTGACTGTGAGTCAACAGGAAGTGACGGGGGGTGGAGATTTAATTTGACATGGCAACAGCTCAGGATTGACTGCCAGCTGCTTGTTAATGGCAATTAAAGCTGTTGATGACACTCAATTAGGCTCCAGTTGGACTAGTGAAGCGTGGCAAATTTTTGGGAGATTACACAGGAAAGAATAGCTGCATGTTCATTTCTGCGTGTGAGACAGAGGGGCACGTACTCAGTGATGGCGTCTCTGTCTGCGATGCCCCCCAGCACCATGCGCTGGATGATGGAGCCGTGCTCCTCCTCCGACAGGCTGCGATGAGACACCAGAGGGGTGGACAGCTTCATGGCCGGGGAGGGGTCGACACCTTGGAGCCACTCGTGGGCCCCGATCTCCTCTAGGGTCGCTCGTTTCTTGGGGTCCCTCTGCAGCATGTGGGCTATGAGGCTGGAGGGAGTCACAGAGGGGATCAGTGTTATGGAGGAACGACAGAAACATCTGGTCAACACTTCAGCTGTGTTTGGATACACACTAATATTCCCAATGATGATGTTCATGGCATTCAGACAGGTTTTAAACGACCACCCAGGTTGACTTATCTGGAAGAGAAACTGAGGGCAAATGGTGCAATTATTACTGAAACTATCTGCTGTAAACATCCATCACAGTTTACAGACAGGCTCCGGTTCAACTTTGTCCCACCGTACGTGCCATAGCTGTAGGCATAAAGTTTTCCTGCAAAACGAGGGGCTATCACCAACATCTCCATGTGCTCACTTTCAGTTTCTCTTCCAAACCCAGTGGTTAGATAAGCTGGCAAACTTGTTAACAACTAGTCTGATTGTCTGAATTGCTCATCATGCTCCATCCACATCACTCAACACAATGTTATTATTACTAACAGAAACAGTGGCAACAAAATGTCCCTGAAAAGGAAATAAGATTCAAGTTCCAACAAACCAGAAACGATTACAATGGCTGTGCTGTATGCAGCTTTTGATGAGTGTTACAAGTTTACATAAAAATACTTTTTAATCTTTGCGCTTTGGGGGAATGTTTCAAGTATTTTAAAGTCAAAAGGATCAAGTCGAAGTGACGTCACGAGTCATTGGTGTTAAAGTCCAAGTCAGGTTGCAAGGCTTATTTGAGTTTGTCAAGTCGAGTCTAAGGTCATCACATTTTTGACTAAAGTCTGACACCTCTGGAGCCCTCTACCTCCAACAGAGGTGTCAGATACACTCAGTTCAGTAACATACTTTGAATAATGAACACGGCAAATGGCAGAGATGCGAGATAATATTGGCACATCATTGGTATCGGCCAATATCAGCTTCAAAATGAAGATCAGAATCGACCAACATGCATTTTTTATTTTGCAAAATGAAGAAATATTACATCAGTTTAAAACTATTGTATTTCATCTGCTGGTGGGCCGTCATGATAAGAGTATGCTGTATAATATGATGTTAACTCCACTACAGAGGAGACCTGATGATCACTTAAGTTAGGTGGGGACAAAAGTGGATATATCGGTATCGGTTATTGTGGCTAATGGGCATGTAGCTACTTCCATGTTTCACATGATACGTCATGTTTGTAGTGGACCAATGAAGATGAGTTTACATATCACCTTGGGTTGGTCCTTCACCTTCTCAAAATGATCCCACACTTTGGATTTCCTGCCCCACATGTTATTAACTAGCCTGTGGAATAACCGCAGGTACCAGCTCTGGAGATTAACCTGACTCCTGTCTGACTGCTGAGCGTGGACACTTCCTGTGTCTGTCCTTTCAAAGTAAAGTCCCACATGGTCCAGTCATATAGGTTTGGATTTATTTTGACAAGGTGCAGCTCCTGATAGAGTTTCACTTTTTATTCCCTTCAACTAAGCGACCAATTAAATCTCGCTGACTAATGACCTTTCTGGTCGACTAGCGTTTGGCTGACTATTACAGGGCAGCCCTTGTAATATTATGAGTGTTGTCTCTTCCTGGTTTTAAAGTCTGTATCACAGTAAAGTCATGTTATTTTCAGAACTTACCGTTCTCTGTTCTAGCTGTTCTATTTTTTGCCTTTACCCACTGAGTCATTATATCCACATTACCAATGATTATTTAACTAAAATTTCATTGAGTAAATATCTTGTGAAAGCACTCATAGTAAACCCGACCATATCGAGGTATTTTGGTAAAAATATTTGTCACCCAGACCTGCTCTGCAGCTGATATCAAAGAGCGCTGTTATCAGTGTTTGCCTTTAAACTCAGATCAGTCATACAAACACTAATCCTGAGATAATCCTGTAAACAAGACATCCACCTTTACCAGGTTTTACAGTCTGGAAAAGATCGATGAAGCAACACTGGATATATGACTCTCACAGAAGAGGAAGAACTGCTGTTATTTTAAGGCCACATGCATGAGCAGGAAACAACACACATGAATCAGGACGTGTGCAAATATTTCAGATGCTTTGTGCACATTATCTGATGAAGTCATGTCCAAGAACAATGTTTTCAAAGCTACAGCCATCCAGAATGTATCCAGCACCCTGCTCTGCTGCGAGGCATCCTCAAACCCTCACCATGTTAAAAATAGAGGGCCGATTTTAAAGGGTGCATTAGATACACTTAACGCGGCGCTGCATCTGCGGCGGAGCAGCTGACTGCAGCACCGAGTGAAAGCAGGACAACCAGGAGCAGCAGAGGAGAGGCCGCTCCTCTCTCTTTTCTTCACACATCTATAAACATGAAATATGCAGCACCTGCAGAGTACTCTGTCCATCTGCGTGGGGATACTCACTCTCGGCATGCACTGGAGATGTGTGGAGGCACCGTGTATTTACAGTCCATGATCATTGTGAGCGTCTCGCTGTCGTTAGCCTCCTGGAAGGGGGGCTGACCGCAGACCAGCATGAAGAGGATCACCCCCAGACTCCAGATATCTGCAGAGACACAGAGACAACACTGTCAAGTCAAACCAGAGATCCCAGTGTGAATGTCACATGATAATAAGTGGGATTTTTTTTTGGGGGAAAATGGTTTCAGAAACAAAAAAAATAAAGATGGCAGAGCTACAAAGTGAAGCACATACGTCCTCTCTGCTTAGTGACCTAGATATGAAAGAACAAGAGCCGTCTCCCCCCCACAGTTTAAATGAAGCATGAATCATATTCGATCAGAGCCATTTCCATAAATATGTACTGGCTTAGGACACATCTGTCTAACCAAGGATGAGGCTCTGCACTGCTGCCTGCCGCCGGCGTCATGCTCACGCACACACACACACTCACGCGTGCATGCACTCCAACACAAACACACAGTCCTGGGAAAGTGGGTTAACGTGTTCATCCCTCAAAGCTTCATACAAATGCTAATTTCATGGAACAGTTCTCTTGGTCCGATTATCCGTTTTAAAAGAGCAACTTTTTGCTGCGGGCGTTCGCCGGCGCCCTGGTCAGCAGGACGGTCCACTGACACACATTCTGCAGTCACATACTGACTGCGAGCCGTGACAGTGACATAAAAGCATACAGTGCAGTGACCTCTTTTTCACCACGACTCTGGAAATGATTTTTACATGTAGCTCAACGTGAAGTGATGCAGTTGGCAAATAAAGCAGCAGTTAAAGCATTTCCTCGTCTGTGTGAGCAGCGTGTGTATCAGCAAAAATCAGCCGATCTTCCTTCATTTTTAAAGCTGTGTTAATTGATTTTTTTGGCCACTCAGGGGCAGCGGAACAAGCTGTAAACACACCACTGACGCATCACCCCATAAACTATTTACACATCCAGCAGACACAGCAGCAAAAGCGTTTATTTGAAGTGTTTCTGGCCAGGTAGTTGCTAATTCTGTTTGTCTGCTGTTTGGCTTCCTGCTGAGGCTGGAGGGTTGATAAGGGCAGCGAGAGTGAGAGCCAACCGAAACAGTAAAGCTGCAGACCATAAAACCAAAACAATGAGCTGAAAGAAAGGGATGCACCTGAAACGCTGCTCCGATACCAACGTCTAAAATAATGATTTGGGTGCTCCATGATACAGATGACTTTTTGAATTTTATTTTAGTTTTTTATTCTGTTTTTGTTGTTATGTATTCTCCCGATTTGTGCCAGGGAAACAAATAAATCTTCATTTAAAGAACAAAAAAAATAAACAACTGAACTCATGGCGACCTTTAGCTCACCAGAGGCCTGTACTATGAAGCAGGATTTGGAGTTAGCGAGGTAACTTCAGGGTTAACTCTGGGTTTTCAGTGCTACGAAGCTGGTTCTCTTTCTACCGGGATAAATCACCATGGTAACTGATGCTGAACAGCTGACCTGGTCACAGCCTGTCAACACCCCGACCTCTGACCAATCAGATCACTGAAGATAAAAGTCTCCATGGACAACAGTCCAGAGTCTCAGGTAAAACAGAGGAGTCTATATGTTGTTATAGGTCAGTAGAGTCATCTCATTGTTTCCACTGGTTTTAAAACAGAGCTTCTAACAAACACAGAGATCGTTTACACACTAAACACATGATTTTAACTGATGCAAAGTTCATTTTAGTGGCAGTGACAGTGTTGATATTTGACACTGTGATTCATCACTACAGCTCAGAATAACATGAGACACCTGTGTGATGAGAACTAGGATAAAACAGATCATATTTTATTAGTCAAATAATCCACACACTGTTAATCAGCTCCTGTTATTATGAATGACACGTTTCAGTCAGACAGACCTCATCAGTCATTCACTACTTTTCCAGCCTTTACTTCAGCAGCAGAAACAGTCTGCTGTCACTTAAAGTCTTTATGTGACATATTCAGAGGAGTTTCATAAAATACTCTGTACTGATGTCACATATAGCTCAGTGATACCTGCACGACATTTAAGTCTCAGATGACAGGTGAATTTTTCGGATGTTTTCAGTGTTTATAAATTTTCCGTTTTAAGATTACAGAGTATCGTTTCCATCCCACACCACTGACATTTCACAGTCTCACAGTCGCAGACTCTTTCAGTATCGTTTCATCTCATATGATATGAAGCAGCCTCCTTCATTCATGGCTCTGATGATGTCACTGTAATTAACACCCCCACCTCTTCCACATGAACGCGCTCGTGGCTGATAGGAAAACCCAGAGTTGACTGAACTAGTTGATGACCAGCTTTGTAGTACCGGTTATCAGATGGACAATGTCAACAACAAAAAGATATCCTGGGTAAGTTGAACCAGCTTCATGGTACAGGCCTGTGGTAGACCGTTTGCCCCGTACAGGCTGAACCCTTTGCTGCGTGTCGTCCCCCCTCTCTCCCATCTTTCCTCTCAGCTTTCAGCTGTACTTTCATTAAAGGAAAAAACACTAATAAAAATAAAAATAACTAAAGTTTTAAAGTCATTCAACCCTTCATTACACTGTCTTTAAATGAGCACAAATCCAATCATACGATGAAAGTATGAACCATCCAGAGCTCTCAGGTCCTCTGGGTCAGGTCAGTTTTATGTGTCCCCAGAGTCCAGACTAAGCATGGGAAAGCAGCAGTCAGTTTTTATGCTCCACATATGTGGAACAAACTCTGCAAATGTGCTGCAACTCTCAGTTCTGTTAAATCAAGGCTGAAGACTTTTCTCTTTTAATAAATCAAATATTTATTCATTTCTCAAACTGCACTGTAACTTTATTCTTGTATTTTATACCTGTCTCAGTATTCTTTAGCTTGTTCTTATCTATTCCCTCTTTTATTTGCATTTAAATGTCCTTTTATAATGTCTTTCTTTTGCACTATGTTCAGTCGCTTTTGATGTTTTATGTAAAACACTATGAATTGCCTTTCTGCTGAAATGAGCTACATAAATAAACTTGTCGTTTATGCAACAACCTTTAAAGTAACATTAAAAAACAAATAACAAATAGCAGTAAAATCCTCTTACTGCTTGGACGGCCTTTTTACTAAATATAAAATAGCACAATTCCCACCCAAGTTATTTTACCTGAATAGAGCTTGAACGCATCATAATGCAACTTGTGTTAACAGCTAACGTTAGCTAGCTCTCCTCCTGCCGATTTAAAGCAGATTTGTTGTTCACAGTGTCACATTATCAGGGAAACAATACGTCTCCTGACACGTGGGTAGTGAGTTTACTGTGTCCCTTGGCGTCCCTGGGTAAAACCTCTGTTCATCCCACATGTTTTCTTTCTTCTGTTTTCGTCTCCAGGACGACAGGACGGTGTTAGTGCTCCTTTTTAGCAACACTCACGTGACACAAAACGGTAAAACAGTGGGCACTGCTGTCAGTGAATGTCATCGTATTTGCTGATAGGCTGATGTGGGACTTTTTCATCTTAAAGACTTACTGTTGAAGGCTGCACAGGCCGCACATGCCTTCCTCTAGATATTAAAACCAACGAGAAATGACAAATACTTCACTTCCTGTGAAGCAATGACTTCATCGTGAGGAGCAGAGGCATCGATGACTTCCTGAACAGACCCTGTGCTCATGTAACCTGCTTCAGTTTCATATATTCAAGATTTATTCTGCAAAAAAAAGGAGGTAAACAGAGTAAAGTAGGTGGGTTTATCCTCCCCGGTGACACGTCTTCATATCCCCGCAGCCTGCCAGGATACGCTCAAGATTTCAATCTGGTAAAGTAAATGTGCCAGTTTACTGTGGGAGGAGAGTATTTATTGCTGTGAGGCTGTGAAGGAGCGTCTCTCCGTGCTGATGGAGGGAGCACACGCTGCTGCAGTCCCCACCACCACCATCTTACCCCTAGCCAACGTATCCTAGCAACCGTGACCCTGCTCCCTCATTACTTGCGTCAGCGGTCCGCCAAACTTCCTTCCTCGATAACTTTATTTATAAACCAGATGGCTGACACATCTCTGGATAACACCATCCGCGTCACTGCACATTAGCATCACTTGAGCTAACGACGCCGGCTATTTACTGGTGACAGCTGGGAGTGTAAACATCCCTTTATGCTACATTTTAACACCAATTGCTTCCCTGAGATAACCGACAAGCACTTCCTTGTGGCTCGACACCGTTAACCCCTGAGGCTGAGTTCAGCATCCTGTCCTGCTGATCATTACACAACGTCTTTTTCTACAGAATCCTCCCACTTGTGCGCGTTCATTATGCACCGTTATGCTCTAAATTATGCATGCGCCCAGGATATGTTCTTTGTAATCGCTATTAGGTAAGTTAATTTTTTTTTGAAGTGCAGCTTGTGCTTCTTGGAGAGGAAGCAGGAATCTATATTTAACTTTCCATTTACTGGAGACAAAAAGGCGAGAGCCCACACGCTGCATAACATCAAAAGGCAAAAGGAGGCAGGCATCTTTTCACAGCACTTATTAGTCCATCATGTGCACAAACAAGCCTGTGATTTCCTCCTAATGTTCTGCATGAGAATAACATTTCACATGTTATTTTACCCTCAGTGTTTCTCACTCTGGGAACTGGATTTTTCACACTTGTAATTGTTCTGAGCAGCTCTCGTCCTGATACCAAAGCATGTGATCATTTTCTGCTGGTAAAAGCACTCGACACCTTGGATTCATAAATAACTTTTCTCTGCTTCTTTAGCTCCTCCTAATTGTCTCCTTCTGTTGGACTGCTGCAACATCCCACTGACTCTATTTTGGTTTACTTTTCATCTCAAATTATTTTCAGCACTTCCACAAAAGAGCAACAAACTCCAAACAGGTCCGACCTGAGAGAGCCGAGCGAGGACAGCCTCTTTATCTCTGCAACAAACTGGGCTCGCCGCCACCTGGCACGCCACCAGCAAAACTCAGCGGCCTGCCGACAGTCGGCAGGTACCTTGGCAGCCATGTAATCCCAGGCCAGGTTACATCCCGGCCCTGAAAGTCGGGACTTCTGGCCTCCATTCAGCCTGCTCCACATCAAACCGCACGGCTGATAGAATCACACGATATTACATCCCTGGCTGGGTGGATAATCCCCGCAATCAAAACATCATCATCTCACATGACTGAACAGCAGTGCACAGGCAGCATGAACACTCCAGAGGACAGAACACACACACACACACACACACACACACACACATGCACACACGTGTACCGAACATGTCCACAAACATCTGAGTTGCCATCTGGGTCAAGTGCTCAGACAGGCTTTTACAGGACGGCTGACCTCACACACACAGCGACTCACACCATCATCCAAAAACACACATGCAGTCAAATAACTGTTATTACTCCACTTTCAATATTTGGGAGCGGCTCATCTGCCTGCCCACAAAACACACGGTGAAGAACACAGAAGAAAATAGCCACTGTGAATCCACTCAGTCAGAAAAATAGAAAATGCCTCTCTCCTGCTCTGACGCAGAGGCCTCTGGGTAGACAGAAGGACGACTGATGCTTTTTCTCGCTCTGTCTCTTTTCCTCTTGTTTCCCTCCATCCTTTTTTTTTTTCCCCAAAGCTTCTTCCTCCCTCCCGAATCTGCACGCCTCTGTTTCATTTCTTTTCCATTACATTCTGATTGAATATCTAAGCTGTGGCTCAGCACGGATTGGTGCCACTATCGATGGGAGAGACGGAGGGGTGGCGGCGGTGGTGGCGAGGCTGCTCCAGAGTGCTGAGGAAACCAATTTCAGCCTGATCTGATATCAGATTTTATTATACACAGAAAGGCCATGACTGTCAATGAATGTAAACGCAGACTAAAATAAACTGCAGGTGTACGACTGCAATTCTTTGGGTTAACTTATAGTCTCATTTCCAAACTGCCTGCTTCGCTGCCACAGGCTGAACTTTGAGCAGTTCTCCTTCTGTCAGCTGCTGATAGACCTCCCAGTGTGCCAAGTTGTCTGCATCCAGACGACTGCAGGTCATACAGTACGGTCAAAGTGCATTCAGAGCTATCAGTGGGTCATATCTGCACAGTGAGTGAGCGTGGAAGCATCAGTAAACCAGGCTGATATACAGTAGAGGACAGCATGTACCATGTCCCGCTGCTGGGAACACACACTGGACTACGGACGGAGATAGCGTCCCATTCCAGTCAAAGAGAAACTGTAATAATTATGTAACTTTGCTGAGTCAGCATAGATATCGACGTACGACTCGGCCCTTCAGACTTACCCACAGCAGGAGCATCGTACTCGTCCCCCAGCAGTATCTCTGGAGCGGAGTAGGCCAGTGAGCCGCAGGACGTGTTGAGTTTCTTCCCGGGCTGAAAGCGGTTGCTGAAGCCAAAGTCGGTGAGCTTTACGACGCCCTGCTTCTCGAAGAACACCACGTTCTCCGGCTTCAGGTCCCTGTGCACCACGTGCAGCCGGTGACAGTAAGAGATGGCGTGGACGATCTGGGCAAAGTAACACTTGGCCACCTTGGAGAGGACAGACAGGAGTGGTAGTTAGCAACATTAAGAAGAAGATATACTTTATAAGTATATATTCAGAAAGTTTTTCACTTTGTTGTCATACACACACACACAGAGGCCCGAAATGCACACACATGCAGGAACAGGACCTGTACATGCATTAAATGGAGAGATGTCAGAGTGAGGGGGCTGCACATGGACAGGCGCCCTGAGCAGTCGGGGCTTTGGTGCCTTGCTCAGGGCAGTGCCAGGGCGATGCTGAGGAGGCGACCTGGCACCTCTCTAGCTACCAGTCCAGGCTCCATATTTGGTCCAGATGGGGACCTCCAGTTCAGGTCCCTACAGACGGAGCTACTGCTGCCCCAAGTAATGTATCTGAGTGAAATGAATTATGTCAGACAGAAAACGCAGCAGGACAGCTGCTCACACACAGTCGCATCTAAAGGTAATCCATGATTGGATGTGATCGGCTTGTTGGACAAACAGAGAACACAGTGCTAACCAACTGCTAACATTAGCACTGTCTTTATTGACACTGCAAAGTAGCAGTTCAACATTTCAGGAAAAAACACAGATTTGCTTTCTTGCGAAGAGACAAAAGATCAGGACCTCGCCCCGTCTACAGTTTTAATGCTAAGCTACACTGACCAGCGACCATCTTGTGGCTCTGGCTCCATAATAAACAAACAGAGATGACAGTGGTGTCAATGTTCCCATCTAACTGTGTGTATGAGAGTAAACAAGCAAACTTCCTTCAATATTATCTTGTTTTAAAGTGGAAAATATGAAAGAATCTTTAATTCCTCAACTTATTTCCAGGTTGCCACTCATCTGTCATCATACATCTCATGTAGGGATGCTCGACACTGGATTTTTTGACGATATGTAAAAACTCATTTGGCCAAAAACCAACACCAACATCGATATATCCACTTTTTTTTTAATCCAAGCACTTTCAAGTTCTTCGATTTTTTTGAATTCAAGCACATTCATGTTATTGATTTTTGTTTTTAATTCAAACAGTTTTTTAATCTAAGCACTTCTATATTATTCTTCAACAATTTTTAATCTAAGAACATGCAAGGTCTTCACTTTCAAGTACTTTCCAGACCTGTGGCAACCCTGTAATTCTCCACAGTATAACACGCACTACAACATGCCGACTCTACATTTTGCACAATGAACTTTAACCTGATTTTTGTCTACTTCACTGCGCACCAGATATCATCAGCCGATAATCTGTTTCCGCTGCAGAGTTTGAGAACGTCTCTTTTTCCCTGCTTCACTTGCAATGTTGCAGCTTTCAATGTCACACAGAAACCTCCTGGTGTCTGGAATTTATTAACTTTAAAGAATCGGTATGCGCGATGCATTGGTGAGCGTCTAACTACCTTTGAAGTGTCCTTCACAGCGTTTCTCACAAAGTAGTCTCAACTCAAATAAAGAAAAGATCTGCGTCCACGTTCTGCTCCCTGGAGACTTACAGTGGTTCTCGTCCATTCGCAGGAGAATTAATATTAATACGATACTTTATTGATCTCTTTTCTCTGGCTTTATCTCGAGCAACTCCTGGAGATGGTTAGAGAGTCTGTGCAGAGTGAGAGTCAAGGTCCGAGGCAGCCCGACGGCCACAGTCCCACTCACCTCTTCAGTGAGGCCTCCGTCGTGCTTCATGATGCAGTCGTACATGTCTCCTCCGTCTCCCTAGCTCCAGGATGAGGTAGAGCTTGGTGGCCGTGTCGATGACCTCATAGAGGCGCACCACGTTGGGGTGCTGCACCATCTTCATGCATCGCACCTCCTGGAAAAGGTGCCCCCGTGCCACCGGGTCCAGCTTAGTCTTATCTATCACCTTCACTGCGACCTGGAGGAGCAAACAATGAGAGAAACACAGTGATGACACACATCTGTCCAAAACTACAACTATCAGAGCTGCTTTTGTGTGTGTTTATGTGTGCTGTCGATACTAAAGACCCTGTGGTGATTATCAAATGAGGACATCAGAAGTGTTTAATGTTGTCAGGTGGGAAACGCCTCTAGAAACAACATTAAGATCATCATGTGACGCTAAAATAACCACAAACGCCAAGACAAACACAAAATGTTATCATGTCAATCTACTCATCCAACCACGAGACATTACTCAGATCTCTGCACATGTTACTCATCACCTGACTCTGGTATGCCGGTCTCTGAGGGCGAGGCTGAACTCCATTCACAGCTTTTTAAATAGCAGGAAATTCAATCACAGGCATCAAAGCTCGGCACCTGCGTGTACAGACATGCACAACAAGCGTACCTTTTCCCCAGTGAATACGTGTCGGGCCAGTTTGACCACAGCAAAGTGTCCACGGCCCAGCGTCTTGTCCAGGTCGTACAGCCCGGCGATCTTCCCATCGTGATGGCGTTTAAGCCCCGCCATGGCTGCTGGTGGGCGGTGGGAGAAGCTGCCTTCTGTTGCCTGCAGGTCTCCAGTCAGTTCTCCATCTCCTCCTCTGTAGGGTGGAGCTAGGTGAATTTTGTGGCGGTGGTTCGGTTGATTCTCGACCAGCTGCTGGTCCGTGGAGGCAGACTCAGGGATTTGAGGGTAAGATCTCACACTGGATGGTGACGGCAAATATTCACAGAGCTCGTTCCTGCTGCTGCTCCGCTCAGTTCAGCTCCATCTTCTCGAGATCTGAGGGTGAAAATGGTAAAACAAGAAACACAAGGAATCAGAATTCACCCATTCATATTGACAGTGAAACAATTCAATGAATCTCTACAGTAAACTGAGTCACAGCTGAACTCTGAGTCATGAACCTGTCTGATAAACTGTTCCTGCTCAAGGCCACATTCTCTGAATATTAGTGTGTCATTTAACAATCAAATCAGTTAGAACAGTGGAATCAAAGAGTTTCTGTGATTCACTTTGAACCAAAACTTAAAAACAGAACAAAACTAAGACTCTACAGTCATGCTAACGGCATGCTAACATGCTCACAATGACATCATGTTTACCGTGTTCATAATCTAAGTTTAGTGTGTTGGAATTTGAGGCTGATGGGAATTAGTGGTGGGGATAAAAATCGACAGCATAGCATAGTATCATGATATTTTACGTGGCCATATTGTGTCGATACACTGATGCCAAGTATCGATCTTTTATTATATACATTATTAATTTTTGCAAACTGACATTTTAATAAAACTTTTGTGACTAGTGTAATAAAATCAATTTTCTTTTTCAGTCCACTAGATGGTGCTTATGTTTTTTTTTCCTGGTGAGGTCAGCAGAGGTCACAGTCAGCGCCATTTGACAGGAAGTTCATCAAAACAAAGATGGAGGCACCGGAGACAGAAATCAGAAAGTCAACTTAAAGTGGACTTATTTTGATTCTTTAACACAGAAGGAAAGGAGGACTTTGATATGACACATGAGAATAAAATACTCTGGGAATACTACGAACATGAGGGCTCACCTCACACGCCACCATCCAGAGATAGCGTTAGCCGCTGACGACGAAGCTAACGCTAAACCAATCAGCCAACACTGGACACACTGAGCTCGACACAACTACCATCAGAAAATAACACAGTCCATCACCTACTTCCTGTTCAAAGATCTGCGTCCATACATGCTAAAAACACGTGAACCCATGTATGTGACTCCGCATTCTCACAGCCATACCCAAGCTCTACAGAGAAGTGACGCATAAAGCTGAGGAACCTTTGAGGACAGCAGGAAGGGCGGAGTTAACTTGACTAAAAATAAGAGCTACAGCCACAGTCGTCACAATATGTTATAATATCATTAATATTATATAAAGCTAGTATTAAACAATGTTTATAATAATGTGTTAATATTACAATAACAAGAGAAATTATAAAAATAAAAGCTGAAAATTTCCTGAAAAGAAAGTTATCCAGATGAAATGATGGAGTAACAGAGAATAACTGTTATCCTATGTTATCTGGTTTGACAACACTCAGTTTGGATGTTAATCAGGCAGCTGTTTAGGCTTCGTATAGACACCTCCAACATTTAACTTCAACTTCCCAGGATGTAAAATCATATTAAATAAACACATTTGGAGAAAATCAATATTATATATGTTTTTAGTGTTATCTCATACAGCACAGGATTTGACTCCACAGTGTACCAGAGTATTTTAAACATATTTAAAGATGGACTAATTAACCTTTTACTGTTGTTTGGGGGTCTTTCAGGGTCGTCCTGATTGTGTAACATCCTGTCTGATAACATGTCAAAATAAAATGCCACATAAAATTGCGTGTTATTCTGAGTGACGCTGGCTAACTGCCAGTTTTGGGACAGAAGTATAATAACCAACTGGACGTCATATTTTTGTAATATTTAAATGTACTGTTGGCAGCGCTCGTACAATAATACCTTTGGCAGAGGTTTCAGGACTGTCTGTAGCTTTATTGCATTTCACCGTGAGGTGCTGACAGTCATCTGCCGTGACACTTTGTGAATATAATGTTTAATAACTCTTTAACTTTGTGATCTCCTAAATACTTTTTCACATCACTTGCTAAACTGAGATTAATGGATTGAATACCTGTGGTTTTACTTTTAAAACATTGGCTTATTTTTACTTCATAAAGGGCTCTGGACATCAAAGTTGCACCTCACGTCATTGGCCCATTTCCTGTTGGATTGTTTGTAGCTGACAGGAAGTAAACAGGGACCAAAGCTGCGGCCCTGGCAACAGAATAACAATGAACAGGTCCACGCCACAGAGATTTCTATGGTCAAAATACTGAGCTTAACCCTTACTGGGGTTCAGTGAAGAAGGAGTATGATTTGAGCTTCAGCTAACCGTTAATTTTATTATGATCAATCCACTTTTTCATTAGTAAATAAATTGTCCAAAAAAAGTAAAACGTCTTTAAAGCCAAGGGAGCAAACACTGAGCTGTTGGCTGAAATGTAGGGAGGCAGAGGCCAGCTATACCCACATATTCTATTCCTGTGCGGTTTTGCATCAATATTGGACAACATTTTTTAGTGCTCATCAATTTTGGGACCTGAGCAATTATTACGTGGGCAAACACCTCAGCTACTCTCTCAACAAAAACAAAACACTGGTTGAAACAGGCGGCGCCACAACTGAGCAAATGGAAAGACACCATGAACGAGATGATAAATCACAGCGTGAGGAAACTAGCTCAACTATTTCATGTCAGATGGAAGCAAATACAGAAAACGGGTGTTTTTCAAAAGTAATAAGGTCAGGGGGAAAGAAAAGAAGGGAAAAAGAGAAGAAAGAAATACATTTTTTTTTCAAGGATATCTCCTGAACTAAATCTATTTTTATTTCCTATAGGTCTTTTTTTCCCATTGTGTAATTCCTTCATTTCATTTACTTCACTCCTCTTTATTATTTATTGCAGTAATCCTATGCATGCATGTGTTATTTTATTTTTTATTCTTTTCTTATTTTGTCTGTTAGTTTTGCTTGTTTTTGTTATTTGAGATGTTGGGATCATGAGGTGGGGTCGGAGGGACGTACAGTAGCTACTGTAACGACTAACACTTTCTTTTTCTTTTGTTTCTATAAAAAGTAGCCCAACTACTGTTAGGAGAAATAAAGAGTACAAAATAATAATAATAAAAAAAAAAAACAACCCCAAAGTGACTTCTTCAAAAGATTAACCATCCAAAACCCCAAAATATTCAATCAACAAAAATATCAAACACAGAAGGGCTGAGACATTTTTATTGTATATATTAAATTAATTATAATATGTATATATAAATATATAATATATGAAATATATAATTAAATATATCATTTCAAATATAATTAAATAAATAATACATTATTTAATTATAATTTATTATTATATATTCATCATTTATTTCTGACGACCTACTAGTTGTATATTGCATCATCAGCCTGTGGTTCTGTGTACAAAAACAAATAAAAAACACGTTTAAAAACACGTCACGTCATTTTTTGCAGCAAAACGTATCTAGTGGATTGAAAAAGCAATTGATTATATTATTCTAGAAGACTGCCTAAAGTTTAATTTGTATTTGTAATATTAATAATTTATATAATTTTAAAAAACGACACTTGAGTGTGATGATATGATATTGACACACAAAATATCGCGAAACTATAAATTCTTTCCACGCCTGCTGTGGTCATACAGTGCTGCTTCACAGCCCTGACTTTTATATCTTGATTAAATCACTTAAATTGATTATTAAAGCTATTACTGATTTATTTTCTGATGACCTACTTATTAGACTTTTTTTTCAGCTCCAGTTGTGTGTTGCATCATCGGCCCATGGTTCTCTTCATTCAGAATTTCTTCATAATTGACGTTGTGTCATGTGATATCTTTGCCGCTCAGGGACGACTCAACTCTAATTTTTCAGACTAATTCTTGTCACATACCAACATGCTTGTGTCTGACCCTTCACTCTGTTCACCAGAAGCTACTGTCGTCATACTGTGTGTTGCTGCACAGCCCTGATTATGAAACAACGCCTCCAGGGGAGGCATGGCATTCCTCTTCCAGGAATCTACCTGCGTGCCAAAAGCACAGAGACGGCAAAAAAAACAAAAACACAATGTACAGGCGAAGAACATTCCTGGGAGGTTATCCTCGCCTGGGTGTGTCCTCCTCACCTGGATTCACAGAGACAACTGGAAACCAAATAACCGTCGCCAGGGGAACACGCCCACAACATGACTCGATACAGGAAGCACAAGAAATAAAGCGTGTCTCACCCAGCAGCAGTCTGTGGTCGCTCAGAATGAAACTTTGAAAGCCTAAAAAGCTCTTTGGGGTTTTTGTGTGATCCTCAGATGGAGGTTTGTACCTGTGAGGAAACAGTGAGTCATTCCTCTTTTAATAGGAGGCTGACATCTCTGTCTGTCTCTCCTCTGTGTCTCTCTGTCTCAGACACAGGACTGATCTCGACTCCGCTGAACTCCTCGCCTGACACTGACAACATGGAGGTGTTGATGTTGCACAAAGCCATGAAAGGAGACACACGCGCACACACAGCTGACAGGGCAGGTTAGGTGAGATCAACGTGGTGATCTGGTGTGTCGGCAGGATCTGCTGTCCTAAATCTAGACCTCTTACTTACCTTAAGAGCCCGTGTGTAATCACTTGATGGGTTTAAAGCAGACGATGGGTGAAAGAACAAGACGTGGAGACGCACCTGACGTGAAATGCAGCCAACCCTCTATCAGGTCTCTCTCACATGTCAACATGCGTTACAGTTGAGTGCCAGACGAACACGCTTTGAAGCTGGTTGTGTAACTGTTCAAGGTGCTGGCTGTGTATTGATTGGAGTGTGCGCACACACACACGCACGAGGTCAAGGACCTGTTGTAAGAGCCGCTCCACCCTCACAGCCTCGGAGATTCGTGATATGAACTGGAGCTTATCGAGTCTGTTCAACTGGAATCAGTTTCCAGGTACCTCTGATTAAAATGTAAACGTGTTGAAGATGATCAGGTTATTATACGAGCCGCAGACACACTGCAGATGGTAATAAATTAAAGATCTAACACTTCAGGTGTGAAGATTTCACAGCTGCAAGTCACTAATTAAACCAGTTATACCAGTTATTACCTGTTCAACCACAGTCTGACAGATTTATTATATCAGCCTGAAACTATACCGTAAAAAGAGAAGGTAAAAAACACTAATAATCTCATGACCCCTCAAATACACTTGAAACCTCCTGCAGGGATCCTCATACTCAGGATACTCTTTACATTAAACATGTAACTAAGTAAAATACTTTTGAAACTCTGGACATTTAAACACATAAAGAACCCCGACCTCACTCTGACGACATGTTCAGGTAAAATGCGACAGCTGGTAAGTGTGGGTGGGGGGCGAACAGAGCGTCCACGATACGACATTATCACCATATTTAGGTCACGATGGAATATTATTGTGATTTTAAATATCCAATAAAATATACTGTGATTTATTACCTTTATTAACTGTAAACTATGTCCCCAAAGGAAAACTTTGGACGCCATCTGGATGAAAGGACGCAGTAAACTGGGGTTGCAACGGTATGAGATGGCGTCCCTGCCATGTATATAAATAAACTAGTCTCTATGCAACAACCTTTAAAGTGACATTAATAAACATTCCTCTTAACCTGATTTCACATGTTTTTTTAATTACTGTCTAGAAAGCCTTTTTACTAAATATAAATTATCATATTTCCCTCTCTAATATCTGTTTCATATTGTTGTGAAAACATAACATTTTCCAGGATGAGATCGACACACAGTGGTAACCTAGTTGTTTAGTAGGGCTTGAACGCATCATAATGTAACTGCAACAGCTAACGTTAGCTAGCTCTCCTCCTGATGATCTCAAAGCAGATGTGTTGTTCACAGTGTCACGTCATCAGGGAAACGTCTCCTGTAGAGTCGCAGCGATGCACCGGTTCTAAAGTACACTGTGATTTAAAAACAGACGATTATCAAACCGTGTTTATTTGCTTATCTAAGATATTGGGGAAAAAAACTGAAGGAGAATCACAACTATATTTTAGCCATTTTCTAAGAGGAGACCTTTTTACACAAACGTCCATTTAAAAAAAAGTTTTTGAGTTAAAGTCACAGTAATAAAACATTTGTCCAACCAACAGTGACTCTTCTGTTTTCTGTTTCTGATTTCTGTCCTTTAAGGCTCATTCTGACTGATGACAATGAGACGTTTGTATAACTCTGATACCATGAAACTGAAATGTTTTCTGATGTAAACTCACCATCGATGTCAGCAGAGCTGCAACGATATGAGATTTCCACAGTACGATAACCGTCTCAGAAAACATCGCAGTCTCATGGTATTACAGAATTTATATTATATTGATTTTTCCCAAATATTGTCAATAAACTAATGAACACTGTATGATAACTGTCAGTTTTCACATCACGGTGCACCTCTACATCGTTTCCTGATAATGTGACACTATGAACAACAAATCCACTTTGAAATCAGAAGAAGAGTTAGCTAACGTTAGCTGTTAACACAAGTTGCATTGAGTTACATTGTGATGCGTTCAAGCTCTACTCAGTAAAATAACTGGGTTACCAAACTGTCGATCTCATCCTGTAAAATACAGTTTTTCATGAGAAACTTGAGTAAACTCAGATGTTTGAAGGAGAAATTAGTTTATGTTTCCACAGTGATATGAAACAGATATTAGAAATTCTATTTGCCAGTGTCACAGTGTGTCTTAGCTGGTCTCTGTATTCACATGTTGTTGCCGTTTTACGGTTCATTTCTTGCACATATTAACATACTTTTGGGGTTTTTCTTTGTAGAAATCTTATTTTGTGTTTTATATTGCTTGTTTGTTTTGGAGCTTTACATTTTTATTTTGTATTTTTGTTGTTTATGTTGGGGGGGTGTGTTGTCTATCTCAAACTTTATGTTGCTGCCAGGACTCTCTTGAAAGAGAGATTTTTAATCTCAAGACGTTTTTTTCTGGTTAAATAAAAATACAAAAGATTGAAAAATGATATTTTATATATAGTAAAAAAGGCTTCTACACAGTAATTAAAAAAACATCATGTGAAACCAGGTTAAGCTGAAGCTTAGTTGCTGTTACTTTAAAGGATGGCGGGGATGCCATCGGGATGAAAGGACGCAGTAAACTCATTGTGAACAACAAATTTGCTTTGAAATCAGCAGGAGGAGAGTTAGCTAACGTTAGCTGGTAACACAAGTTGGATTGAGTTACACTGTGATGCGTTCAAGCGCCACTCAATAAAATAACTAGGTTACCAAACTGTGTCGATCTCATCCTGTGAAATACAGTTTTTGATGAGAAACTTGAGTAAATTCAGATGTTTGAAGGAGAAATTAGTTTATGTTTCCACAGCGATGTGAAACAGATATAAGAGAGGGAGTTATGATGTTTATATTTAGTAAAAAGGCTTTTTATGCAGTTATATTAAAACATCACGTGAAATCAGGTTAAGTCACTGTCGACGCGTCAGGAGAGCAGAGTTGCAACGGTATTAGATTTTCACGGCACATTAACGGTCTCCGAAAAGATTTCACGGTATCACAGTTTTACAAAATTATTATAAATATCAGTCATAATGAGCCTTAGAGGAAAGAAAACAAACACTTTGTGATTATAAACTGAAACCTGAAACCATATTTTGATGGATGTTTGTGTAAAGGTCTCCCCTTTTGGAAATAACTACAATATAGTTGAGATTCTCCTTCAAGTCTTTTTAAAACATGGTAAATAAGCAAAAAACATGATATGATAATCGTCCATTTTCATATCGCGGTATACCGTAATACCGGTATATCGCTGTGACCCTGCTATGTCCACACTGTGACCTCATGACAGGACGGTTGTGCTGACTGTGTCCCTGATCACTGCAAAGGAGCTGCTGCCCAAACGGGACCCTCCGCCCCCCCCCCTGCTGTCAACATGCCTGCTGGCCGCATCCACAACAACATGACAGCGCGCGGAGCAGCCTGCGCCAACAGCACGCGGACACGGGCAGCGTGCGAACCTGCGCCTCCAAGGATGCGCATTAAGGAAGAGTCCGCTCCTGAAACCCCGCGGAGCCCGGTTAACCTGACACCTATCAGTCCACGGGGCCCACACACACACACACACACACACACACACACACACACACACACACCGTCAGCAGTCCTACTTACCACACACGCATCTGAAGCAGCGTCTCTCTGGTCCCTTAAAGCTGCGGGACTGTGCGGGACTCCGGGACTCCGGTCTCCGGCGCGGTGAGCTGCGGGTTCAGGTCCTCCGGTGGTCCGGTAAACACTCGGTACCGACGGACAGACAACCGGCTAACGATTATTCCTCCGAGTCCCTGTGTAAGTCTGTCACAGTGTCAACTCAGCCTCCCTCCTTCTCTTCTTCTGTGGATCCTTCAGCTGCGTCAAACACACACTGCCAGCAGGCTCACACCGGAAGTTCCGCTTTCAAAATAAAAGACACAGCATCCATTAGTGATGGCTGAAGAGTTCACCTGTGAAATAAAACAGTTTTAGGTTTGTTTTGAGCTGTAAAATTAGCATTTTATTAGACATTTACACCTTATTTGAATTTACATGAATTTATATACATTTATTTTTCAGCACTCTCAACAAAAAAAAGTATCTGCATTTTATCTGTACTACTTATCTTTAACTGCATTTAGATTAGCAATAATAATAATAATAGTAACAACAACAATAATTATAATGCATTAAATGTAGATATTTACACCTTATTTGCATTTGTATTTATTTAGATTTTCTCCCTCTGCTTTTTATTTTTCATATTTTACAGCATTCCTTTTTTAACACAGTTATTTTTAAGCACCTTCTACAAAAAAAAAAAAAACCTGTATCTTCACTGGTATCTGTAAATATATTTATCTTCACTTGTATTTATATTAGAGATAATGGATGATTATAATAATGATGCATTTTATGTAGATATTTACACCTTATTTGCATTCGTATTTATTTAGATATTCACCCTATGTGCTTTTTATATTTTATATTTTATATTTTACAGTGTTCCTTATTGAACACAGTTTAAAAAAACAACTATCTGCATTAGTATCTGTACATATATTTATCTTCAATTACATTTATATTAGGGATGAGCAGTACAGCATTATCTGTGTCTGTATCTGTATCTGTTCAACCAACTAAATTATCTGTTTCTGGACCAGGAATGGGCGGGGTTATGTCAAAAGCGGGTGTGGTTTAAATCAAAGTGGGTTGGGCCTAATCAGATAAATTGTTATTTTAAGCCTGAAATGTAAATAGATCAATGACAGGATGAAGGATGGACACTCTTTCTGCACAATGCTTTTATTGTGAAGGATGACTGACCTGTTTTCCGGTGTCGTTATTTCTGAATGACAGCTCTGTCATCACTGCGCATCCGGACCATTCATCTCTGACGTCAGAGCTACGTTGAGAGAAAAGCGTGTTTATCAGGCCTGATGATAATAACACGGAGTGTGATTTATTTTACTCAGCTCCTCCTCATGTGTGTGTGTGTGTGTGTGTGTGTGTGTGTGTGCTCACATGTTAATTCTGACATGTAACTCTGTTGCTGAGAGACTAACTTGGTGTTATTATGGTATGTCTCAGGATCCAGAGGAACAATGGGTGATTATTATCACACTTCCTACCTCTCAGTGAGTTGGCCCCGGGGCCTCCGTCACCACTCCCCCGTCCTCAGGCACATTCCTCGGGCTGCCTCAGACTCAGCCCCCGGTGTGGTGGTGCTGGGAGGGAGGAGGTGTGGTGGTGGTGCTGCTGGGAGGGTGTGTGTGTGTGTGTGTGTGTGTGTGTGTGTGCGTGTGTGTGTGTGTGTGTTAACTGCCTGTCCCTGTTCTCTGCACTCAACCGGCTGGGCAACGTTCAAGTGTGTTGTTATGTAATATTTACAGGCCCCTGTGTTTGGCCGGAGCCCGGCTCTCCCTCCATGCTGCTTGTCTTCAGACAGGACAGGCTGCACAGAGACTTCCTGTAGTCTTCATCATGTGTCCCATGTTGGCTGATACCAGATCAGTTATTAACTGACCTCCGTCACCACCACCAGGTGCACACAGGTTAAACCTTTGATCTACAGAGGACTCAGTGTTGCGTTCAGGGACTCAAATCCACCTGAATTCACGTGAAAAGGTGTTTCGATTTTCTGCTTCTCTGAAAAGACAAAGGCTCAATGTGCACTGTGAGCTGAGACTGCCATCTAGTGGAAGTTAGAGAGGAAGGTTATTACAAAACACCACAGTTATATTATTGTGTCCGAGGCCAAAAAAAGGAGACAATTTAATAATTACAACTTTGGGGAGAAATGTACAAATGATAAAGATGATGATAATGTTTTTTTTTTTTTTTCTCTCATGCCCTTAGTTAAAATTATATATCTCAGTGTTGTGATCATTTTATTTCTGGTGGTCAGTGTGAAATGTGTGTGTATCCCCAACCACATCGACCACACGTTATCCCTGCACCATCTAATCTGAAGCATTTTATTATCTCACTCTCATCCAGTGTTTAGAGAATGTTTCTACAACTCCTTTGTGTTTCCATCATTTTCTCCTCTGATAAACTCTTAAACCTCTTTAAAGTCCTCCTCCATGCTCCCAACAGTTTCTCAACTCAAACTCTTTTTAGGTCTGAAATGCTCTGTGTATGCCTTTTTATCTTTACAGGGGCCTTGTCTCAACTTTAAGAATTTTGTCACTAGGAGAAAATCTTAGTGCTGGAAACTCTGTGAATACGAGCCCAGGTGCATTATGAAGAGCTCCCTGAGGAAATTCTGCACATTGTGGGATCCCTTTTTAGAGAATATACGAGCTGGACTTTCCAGATATCCCTGAATTTTATTATATTTATTTTATTATTCTTTTAATGTTTATTATTTGTACATTATTTTATAGTACTTTTTTAGTATTATTTATTTAAATTTCATTTTCTATTTTTTTTTTAGCATTATTTCTTTATTGTATTTTAATTTTTCTAAGATTATTTCCATGGCGTTTTCATACCTTTATTTCATGGGACAAGTTGAACGTGAAAGAGGGAGGAGGGGACAACATGCTGCAAAGGGCCACAGGTAAAAAACAACCAACGGCTGCAATGGCCAGGACACGGCCTATATACATGGGACGGATGCTCCACCAGTACAGCTACTGGGAGCCTCTTTATTTTCATTTTATAACTATTTTTTGTTCTGGTGCTGACCTGGTTTGCCGTATTTGTCTTGATTTTGTACTTATTTTTTCGTTTTTTGTTGTGTCACCATTTAACTGACAAAATGTTGGCGTTTTCTATTTGAAAAAATATTAACAGATTGTGGTAAAAAACTGATGTTGTGGCCACTGAACACCACTGCCTGTCAAGCTGAAGAACTCTTTCAACTGAATGATGCGTTCAGGTGCAGAGTAAATTCTCCAGCACCCTTCACATTCTGATTTTAGTTTCCATGAGCTGTACCCTTTAAGGAGTTCACATTTACCTGTTCATAAAGTTTGTTTTTAATAAATGACACCACGAGTGTAAAAACCTCTGACTGAGCCACCACATGTTTCACCAGGTTGGAAATAAAAAAGAAGAGAGAGAACACAGACGAACAATTGATCAGCAGATTTATTTAGTGAGCACTGTTCACTTCTTTGCTGCCTCCTTCTGGAGCTTCTTCACCTCGTGCTTGATGATCTTGTTCCTCTGCACAAACACAAACAACAACAGCATTAATTTAAAACATGTTTCACTGAGACCAATAAAGTCGAGAGGCTCTGGGTGTTAAATCAAGCTGCAGCTATGAAAACTAATTCTCACTTCTCACATGTGTGTGCCACAGATGGGCACTGACTGGTATCAGTGCTTCCTCACTGGCACAATTACATCACACTGACCCTTCATTAACTATCAGCTGCAGCTGTGAAAAGGCTCTGATCACACTGAACGCAGGCGTGCCCAACGAGGCCTCACAGAGCAAGATGGACAGTAGTCAGGGTGAACAACAGCTGGTACACACACCAACATGTTCACCCGTCACATAGAAGTTAACACTTAATCACTGGATCCATGTTTAACTATGAGGCTGTTCTTGTTTACAGAAATGTATTAATGCCACGTTAGAAAAAAAGGATCAGATAACAACATGAAGTGTCCTGCTGTAACAAGATGTTTTTATGAGACACTTCTCTCCTAAAAGCAGAAAAAAGAAACTTCTCTTGTTATAACAATTTATTCATTTTGTTATGACTTAAAACAACTTGTTATAACAAGATATTTCACAATACAATAAGACTTCTTGTATTGTCTTATTTAATATATTTATCTTGTTTTAACTTAAAACTTTTCTTGTTAAAAGTTTCTAGTTCCTGTAAAAACCAAATTATCTTGTAAAACATGAAAATATGATGGAATTTTTCGTGTTATCTGATACTGATTTTTTCTTTTGGCCTTGGCAGTCCTATGCTCCTGTACTCTGTAAAATTACACTAAAATACACTAATTTACGTCACATAAAACATGAACAGACAGGCAAGAACAGAGACGTTGCTAAAACTGAATATGCATTAATATCAAAAGGAAAGAGGAGTAAACTCGCTCTAGCTACTCTGACATGGTAAATAAGGAGAAGAAATGTACAGCTGACACTGACATGTATGCTCACAATCAATTCTTTCCCTTCAGGTGTTTGCATTGAGCATCATCATTGAGCTTTATGTTGCTCTGCTGGTTCACTTCAAGCCTAAATGTGGTGATGTGTGTCTGTGTTACACCTACCATCCTCTTGGCCTTCATCACCTTGTAGCGGTCAAAGTCAGACATTTTGGCCCTCTGCAAAGACAACAAAGAAGAGAAGGTCAGTTTACTCTTCTCAAAAGATTCACCTTAGTGCACCTCAGTTCAATTTTAGGACAGACTGACAGCTGTGGACACGTAGATATGACACTGTCAAGGCTAAAACAGGACACTCAATTTTTCCCCCAGTCAGGAAATGTTGGAGTCAAAGAGATCACTGAGCCACAGTTGTATGGAGACATGTGAGGAATATAATCATCATATGACAACGTAAACATTGCCGACACCAAGGTCATGTTAGAGTGCATATTAATAATAATAATAATAATAATAATAATAATAATAATAATAATGATATGAACCTAATGTTTAGCAGCTGGATGCACCTTTTATGCTAAGTACTAGTTTGCCACTTAAAATCAACTTTCTTCCTTAAAGAAATCTTGTCATTTACCATGTTGATACACAGTGTGTTGGTTAGATGTGACAATTAAGTTAAACCATCAGGTACAAACAGGGTCCAAAATAAACACCCACCAAGCGCCGAATGATTTGGCGGGTATCTCTGTGAGGGCTGTAGTCTTTGTGGTGTGTTCATGTGCAACTTTTTGGCCGAAACACAGGTGACACCAGGTGATACAACAGTCTGCTTTTGTTGCTGCTGGTTCTGTGATGTCAATTTGGTGAGTCTTCATATACACACAGACAGAAGAGCACTTCTACAGTGAAAATAACCGTCTCCAGTGCTCCTAGTTCTGCAGCACTGTTTATGAAACATCAGCTGATCTGCTTAACTATCATGTGCTGCTGGTCTGCAAAGAGGAAGATCACTGCAGTAGAGTGTGAGGAGTCTGATGAGGTTTGGGTCGATTAAAATGATTAAGTATCCGACAGGTTCACAATACCTTCAAATTCACTTTGATGTTTGACCCTGAGGTACATTTAACAGCAAATACTTTAGCAGAATTTTGAGATGATGACCTCTTGAGTTGTTTTCAGGCTTGAATTGATTAATACATTTTAAAAATGTTGGTTCTCAATTGAATTTTGCTCTGACCTCTTCTGTAAGTACATATTCAATGTTAATATTATATTATCTTATTGAAATGTAATTAAACAAATGCATACGCGTCACAAAAAGGCCATTTATTATTTTGTCCGGTTAAAAAAATGCTTGGATGGTGGATTTCTTAATCACCAGTCTCTTCAGCCACCAGTCACAAAGTTCATTTGGTACAAAGCACCACTGCACTGGTCGGGTTTCAGAGTGTCCCAACCAGCACACCATCAGAACATGTTCCTATTCGAAATACAACCCAGCTGCTCAGATTACCCAGGTGAGATGGGAGCCCACGTCTTTACCTGCTCATTACCAACACTGTCAACAGGACTACCTGAGCCAGTAACTGGTGGTATGTGAAAGAAGTACTGTACAGAAGCTTAAGTTTTATTTATGTGTATCCCATTCTCCCAAATAATATTAAACTGACAATTTTTACCTACAGTTTACAAACCAAAACAGTTCAACTGCAGGCAAAAACAAAACTAAAAGAGTAAAACCCTACATGGCAAAATTCAAAAGACGCATTTTAGAAATATCCAACATCACCTGTAGGCTTATTGCATAACAAACAGCAGAACCATCAAACTGCTGCTGCTCAAACAATGTGACTGTCATATAAGCAGACATAAACTAACCCTTCTTATATTTATATGTTGATAAGGAGCAGAGAGTGAGACGTTACCTTCTGTCTTGCTTCGATCTTCTTGGCCCAGCTGCTTTGTGCCCACTTCTGGTTGACCTCGGCCTTTTCCCAGGCTCTCCTCACAAACTTCTGGCGGGCGCTGTGAAGCATAACATACAGTCAGAACCTCATACTAACGGCATCATAAGGGTTTCATCGCATTAACAACTTCACAACAACAAAAAGACAACAGATTCATGTTGATGTAGGAACTCTTCAACCTGATCTGTGGTGGGGCGTCGCTTGATAGAAAAAAAGTGTCACTTCACACTGAACTTTGACGTCGCACACCTGGAGAATTTTGTTATGCCATGGACGATGTCATATTTTGTTGCACAGTGTGATGACTGTTGTCACCACAGAGACAGTAGTTTTAAATCCACACCAACTCTGAGCTGCATTTACCATTTATATGGATATAATTGAACTCACAGGTACGAGTGAAAATAAACAACACGGGCCGGGCAGTGGGTGAAAACAAATATATTTCCAATTTTTCAGAAGAAAACAAAGTAAAAACGTGCAGTTTTCCAGCCATGAAACTTTGCAGCTCGAGGATGAGGTGGCAGCCTACATGGAGTTCAAGACACCCAAGGAGGATCCTTTGGAGGTTTGATGGTGGTGGAAGGAGCATGCTAAAATGTTTTTTAACCTGGCAGTGATTGAATGTTTTCACCATCCAGTCAAAGAGACGTCTCCTCCGCTGGATTTGGAATTCAAGAACGGAGAACCAGCTTAATGTGAGGGACTGGAGCCCTGGAGCAAAAATTGACCTGTGCAGGACTCTGAGCTGTAGCACATATATATCTATGTGTATTTTCCTTTTGGACTAAAGTGGCGACCTCCATCATATCGTACTCACCTGTGGGGAACTTTGATGACGTAGTCTGTGAGCTGCATGCACTTGAAGGGCATGGACTGCCTCTTCACGCCTGTGCAGGGACCATCAACAAGAGCCTGAAGAGCACATGACACAATCAGTATGAAGAAGCCCAGTCACACACAGTGAGGCCAACGCTGATCAAACCACAGTGCTCCTGAGTCCTCACCCTGTTTTGGTCGATGACATCTACGATGGCCACCAGCTTGCCTGCATGGGGTCCGAAAGAGACGTAGGCAACACGGCCGATCTCAACGAAGCGTTTGAACACCTGAGAGACAGCGGAGAGCAACACATCAGAAATGACTGCCTGTGTTTTAACAGTTGAGTACAGTGCTACCCTGCTCTGTGAAAATATAATTACAGACGCACAACACACCATATAAACTATATGCCATGTAGTCTACTCAACATGTTAGTCAGGAAACTGAGGAACTAACCTTACCCGACCTAAAGCACCCGTTTTACCAAGCTAATGCTAACTAGCTATTTGCTAATGTTTCTGCTAACGGCTTCTGCTCGGTTCACAAAACATGACTTTGTTTAACAGTGGGTATAAAAGTGTTTAAATAAAACTACATCGTAGGCGCATGACAAATATCAGGTCTGTATTTTTAGAACAACGTGTGTGAAATGTGTTCGGTTAACCGAGCAGCTCTCGGCCCTCTCCGCCGGATGGACCACGTTGTAGTGCGGGCAGAAGCCGACATCTTACAGACATCGCGTTAAAACTTAAAATAATCTCACAAGTCTCAGTAAAACACTTCACAGATGTGTGTATGGGTGTGTTAGCAACACATACGGCTCTTGTTGTTCCAGAACTATGAGATATATATAAAGAAATTCGACTTAAGAAATGCTAAAGCATTCATGGCGAACTCACCATGATGGCAGTCCGGGAGCAGAAAGGACGTTACAGCTTCCGCCTGGCGCACATACGGCTTCCGCTTATACAGTACGCATGCGCACTTTGTCCCGATGTCATTAGTTTCCTAGTTTCTGATCAATATAATATTTGGAGGATTTCGACAAATAAAGTTAATCTGATTTAAAACAAATATAAATCATATACTGGGACAGATAAAACCGAATGCGTCACATTCTCCTGTTGCCTTCAAAGACACTGTGAAATATCGGAACTAACCCGAGTAAAATAGAGTACTAAAAATATTGGAAATAATATGAAAACACATACATATGGACTCTGATTGTTAATGACGTTGGAAGACCTAAAAGATGACACAAGAGGAAATACTGTATTATACTTTATGAGATTTCGATTAATAGGATCTTTTAAATGAAACTTGTAGAATCAGTTCATCTATGTTTTAAACTGTTTTTAAATGTCCTTTGATATTAAATTGCCTTGTTTGTCTGTTTTGTGTTGATTCTGTCAATTTTCATGTGAAGCACTCAAAGCACTTTGAGCTGCATTTATTTTATGAAAAGTGCTGTATAAATAACGTTTATTATTATCATTATTATTAGTAGTATTGTTATTACTACTACTACTACTAATAATAATAATTCATTTATTTATTTTTTTATGACTTTTAAAAATTATGTTACAGAATCATTATAATTTTAAGTACTCTTTCTAGGTTATTTCCTTGTTTTGCTTTTTGGTTTTGTTTTTAACTTAATTTAATTTCTTGTTAATGTTTTGGGTAATTTCATCTCAATAATAATATACATTTTTCATGACATTTTAAAGTCATGTTACAGAAATATACATTTTAAACACTCTTTCCAGGTCATTTCCTTGTTTGTTTGTTTTTAACTTTCTTTTATTCTCTTTCTTTTAGACCAAATATTCTTGTTTTTAATTTTCTCTTTTTACTAATTTCTTGTATTTTTTTGTGTCATTTCTTCTTCTGTTGCTTATTGCCTTCTAAAAACAACAACAACAACAACAACAACAACAACAATAATAATAATAATAATAATAATTCTTATTGTTGTTGTTATTATTATTATTATTGTTATTTTATGACATTTTAAAATTATGTTACAGAACAATTATAGTTTTTAAGTACTCTTTCCAGATAACTTTCTCTTTTCTTGTTAATTTTTATTTTTAATAATAATAATAATAATAATTATTAATAGTAATTAAGCAACCTCAGACATAAACTACTTAACCTCCCAACTGTTGGGTAGAAAATGTGTTGAACCTTAACCTGAGTAAACTAGCTCCATCACTTTAGTTATGTTATGCTAAAAAAAAAAAATCCAGCAGATGTCGCTGTGTCTTCAAATAGTCTGCCTTTACAGTTCATCTCTTGCAGTAAGTTATTAACAAAAACAGTCACCACAGACATGAGGGTACTGTATGGTGGGTACCTATGGGTCGGGGCGACCTCGGGGCGACCTCTAGCTCCACATGTACAGTGTGTGCCCCATGTAGGGTGAGTCCTCCGCAGTGACACAGGCTCGATTCTGGCTTGTGGCCCTCCACTGCATGTCATCCCCATTCTCTTTAAGCTGTACTGTAGGAAAGGCAAAAGCCCTAGAAAATAATATTAAAAAACTTCTTTCTGCTTCTATATCAGCCTCTTTCTCTGGTGCAGGAAGTGTGCATACATACCAAGGAAACTAAAGACAGAAAGGTCATGGTGACAGTGACAGTGACAGCGTCAGGGCAAATCACACTGTAACCCATCATGTCTTTGATGTTCCACCTCTGACTGAAAAATCCTTCCATCAAATTAAAATCACACATTACCTGATATTGACTGACAATTTTTATCTGAATGTGTGTTCATTTTCCTTGTTGATGGTCTCCAAACAGGTCACCTCAGGTGGTGGCCTGAGTTCAGTTTGCTTCAGAGGGGCCTGAGTTCTCTTGGTGTGTTCACATACGGCCAAAAAATGCTGAGTCCGTTAAGAGGGCTGAAAAAACCAAGTGTGAAAACACCCTTTATGTCTCCTCTTCTGTTCCTAAAATATGATGTTGAATAACGAACAGAGAAGTCTTTTATGTGGAACATTATGATGTCACACTGAAGCTGACCTTTGACTTTTTGGATATAAAATGTCACCACTTCATTCTTTTATCCTAAGAGACATTTCTGTCATTTTTTGTGTATGAGTTATTAAGTAAGGCCAAAAACATGTTTTGTGAGGTCACAGTGACCTTTGACCTTTAACCACCAAATTCTAATGAGTTCATCGCTGAGTCCAGGTGGACGTTTGTGCCAAATTTTGAAGAAACTCCCCCAAGCGCTCTTGAGATGTTGGGCTCACAAGATTGGACTGAACTATCCCTTTAAGACTGAAACATTTGTTTGCAAAGAAATGTCAGTTTTGTCCTCTTGCTTTTTGTTTTGACATCCCAGATGTTACGGACCACGCTGTCATCGTCTCATGGTTGATGGACGGTAAAAGTTTGGCCTCTTGAGTCATAAAAATAAAAACCAGACACGTACACAGACTGAACAGCTTGCATTGCCACCAGCAAGACTTTCTTTAATAGTGATGGCCAAAGTAAAAAGTGTGACACAGCCACCATCACTTTGAGTAAAGAAAACAAACATGGTGGAGCAATGAAAAGATAAAACAAAGCACTTCTTTTTTTTTTTTTAAGCCTTCTCTTCCTTCTACACAAACTTATAAAAGCAACTTGAGAACTGAAGTCACAACACCAGAGCGATCCACAAATAATACTTTTTTTTTTCCAAGTAGGCAACATGACAGCACGACATGGTCAAATGGTTCAGGGGTAACCTTTTCCCAACACGACACATTCACAGAATCCTTCCTGCTCAAAAAACAAAACATAGGAAATCAACTGAATGATGGGAAATATCTAGGAGGTGCCACTCAATAGAAGTCTGTAACAAATAAATAAACGTGTGAATAACACCGTCAGTCCAACTGACCAGCTGCTGCTCTGCTGCCATCAGCCCAGAACCTTGTAAACACAACACCGTCTGAATATGTTCTAATGACAAAAAAATAAAATAACAGCACTCTTCTGAAAACATTACGCTAGCTACATCGATCAAAGTATGGATGGAAACCGAACATCAACACTTGGCACTTAAGAACAGAAATGAAATAAACAAAGAAAACATTCCTCAGTGGGTTAATGTACATTGTTGTAAACAACTAAACGCCAACTCTCGGCACGATAATAGACAATCAGTTTGGTTGGTGTTTGGCGTACCAAGACTGTGTCACCATGAAATGACGTGTACTGTGTCCAGTGTTATGTTTTCCCTTTAAGTCTGTAACATTGGGATCAACGTGTCGGAGCTGACACTGGATTGTTTTAGCCTTTAAATACTGATCAGAATGGGAAGAATCTCGGATGGAGACCAGGTGAATCGGAGCTGGAGAGAGAGAGCTCTGAAGCTTGATGCTTTTGGATCCCAGGATTGCAAAGTATGTGGTTTCTGCATCTTAAAAAGAGAAACTGCAAGGCACTGTAAAATCTGCAAATAACGGTAACGACCAGTTACCTCGACATCATTAAATCCAGTGAGCAATATGGCCTAACGGGTTCTAATTTGGTCCAGAGGGAGAGGAGAGGTGTCTGCAGCAAACAGGTGGACGTTAATGTTTTGGCAGTGCCAGGTCAAATCTAGCAGTAGCATTTATTTTAGGACAGAACGACATCTGCGTCATCCACTGACTGATAATCCTGGAGACTTCACTATTCCAGCATTAAAGGGCAACTCTGCTATTCTTCAACCTGGACCATATGTTCCCATGTTTCTGTGTCTGAGTCACAAGTTTTGTAATTGGTCCAGTGTTTAGCAGGACGGGTTCAGGTCGCAGCAGCAAAACCGGCTGCAGTGTAAACACTTGGGGCAACTGAGCACCATCGATTTGCGTCCACGAAGGCCCCGATCACACAGAGGGCGTTGTGGACTCACCTCCTTACACTAACCTTCCTGTGTAATCAATCTACTGTTTATTTATACTACTTATCCTCCAGTAATGAGCGTGTAGTTCCTGACATGTTGAGGCAGAGGGTACTGTCTTTAGCTCTGGTACATGAGACCCTAAAAAAGAGGCTGGATCATGGGGAGTACCACCAGTTGGTCCAGGAGCTTCTCCTCCATGATGGGGAGTACCACCAGTTGGTCCAGGAGCTTCTCCTCCATGATGGACGTTTACAGGCATATTTTAGGATGACTCAGAGGCAGTTTGACAACCTGCAACCACTACCACCAGTTTCTCCTCCATTGTTTACCAACTGTAAACTTGTTGTCGTGACCACCACAGAAGCCCCGCCTCTCAAATCATCCCATTGGACAATGTGAAAAAAGATGACTAAAAAGAGATGACATAGGGCGTTTTTCAGCTCTGAGCTGAAGTATTTTCAACTTGAGGAGTTCAGAGTGCTCCGGCAAAAACACCAGGTGCCACAGCACAGAAACGCAAGGCATGTCACAACTCAAAAACAGCGAGCGAAAAACTTCATTCTCAGTAAAGACAATTACAAAAAGGTGCCCCCAGCTGCTGAAACACTGTCTGTGTGATCAGGGCCAAAAAGTGCTTGTTTTTGTCACTGACGGGCTCAGATTAGCGTAATTACTCTAAAGCTGGATTCACACTTGTGTGTCAAACTGACACCATACCTATGGCGTAGGCTCTGCGTCACCCAACGCCATAGCCTGATGTGCACCTAACTACACATCATGGCGGCACAAACCTCCTGTCTGTTTCTATAAGCTGAAACCATTTCCCTCAGTGGGAACAAAGCTTTTATATATTTTAATTTTACAGATGAGAAACAATAAATTGTGAAGACAATAAAGCCTCCACAAGATGGCAAACTTTGTGTGATTTATCCTGGCTTCATGTAAGTAGAGGCAATGTCAACTAGCCACTAGGCTAATTTACACAATGTAAAATGCCATAGGCTTGTGCTAATAACATTAGCATGTTGTATTTGTGGGGAAAATGTGTCCAGATAAAGACAAGTTTTTGTCTGTGAATGCTGCCAGTTATAGTGAAGCTGATTTGTGTACTTGTGTTTGAAACTGTCTCTATTAAGCCATGTTTAATGTGTGTTTAATGTGTGTTTTGAATCAACTAAACTGCCGACTAGTGTTTTGGAGGTGTAACTGCAGAGTGACACAGACACACCACTGCACAAGTATAAATGCTCACAACAGTAGACTCTGCGTAGAGCTGACGCACAAGTATAACTCTGCCTTAAGTGTCCGACAACTAATTAAAAGGATCCCCGCAGAGGTTGACCTTTGTGTTAATGAGTGAGATCTCTGTTCTTAAACCAGAAACAGCCCCAAAATCACCATCACCAAATCCACCAGACTCCATTCACATAAACAGTTATTTAATCATGTATAGAAGCAGCATACTCTCACTTCTAACTGGGTGAATTAAGGGTTAATTTCAACCAAACCAGAGTTGGTGATTGTTGGAACAGTGGAAAATGAACCAGAACAGCTTTTGTGAGTTTATTTTGCTCCTGTTGACTTTGAATGAAGTGTGTTTTACAATGATAAAAAAACTGTTTTTTGTAAAAGGAGTCTGGTGGTTTTGACAGTGGCGATTTTGAGCCTGTTTCCAGTTTAAGATCAGGGATCTTACTCAGTAACAAAAAGGACTATCTCTGAAAGGTCCTTTCTATAATATTACAAGACACTCATAGAGACAATCTGAGCCTGTCAGTGGCAAAAACAAACACTTCCAGTGGACGTAAATTGATGGCGCTGAACTGCCCTGTGTGGTTACATCGAAGTCTGTTTTGCTGCTGCTGCCTGCAGTGATCTCACTCAGTACTGCATCAGTATCAAAACTGTTGTTCTCATGAATGACTTAGACACAAAAACATGAGAAAATAGGGTCCAGGTTGAAAAATACTCAAGTTAATACTCAAGTTACTCTTTAAGAGGATAAACTGGGTTGGAATATCTGAAGAACACAGCGAACTGTTTATCAGTTCAGTGTCACTAGTTTAGAACCAAAGTACATTGTCATAACTGAACTGAAACATTACAAAACAAACAATCACTGATTTAAGCAAAACATGAATCGTTTTACATTCATGTATCTCTCGCTGGGCTTTACTTTACAGGCGAGTTTCAGACTCAAACTGAACTGAAAACCTACAGTATCCTGCGCCTACCAAACAGTCATGAAAAGCCAATTGTTTTTAAATTAAACGTCTGTGTATCAGTTCACTATACAAGAAAATATGGCTGTGGGGGGGTTTATACCGACACCAACAGAAGACTGACATGAAGCGAAGCATGACGGCTCTTCAGTAGACATTTGGCCAACAAACTGTGTGTTCCTTTCTCCCCCTTCAAATAGATCACGCTGTCTAATGGCTAAATCCCAACAACAAAAAAATCTGATTGTACACAACCCGCTCAAAATAATAGTTCTGATAACAGAACCAAAAAAGAAAGAAGCCAAATACACATATGTATGGAGGGGTTGTGTGCGCTGTGTGTGTCTGGTAAACTCAAAAAATAACCCAAACCAGAACTGAGAGCTTCACCGAAAGAAAGGAGACAAAGTCCTGTCTGACAAAGTGTGGATGTCAGAGTCACTTTTTGAGGGGCTGGTAGACTGAGGCGTTGGGGTCCAGGGAGGAGGGACTATTGTCCATGAACTTTGAGGAGTAGTGCGGGGTGACGGGGCTGAGGTTGCTGCCGTCTGATGAGTAGGACAGGCTGGGCATCACTGCCATCACCTCTGCTATCTTCTGCTTCAGCTCCGCGATCTCCTGCTCCCTCTGGTGGATCTGGCCTGGATGAGACCGAGGAGACAAAGACATTCATATCACAGCATAGAGAAGAGGAGGGACATCTGAGTCCCTGTTTCACCAAGCAGTACAGTTCAGTTCAGTTTCTGTTTCCACAGTGAAAAGTTGTGGATGGTACCAATAGCAGCGTTCCTTAGCGTCCCCATGTTTGGTCCCCCCTCTGTTGGGGTACCTAGCACACAGATCTGGTACTAAAAGGTGGAGCTGTGAACACTGCAGTCTGATTGGTCAGTAGAGGACGCTCACTCTGCTCAGGGCTGAGTTGTGTCTGGTTTTGAGGCTCATGTAACCACTGTTCATACTGTGGAGAGTTTGATTAGTAAATAATTATGCATTATTCTGATAATTAAAATGGCAGCTGATAAAAAGCACTGATAATATAAAGCCAGACTGCTTTCACTGACTCAACAAGGCCAGCATCTACACACCCGACACAGTGAGTGGCGGTACATGTGCCTTTAAACTTGGTTTGCGAGCCGCAAGAGACACAGAGAAGAAGAACATCAACTGCAGCACGCTGTTTAGAAACGGCTTCCTGGAAAACCTCAACAGAAGCTTCGAATGTTAAACAACATTTTCTGTGCAGCCCCACATCAACAAATCACTGCCTCCCTACCTTGTGCTATCTCCAGCTGCCTCTTGGCGTCCCCCAGTGCAGAGAAGAGGTCCAGTTTGATCCTGGTCTCAGCACTCAGGCTGTTCTCCAGGTGCTGGGTCTTCTCCTGCATGGCTGACAGCGCTGACATCAACACCTCTGTGTCCTTCTCATTCTCTTTATACTTCCTCAGCTCCTGGACGTCACAGCAGAGGGAAGAGAAAGGAGATGAAATTACAGAAACACTTACTCCTTGTGCTTATTTGATGCTCATCAGAAATTATTAGAAATGACTAAACAGCGTCATTTTGTGAACAACGCTGTGCTAAATGCCTAATGCATCACAGACACAGGGGGTCTATTCGTTTAATTGCATCAATTACTCAAATTAAAATGGCATGTAATTTTAGTGAAGTGATCACATTTGTTGTTGATAGAAATTCAAGTACAGCAGCAGCTTGTTAATGAGAGCGTATTCCCAATTACATTCACAGAACTCAGATGATGTATTTCGCAGTCTCTTTAATGAGCCAGCAAGCGCACAATCATGAACCCAGCGCATTATCTTATCAGAGAATGAGTCGTGCTATTCCCTCTCACCTGACACTTGCCCTCCAGGTCCCTTATCTGCTCCTCCTTAAGTTTCATGTCCATGCTGAGCTTCTTACACTCCGTCTCCAGCTCTCTGATGCGACCACGCAGAGAGTCAGTCGACTCCACTCTGTTGGCAACAAGACAAAAAACAGCGATTATAACTGTGGAAAAGGAAAATATGTTAAACTGATCTTTCACTTCCTGTTTCAATATTTACTAATTCAGTCTGTTTAATTAGTAAAAGTTAATTTTGATGACACAAAGCTCGGCTAGATACACTCATCAAACGAGCACCTGGTGGCTGCAGCTAATGCCACGGCTCTGGCAGCAGTGGCCTCCTCCATCTTCTTCCTCTTCCTCTCCTCGGCCAGCTGTTTCTCAGCAAGGGCGCGAGCCTCCTGCTCAGCCTTCAGCCTCTTCTCCAGCTGGGAGATGGTCTGCTTATCCTTCTGCTTGGCCTGGACGGCACTGTGGAGCCTAAAGTACAGAGAGGAACATGTTCGACCTGGCTGGATCATAAGATGAACACACACTGCACTTTCACTCTTTCAGTCTCTGTCCTCCTTCTAGTTCGGTGGCAATTATAACTCAAATTCTACAACAATGTTTGTACATACAGCGAGGATTTAAACGGTTAACCTTCAGGTTTGTTCAGTGATACATCTAAATCACTATTATCAAGCTGCAGTTCCTTTTATTTTGAAAGTCAGTGACACAGTGTAACCTTTGACCCCGTGGTCACATTGGTCACCGACGTGGAGGACTCCAGCCATGAAACTTTGCAGCCCGAGAATGAGGTGGCAGCCTACATGGAGTTCAGATCCTTTGGAGGTTTGATGGTGGTGGAAGGAGCATGCTGAAATGTTTCCTAACCTGGCAGTGATTGAATGTTTTCACCATCCAGTCAAAGAGACGTCTCCTCCGCTGGATTTGGAATTCAAGAACCGAGAACCCAGCTTAATGTGAGGGACTGGAGCCTGGGTGGGTTTGATCATGGGCGCAGCTTTGACTTAGACATAATGAAGGGTAACAGGTCGGTTCTAGTACTGAGCTTTATGGGTATGGGCAGGTGCTGGTTTTCAAAAATGGACCCGTGCAGAACTCTGACAGCTGGTGACTGACAGGAAAAGGTGGTAGAGAGAGGGGGGATGACATGCAGCAAAGGGCCATGAGATGGAAAACGAGATGAGCTCGAAGTCGCCCCGAATTACAAAAACTTCTGTCCGAACACCATGAGCAAAGCCAGCAGGGGTGTAAGTCACAAGTTTAATCACAATATGATATTATATTGATTCTTTGGATGATACGATATTTGCTGCTATCACAGAGTCTGCCATGATTTGATTTCGATTCAATTCAGTTTAAGGCCCTGCGATCGATTTGAGATGGTCTCAGTAAATATCCACATCGTCTAGTCAGGCAAACTGTTACTGTTTTATGTGGCGTTTTATTTTGTGAAGAATTTGCCATTTTAAGTAGCGACTGCTCGCCTCCCCACATGCAAATGTTCCACCATTGCCACATCCTAGGCTTAGCGCCGCCCAAGACAATTGTGATTGGTCATTTTTTCCTCTTATAGCAGAATGATACTGTGTGCTTCCAGACCTTTCTCTGGCGCTGACACGTACAGCGCTGTGGATAGGTCTGGCTACGCAATACTAGTCCCTGACTAACAGCGACCTTCCTCAACATACTGACCAGAAATTATATTTATTACATAACGACTCAAGTGTGATTGTTGTCAGAGTCTAGGTGAGTATACCGCACATGTACCCACTTGTTCTGTAGCAGCTCGTTGTCCTGGCGGAGCTGGCCCAGTTCAGAGCGTAGGCTGCGGTCCTGGCTGCTCAGAGAGGAAAGCTGACTCCGCAGCTCTGACTCCAGCTGCCTGTTGGCCTGAAGATCTGCCTTCAGACGCTTCACATCCTGCTCCAGCCTGTCAGAGAGGAGACGATCATCAGAAAGAAACCACAACGACAGAGGCAAACACGTCTCCTGTCACCAGTATCTACGGAGGATGACGACCGCATGAGTAAGTAAAGTCGTGCTGGCTTTTATCCATCAATCAAGTGTAAAAGTGAAACTGAACAGACCCAGTGAAAACTGATGTTGGGAGACATCTACAGCTCTGCGTAAAGAGTTTGTCTTACCGCACAAGCGCGTCCGGCTTGCCCAGCTGGTTGTTTGGGATGCAGTTCTCCACTGGATCCTTCTGCCCCTTCCCCGCCCCCTTCTGCTTCTTCTCATTCTTATTGGTTGAGGAACCTGGCGGCACGCTGCCGTTTGAAGAACTATGATTCCGTGGAGACGAGTTGGAAATGTTACCCCCACCTCCGCTGGCGTTTTTGTAGTTCTTCCCCGTTCCCCCCACTTCCTCTTTAGAAGTAGAGTGTGTGTTGGCGTCGGCGTGTGTGTTCTCTCCTGCCAGGTCGTTATTCAGTCTCTTTGCCCCGACGTAGTTCTCTATGTACTCTGTCTCCTGTAGTTTGGAGTCCAGTGCGTGTATAATACTGTTGTTATTGATTCCAATTGTGTTTTGTTTTTTGCCCTCGCGCTCTTTCGCAGTACTGTCCTTCCCTTTTTCCCGGTACTCCAGTTCTGGTAGCGGGACTGAGGTGCTTTTCTTTCCAGGAGGTGCTCCGTTTTGGGATATTACTGCGGGTTCTACCTCAGAGATCCCTTTAGCTAAAGCAGCTGGAAAAGAACAGATGTAGGTAGTGTTACAAGACACATACAGATGTTCTGGATGAAATTAACCAAAAGCCAAAGCAAACCAGGAACATATCTGACCATAAACATTGATTGAATGATGGCCTTTGTGAGTGACACAAATCAGAGAACATCCCTGACAAGATTCATATACAGCAGAGATGCTTAACTTGCTTTGCCTGGGAGCCACTTTTGCAAAATGACAGCGGACGCAACGGCCCCGCACAGGTCAGGCATGCACAGGGGCGTTTCTAGGAATTGAGGACAACCGCAAATTCAAGAGTGGTCTTTTATTGTGACCACCCCAAGGCACACCTGTGTAGTACTGTGATATGACACACCTGTCAGGTCGACGGATTATCTTGAAGGAAGTGAGAAGTGCTCAGTGACACTGATTTTAACACATTTGCAACCATAATTTCAGCAAAATTATTCTTGTGTGTGCATAAAAAGTCTCAGATCTGTAACCTAAAGCTGTAAAAATTGGAGCAAAAACCAAAGTGTTGCGTTTAAATTTTTGTGAAGTGATAGCAAAGCCCTGTCATCCTTGTTCCCAGTCAATGAGTGACTAACAGCACAATCTCTACTGTCTGTTTTGTAGTAAGTTTTGTGTTTCATGTGTGTGTGTGTGTGTCTCACCCTCCTCTGCCTCCCTCTCCTGTCTCTGCAGCATCTGTTGCTCTGGCGGTAAAGCCTGCTGTAGAAGCTGCATGTAGAATTCGTTCTCCTTCTGCACTTCCTTCTGTTTCCTCAGTCGCATCTTGTAGCTAACGTAGCTCTTGAAGCCGAAGCCCAGAGTCACCACCGGATAGCCGATACTGGGAGGTGAAGAGAAACACAAATAAACTTCTAATATCCTTACATTTTTAGGCAAAAAAAATTGAAGCATCTGGCATTTTATCTTCATTTGTACCATTTATCATGGGCATTAGAAGAGTGTTGTGTGAGGTTTTACCAGTGAGCAGCAAAAGGGTCGACACAGGTCTACGTGAAAGTTCTTCAGATCTTTGAACCGTATGGCAGCTTCGATGTACACAAACAGGATCCACAGCGATACAGTGGGTAGACAGACTCCTCTTTCTGCGTGAAAAAGTAAGAGACAAGAAAAGACAAACCAGCCCTCTTGAGTCTAGCGCTGGAAGAAACTTGGCAGCTATGAATTTCTTGTGAGTCTTTTAAGGTGAAAAGTAGCCGGTTCGCTGGCAGAAATATAAAGAGTCCAAAGAAAACTTGGACTAACCTGTGTGCCAGACATACTGGACCCACACGTAGGTGCTGGCAGCGAAAAACAGCCATTGGACTGGGATGAAGAGGAGGCAGATGATGTCCGACGTAAACGCCACACATACGAAGAACACAGAGAACGCCTAGGTGGAGGGGAAAGAGACAGACAATTAACAACTGTGCAGGACTGCTGTAGCATGTGTGCACATAAATGACCCAAACACACTCAAAGAAAACTTGTCTTGCTGGTTCCCCGTCCACCACTACAATTTTTAACAAGCATCTCAGCTATCCTAACTGATCTAAGTGTTTCTTTGCTGCATCAGGGTCATACCAACAGGCTCTTACCAGTCCCTGATATCTGAAGGAGTCGTAGACGCTTCGAATAAAAAGCCAGAAGGGCCACAGGTACTCAAACCTGAACTCCAGCACGAAGTCGGCCAGCAGAACTAACACCCACACTACCAGGAACTTCAGGTACAGGAACGTACTGTGGGATAAAGAAGACAAGACAGAGAGAAAAATGGAGATAAAAGTTAAAATGAATGACACAAGAAAGAGACAAAGAAGGGAGACAACACGGGGTTTAACACGGGTTTAGGTCAGGGGTGTCCAGACGTTTTTGAATGAGGGCCAGATCAGATCATGTGACATAACTGGGGGTTATCACATACAAATGACACAAATCACACAACTGTGAAAGTATTAGTCAGTGAAAAAGTATTCAACTTTTGAATGCTGCTGTGGCCACAGGGGCTCAGAGGTGGAGCGGGTCGTCCACCAATCAATCCCCAGCTTCTCCAGTCCTTGGGCAAGATACTGAACCCCCAGTTGCTCCTGATGGCTGCTACATGGGTGTGTGAGTGTGTGTGAATGGTTACTGAGTCGCAGGTGGCACCATGTATGGTAGCCTCGGCCACCAGCGTGTGCGTGTGTGAATGGGTGAATGTGACAAGCAGTGTGAAAGTGCTTTGAGTGGTCAGAAGAGTTGAAAAGCGCTGTACGAGTGCAGTCCATTTACTATTTGCCATCTCTGCTACCTAGCAGGAAATATCTGGTGTCAGGTAACTGTTTCTGTGCTTGTTTGCCGTCTATCTATGAAAACACATCAGTTCTGCCTGAGTCGTTTCTACTTGGTGCATGTCTACAAACTGTATAACGACCTGCCATCATGAGGTGAATGAACAAAGATGCAAAGTGATCTTGCTTGACATGCAGTATATTTTGAAAGACAAATTAACGGGTGTTTAAAATCAGTCTGCGGCCATGATTGGCCCCTGGGCCGGACTTTGGACGTGACTGGTTTAGGTGTTATCACGACAATCATCAGGTTAACAACAGTCTAGTGTTGAGAAGACATCTCCAGTGTGACTGCAGTGGTATCCAAGGTATGAAGGCAGGTCAATTAAGATTAAAAAAAATACATGTAGGTATCCTCAATAAGTCTAATGTGTTTCTGCTATCAAAGAAACTAAAATCCCGCTGACTCCACAGCTGTTGCTCATGAACTGAATTTTCATTTCACTACTGTAAGCTGTCTGAAATGACATTTCTGTGAATTTGGCAGAACATCCAACCGTCCAACCGTCTGTTACGGGTTGGAATACGCTACGAACAATGACCACAGGTGCATTTTTTGATTGGTGAGTTGGGGATAATATGAGGTGCTGTCCTGTTCCTGCTGTGGATCACTGCTCTACTCTGCTCAGAGGAGGCTGCAGAGCGGAGTCGCTGCCTGTGTTCGGATAGAACAGTAAATGGACTACACTTGTATAACACTCTTTACAAGGTTCTTACAAAATATAAAGGCAGGTAAATGCAGATTAAACAGTGCAGCTATGAGCATGAATATACATGTAGGTATCCTCAGTAAGTCTAATAATGTGTGGCTGTTGTCAAAGAAACTGACATAGAGAGTAGTTAAGAGACATCTTGACAAGTAGGGTAAAGAGAGGGATGAACAGAGCATGCATGTATAGGATGTCATGTCTGGACATGTTACCCAAAGCACACCTGGTTTCCTGTTTTTGGCTCACCATCAATCAGCCTATAGGAGAAGGCAAGCTCTTCAATTATGCATCTTCTTAAACACTACGAGCTCTTGACATGTTCCAGTTAACCTCATTTAACTCAGGTGGTTATTGTTTCCCTGCTGTGTTAACATTTGGACCTCTCTGCCAGACAAAGCACAGGTGAGAGCCCCGCCGCCCGCCGGCGTCACCCCGCACATCAAAACGAGCGCCTCTGACATTGCTGCTGTCATCTCCAGCTCCAGCATGATTATCTTCACAAGTTCACGATGTCTTGTTTTAACTCAACAGATTTCCACTGAGCGGGATGTGTTACAGTTCACAGTGAAACCCCACTGAGTCCCACAGACACCTTTCATTTTAATTCAGCCACTAATTTGAATTTAACCACGAACGAAACACCGCACAAGTAACGTTAGGCCTGGCGTTTAATTTGACAATACACGGGGATGTTCATTTAGCTCCTTCAATGTAGCTACAAGCAAAGCTAGCTTAGTTATAAATGTAGCCTAGCCTGGCAGCGCTGTCTTGACATATGCAGAGAGGCGCCATTGTTATACAATAACGTCCCTCCAGCCCCTTTTTTGTACCTGCTATATATACCCTCGGTGATTCGGTTCCGTTTTAACGGCCGTCGGAGTTTGCTGCAGTCCGCATTGCGCCGCTTCATCCTCCCCCTGTTGATTCACGTGAGATCTCGGTCTGGTAACTGTGACTGGAAATGTCATCCGCTCATCCTAATATTCACACTTCTTCAATTATCCACCATTGTTGTTGTTTTATGCACATGAAACAAAGAAATAAATAAAAACAGTCCCGTGAAGGCCCTCCCCTTTTCACGACACGCCGCGTCGCCTGCTGCCGACGTCTGGCGTCATGACGTCGTCGGAGGCGGAGGAAACATGGCGGCCCCCTGCGAGTCGAGACGTTTCTCTTAGTTTTAAACGATTAATGTTCATTTCTGAGCGGTAAGTGTGATAAAAACCGATCACAGTGATTTTATTTTAGTTAATTCGCCGATGTTTGTCATGTTAACGCGACTGGCACGTAAAATAAGTCCTTATACACATGACGGTACAAGGTAAAGTTATCCATGCTGGCTCAGCCACGTTTGTTTTCAGTCTTGTTCAGGCAGTTAACCACTTTGTTGCTCCCTCAGCAGACATGTACTTTGTTTCAAGTTTATTTAGCTGCAACATCACATTATAAAAGCAGTCCGTGGTGTAACACGAATGTAGGCAAGGCAGCTTTATTTGTATCGCACATTTCATACATCAGGGCAATCAAAAATGCTTGACAGAGAAACAAAATATAATACATAATACAGGATACGAATTTACAATAAATTGCAAAAAGAATAAGATATAAATGGTAAAATTAAGTATTAAATGAATTACAATGAAAAAGTCCCCCTTAAAAAAGCAAAATATGATAAACTTTATTTATATAGCACCTTTTTTTGCAGTATGCCTCTCTATGGCATACTGTCACTATATATACATACATGCATATATTCATATATACATAGTTTTTCCCCATATATACAAGGTGTATATGGTGTAAATAGTACTGAGTGTATAGTATAGTATTCTCTTGCCATTCAACTTGCTTTTCTATCTGTGCTATTTGAGCTGCTGTAACGTGAATTTCCCCGGTGTGGGGTATTACTACATGGGCTCAGGAACACTTTGGAAACCATTGTCAGTAAACGCAGTTCATCAATTCATCTACAAATAAAAATTAAGACTCTACCATGAAAAGTGAAAGCCAGATATCAACAACATCCAGAAACAGCTCTGAGCCCGAGCTCATCTGAGACGGACTGACACAAAGTGGTCTGACCAGTCCATCATGGACGTCATGTCCTCCAGGTTGTTACCAGCTCAAAGTTCAAAGCATCTGCGATGGTACGGAGGTGTGTTAGTGCCCATGGCATCATGGGTAACTTCACATCTGTGAAGGCTCCATAAATGCTAAAAGTTACATACAATACAGGTTTTGGAGCAACACATGCTGCCAACCAGATGACATCTTTTTCAGGGACGTCCCTGCTTATTCCAGCGAGACAATGAGACACACAGGTGCCAGACTGACCTGCCTGCAGTCCACACCTGTCTCCTATCGAACATGTGTGCTGCATTGTGAAGCCCCAATAACGACAAAGGAGAACAGGGACTGTTGAGTAACTGAAGTGGTATGTCAAGCAAGAATGGGAAAGAATTTCACTTTCAGAACTTTAACAGTCGGTGTCCTCCTTTGAGCGCGTTGCAGACATCAAACTCAGAATCAAATAGCTTGTCTTTGGACTGTGTTTAACTGAGTCTATGCTGAAAAGGATTTGCAAATTATTTTCTGTTTTTACATGCGTTTTACACAGTGTGACAGCTTTTTTGGAATTTGGGTTGTATTATGATTTTTGTTTTCCCTGTTTTGTGTTACGTTGTGGTTGTTTCCAGTGAAATCAAGTGAGCAATGCTCAGTTACTAATCCAAGACTGGCTTATGTTTCAACAGATAATATTTACCATGGACAAGACAGAGAAGATGGAGCCATCTGCTGAGGAAAAAGAGAAGGAGGAGGAGGAGATCGAGGAAGAAGAAGCAGACACGGAAGAAGGAGAAGATGACTCTGGAGATGAGGAAGAGGAGGATGAATCAGATGACGAAGAACAAGGAGGTGAAGATGATGAGGAAAAAGACGAAGACGAAGAAGAAGCAAAGCCACAGGCCGCAGATAAAACTGAGAAAAACATTCCATCGCCTGTTAAACCCAAAGCGAAAAAAAAGCAGGACGACGGCCTGAACCTCAACAACGAGGTGGTGAAGATGAGGAAGGAGGTGAAGAGGGTGAGGGCTTTGATCATCAGGAAGCTGACACGACAGATTGGCGCTCTGAAGAAGAAGAAGGGGAAAGAGATGGAGCTTGAGAGGAATCAGAGGAGAGCTGCCAGACTGGTGGAGGAGATCCATGCCATGAAGGTCCTCTCACCAGACCTGGTAGGTCTCTTAATAACTTCAAATTGGTGAGCCTTTTTCAAAATGGTGAGACACTTGCTGAAATGAGTAACTGGATAAACTGTTTTCTCTGTTTCCAGGTGACCAAAACAGCCTTGCAGAAGAATCTCAACTTTGAAGAGGTGTGCAAAAACCCCAAGTCTAGTATTTCTGACCGGGCCATAGCGCGTATTGCCACCCATCCTCAGTTCAACAAGAAGATTGAGGCCATCAAAGCTGCTGTGAAAGCCTTCAAAGAGGAGCGGATGAAGGGTGGAAAGCAGGGAAAGAAGGAAAAGGTGCAAAATAAGGCTGAGACGATGACTCCACAGTCAGCAGACACAAAGGTAGAGAGAAAGAGTGAGAAAGAAGAGGAGGACATTACAGTGGAGCAAACAGAAATCAAAGACATTAAGGAAGGAGACGGTATCCTTAAAGACACTAAAGATGCAACTGTTGCTGAACCTGAAAAAGAAACAGTGAAAGCAGCTCCTTCAGCTGATACTGCTGATGGTCAGAGGAAAGAAATACCAGTGTCTAAGAGTGTGAGACCAGCGTTGATAAAAAGTGGTGAAGTAAAAGACATTGTAAAAAATGAATGTCAAAGTAAAGGTGCAGAAAAGAAACCCAGTTGTAAGTCTGCACCTGAAGTGCTTCAGGAAACTAATGATGAGGAAGAGAGTGATTTAGAGTCATCGGATGATGAAGAGAAAGAGTACTTTGACGACAGCACAGAGGAGCGTTTCCACAAGCAGTCCTCCCAGTCTGAGGAGAGCGACGATGACGATGATAATGGCTTCTTTCTTGGAAAAGTGAGCAAATTCAAGAAGAAGAAGAAAAAGAAGGAGCAGAAGAGTGAAGAAGGGGAGAAAGCTGAGAAAGAGGAGCAGGTCCCAAGTGAACTGGATGAGCTTGAGTCCAGGCTTAAATCCAAAACCACCTTGCTTAAGTCTGTTTTCTGTTCCTCCCTATCTGTGTCTAAGCCTGGTGGGGGCAGAGGTGCAGGCAGAGGGAGAGGTGGAGATAAATTTAGGGGGCAAGGAAAACCAAAAGGTGGCGGTGGTCAAAGTAGAGATTTCAGTAAACAATCCAAGTTCCAGAAGCAGGAGAAAGGAGCACATTGGAATTCAGGGTCCAAGTACAGCAAACCCTGCCCCGAGGGCCGACATCCTGAGTCGCCAGAGAAGGGCCTGTCCTCTGTGGGCAGAGGGAGGGGGCGAGGCAGAGGTGGTGTCATCAGGCAAAACGATCGCAGGGGTGGAGGTGTCTTTTCCCAGCAGGCACCACAGCAGACGCTGCATCCATCCTGGGAGGCCAGTAAGAAAAGGAAGGAGCAGCAAGGACAAATCCTGGCCTTCCAGGGGAAGAAGATCAAGTTTGACGATGATGACTGAAATGATTCTTTGTTTGGTAATTCTGAATACATATCTTTGGTTCAATGTCTTACATGTCATAGTTGGTTTATCTGGCACACTAGTAAAGGTTTAAGGTCGTCTCTTTGTTAGTTGGATGCTCAATAACAAATGTGTTGCGGGGTATAAACTGCTTTTTCACCCTCATGGCTGCACAAGACAACAGCCCCAGAGATTTTTGTATAAAACATCAAGTGAAATGTGTTGTTAAAATATTTTTATTCCTAAATATGAATTTGATTGTAAGCTGTGAATTGCAACTCCCGAAACATGTCATTTTTCATATATGTGTACCACTTAACAACAGATTGAGGAACAAGCAATTTGTATGAATTCCAGTTGTGTGAGAAATGTATAGGTGCAGTTTTAGGAAATATATATTTATAAACCTGTAAACAATTCCACTGCCTTGTCCAAAATCATAATTATGGCCCATTACTGTGTAGCACACAATCTCTGAAATTCATGTATGGTGATACACATGCTTATCTCTTGCAGCAGGACCTTAAATCAAAAACTTTTCGTTTTTGTACTCACCAGTATGTGTTTAAACAATATGAAAAGTGCGTATAGATACAGTTTTAATGTGCTTTTCTCCGTTATCTTCTCTTCATTAAATGTACATTATTGTAAAAATGTTTTTTAGTCATAAACACAGCAGATAAAGAAATAATATTTCTTTGGAGAACGAGGTAGTGGTGTGCTCGAGGACTGTCTTTATCATATGAAACTCAGGAAATAACGCAGGCGCTCTTAAAGAAAAGGGTCGGCACATGGGAAGAAAAAATGAACTTCAGGCACTCGTGCGTAGAGCTTGAACAAATGCACCAGAGTTAGGTTAAAAAGCCTTTATTCGAAAATCATGGCTGCTTACATTAAGGGTGTTTTCACATATAGTCTTTTTTTAAAATAAACTGAACTCAGTGGGTTTTCACACTTGGTCCTTTTCAGCCCTCTAAATGGATTCAGAGTGGTGACTCTGCATTTTTTTTTTAGCATATGTGAACACTCCAAGAGAACTCGGACCCCTCTGAAGCAAACTGAACTCAAACCACCTTAGGAGGTACTTTTAAAATATTAAATTTCCCCTTTTTAAAATGGAGTTCTTGAAGAAAAACATCAGACATAAAGAATCTAAATTTACCTTCCCTATGTTCACCATACAATATCAGTATTTAGTCACATGGGGGCCGTAAGCCATAAAGATATCAGAAGAACAGATATATTGGTGTCTTGATAAAATTCACACAGACATCTAAACGATCTCTTTGTAAACACAAGTAGAGATGTTGAGCAGACATTTAACAACAGACATACATAAAACAAAAAAATCAGGTACCATTACTTTGAGGCACACTGCCTTTGTAGGGTCTTTGAACTCCACTTCTCCATCCGCTGCTCTGTTTAGGGAAATATCTATATACAATCTACCTACCACGTTCAACCCCCTCCTTCAAAAAAGAGAAGTAAATTTTTTTTTTTAAAGATAATAAATGAAAAACATACAAAATAAAAAGTTAAATGATAAATTAAAAAATAAAATATATATGATAAAATGAATAAATACAAGAGTAATAAATACAGTAATAAATTGTTACAGAGCTCTGTCGCCATTGGTCGGCTGAGATTACGTCAGACGTCACGGCGCTGCGTACGTAAGTGATAGCCAATAGCAGCTCACATGCAAATGTAGTTTAAAACTGTTGCGGGAAACGTGAGCTCTCGTGCTGTATCATTGGCGGCTCTCTGTCACCTAAAATAACATTTATATGTGTTATTAATGGAGATAATTTATTAAAATAGTGATGACACTGCCTGATATTTATTTTACAAGCGATAGGAATTATAAAATGATTAACTAAAGGGATGTCAGCGGTCGCGAGGGGCTCTGTTGACACTAACGGGGGATGTTCCGAGGTTAGCTAACAACCTTCGTGCTCCCTCGGCAGGACCGTGACAGCGAAACTCCGGTTCTTCGAGCCGGTACACCTCCCGGAATATCAACAACCGGGACAGGGCAGGAGTTAAAGCCTGAACAAGTTAAGGTAATGTACGCTGAGCAGCATTAAACGGGTGAAAAGTTACGGGGAGCTAGCTTAGCTTGGATAGTAGGTTACATTGTATGCTAGCATGTCAGGTGGTCGCTAACGTTAGCATCAACTGTCCGTTACTTGTCTGGGTTATGTAACTGTTAATGTACATATAACATCACTAATTCTTTCTGGATTGTTACAGTAATGTAACGTTAGCAGACATAACGTTATACCTATTTTATAACACATCCGGATGTGTTTATTATTTAACATTTCCGAGCTTGACCCTCTTGATAGGTTCAGTTCTGTCAGACAGCGTTGTATGTTTGCTAACATATATTCAACTACTTCTTTTGTTTGTTAAATTAGCCACCCGGTCACATAGGGGAGGTCTGTGTATTTCTTTAGTGACATTTACCTCCATTATTTACTCGAAATTCAACTTTAGTGAGCTGCATCAAGCTCGCCAAGGCTTACCTGGCTGTTACCGGAAGCACTAAAGTTCTCTTCAAAATAAAGGCACATATACTGTCAGTACTCTGGAAAATTACAGAAATTTGTCTCCAAATGTATTATTGACATTGCATATAGAGATTTTGCACTTTGGACTGGATAAAAAAGAGACACATATTTTCCATCTTTGCATTGTGCGCTGGTTGTATAAGGGCTGTGATTCTTCAATGGTCTGTGCTGTTACAGATGTGTCTTCAGTGTGCCTTTAGTTTATTTTTATTTTATTTATTTTTAAGCCAGCATCAGAGGTGGCAACAGCGCAAAAATTAGGTCAATGTAAAAGGGATAGCTGTATGCGATCCACAGCAGGAGATTTAAAAAGCTGCTAGCAGCAGTCAGCAGCTAACTCAAATAAGAACAGCAGCAGAAAATGTCTGAAAATTGGGAAGCCAATGAGGTCTGGGAGCTCCTTAGCACTATATCAGCCACCTGATAACACGGACGGTAAATTATTGTTATTGACATGTTATGCCATTGTAATGTAGGTGAAGGTTCTCAGTCATCCAGGTCATGGTGTACGATATAGCACTTAGCATGCCATTGTAATTGTTTAGAAAGCATTTCCATCATGTATAACCTCGGGGTGTGGGAGCCCTTCTGTGCAGAGTTTGCATGTTCTCCCCGTGTCAGCGTGGGTTTCCTCCAGGTGCTCCAGCTTCCTCCCACAGTCCAAAGACATGCAGGTTAATTGGTGACTCTAAATTGTCCGTAGGTGTGAATGTGAGTGTGAATGGTTGTCTGTCTCTATGTGTCACCCTTGTGATAGTCTGGTGACCTGTCCAGGTGAACCCCGCCTCTCACCCAAAATGAATGAATGTTGCATTGCAAGTATGATGCTGACTGTATTTAACTGTGGGGACCTTGAACTAATGACTAAAGAGAAATCTGGACCTCTGTGGCTGGGAACCACTGCAGTTAATACACATTAAACAACTGTTGCATTGTTTGTAATTTTGTTTTTGCTCCAATGAACAGTTGTATAATTTATTACATGCTTGCAACTGTTAAAAATAAACCCATCGTCCTGATAGTAGGACATCTTTTTGTCCAAAAAAATACTTCCTGTTCAGAGACGGTGCTTAGTTTTTAAACTTATCAGCTCCTACATTTCCAAATAGCTCTGAGAAATTAAAAATGCTTACCAAACAAAAGCTGAGGCCCTGAAAAAGTATAACTGCGTTCATTACGTACTTTTATTTTGAAAGTGACTTTGCAAAGCTTCGGCTGCATTAATGTATTTCCGGTAACTTCACGCTTGTTTTTGCCTTTGGCTGGGACATCACGCTGCACCTCGTCGAACATACTTGTGCACACTTTAGTGTCGGAGTGTCTCAAACGCTGACGGCGCTCTGCGACTCTCTGCTCTCTGTGGGAACACATTGGTAATGAGGGGACTGCAAACTGCACCGTGGTCATGACTGCCACAAGAAACTAGTGTTAGGCCGTGGGTGAGCGTGGGAGGGGGATGGGGAGATGTTGCTCCAACAAGCTAAAAACACTGCTGAGGGAAGCTAGCTCCTGCCCCGACCCCCAGGGTCAGGACAGTGTGTAATAACGATGAATAATCAGCTGCAGGAGACATGATGATGTTTATATTTGCAGTTAGAGACACATGCATTGCTTCTGATCACATGCAACTCAGTCTCAAATGAATACAGTAGATTCATGACAAGTTCATACTGTATTATTGCCCAAAATGGCTGCCCAGGTATTTTAATTGTGCATGTTGCTTTCTTTCATTCAGGCAAAGAAGGCTGGAGCTGGAAGTCAGTGACCCCCTGGTCCTTCAGGATGATGGCAGGACAGCAAAAACCACGAAGCCTGTTGACTCTGTGTCCCACACAGGACGGCAGGGTAAGGTTTTATACTCCTGTGCTGGGTGAGAGGAGTGGTAGATACCAGTTTGTGCAGCTTTATTACTGTCAAGCCACGGTGTAACAGTTCCCACCTTTTGTTCAGTCAGATAACTCATAAACAGAGTTATTTGTGTTTGCTGAGGTGATGTTTGCTGGTGTCAAAATAATCAAATGATCAGAATAAACAATGTCAATCTTTTCCTTTGATACGGAGAACTCACTAAGGTCTCGTTCATCACTCTCAAGCTGAATGCTTTTATAACGTCCTGGATTAGTCTGCTTACAGAGCTGTCAGATGAAGGGACGCATGGCGTAATGTGACATCAGTGGCTGTGTTTACTTTAGCACAGATAGAAGTCCTTCATAAATTAAATCATAATTGACTTAATATTTGGAGCACCAAGAAAGTGGAACACTTATGGAGTGTACACACTGAACAAGAAGTGAGTGTTTCATGCATACAGAGTTAATTCAAAGATGCGAACAGATGCCACTTGGTGCTGGATGACATAAATGATGTGAATAAAATCTGTGCCTCTAGCATGTTCGTGCGATTTGAAGATTTTCAACTGGCACAAGAAATTCCCATGACACCTCTTCCTAACATGTAGCACGCAGATTTGCAGATGGAGCACCAAACGTTGTCCAGATATACTACGAATGACAGAAACGTACAGGGAGCCCTGATGGAGTCTAATGAGGGTTTCACACAGCCACGTGGTACCTCGCCATTTCCAGTCATTTCAATGAGGGGAATATAGCAGAGGGAGAGTGGTTTCAGACACAGTGGTAGGGATGTAAAGTTGTTGGCGCCCACATGAATGCTTACAGCTTTGCTCTGCTGCACAGAGATCACCGTGTTGAACTTCAGGCAGTTGCTGCCAGGCTTTGCCCTGATCAGATAGCGGGCATCGCTGAAGCAGAAAGCAAACTAAATGGAGGAGATGATAATGTTGGTGTCTGAATACCCAGAACTACGGCACTAGCCAGTCCACTAAACTTTAGATGGTTGGTATATTGTCTAAATATCTAGAAAACTTTGGTAGGTAGCGTTAGCTTAAGGGCGAATATTCACCAGTTGTGATATACTCCACATAACACTTCAGCATCCGTATTCGTAACTCATGGTGAAAATTCGCTTTGCATTTGGTGTGAACACGCCATCACAGACATGACATCAAATCTCTTAAGCTTTGTGATATCAGAGTTTTGAAAAGCAGTCTCACCTGAATAACATCTACAGTATGACGTATTAAAAGGACTCTTTGAAGAACCTGTAAAGGCATCATCACAATCTGAAAACTCACTCAATCCTGACCTCTTTTCCCAGCTCCCGCCCCCAGTCCCATAGCTCGCAAGACCCTGTTCAAGAGGGACACCGACACCTCACTCGGTTTCCTAACGCGGAGGTTTGCGGAGATGCTGAGCCGCACCACTGACGGGGTGTTGGACCTAAACATAGTCGCCCAGGAGCTCTGCACGTCTAAGAGACGCGTCTACGACGTCACCAATGTCCTGGAAGGGATCCAGCTCATCAAGAAGAAGTCTAAAAACCTGGTGGAGTGGTTGTAAGTATGAGGCGATGAGTGGGAGTGTGTGCATTTCAGAAACACGTATGCACATTATGGCTGCTTTAGCTTTGTTAGTGTTTAAGAATAATTAAATATTTAAAGGTTAACTTTGGTGTTTTCCAACCAGGGCCCTATTGTCCTTTGTTTTTGTGTTCATGTGACTAATGGGAGCAACAGTCTTTGAAACTGTGTCAGTACTGAGATCATCTGTAGTGTTCCTGCGGGCAACTGAGCACTATCAATTTATGTCCACTGAAAGTGCTTGTTTATGCCACTGATAGGCTCAGGTTGTTATTCTAACTGTCCAAAAACTCACGAAAAGGATTCTTTCAGAGACTGACCTTTTTCTTAAAGAGTAAGATCCTTTTTGTTACACCAGAAACAGCCTCACCATCGCCAAACACACCAGACTCCATTCAAATAAAGAGTAATTTTAGAATGTATAGAGCCAGAATATTTTACATCTAACAAGAGACAAACTGAGACTGCTTCTATGAGTTTTGTTTTGCCTCTTAAGACTTTGAATGAATTGTGTTTTACAGTAATAAAATAATTGATTATATCAATGCAGTCTGGTGGGTGTGACATTAGTGATTTTGGGACTTTTTCCTGGTTAAACAAAAAGGATCTCACTCTTTAAGGAAAAGGTCTATATCTGTAGGGACACAGCCAGATGGCGTTGGCATCATGCCGCCCCAGAGTGTGATTTTATGGCAGAAGCAAAAGAGGCGAGACAGGCGTGACACGTTACACAATAGCATCACCATCTATTCTACATATAACATACACGATGGCATTCATTCATTTTCTGTAACCACTTTTCCTATTGGTGGTGGCAGGGGGGTGGAGCCTATCCCAGCTGACACTGGGTCGAGAGGCAGGGTTCACCTGGACAGGTCACCAGACTATCACAGGGCTGACACATAGAGACAGACAACCATTCACACTCACATTCACACCTACGGACAATTTAGAGTCACCAATTAACCTGCATGTCTTTGGACTGTGGGAGGAAGCTGGAGCACCTGGAGGAAACCCCCGCTGACACGGGGAGGACATGCAAACTCTGCACAGAAGGGCTCCCCCATCTTGGATTATACATGATGTCAGCGCTTTCTAAGATGAGATAAGATAAGATAAGATAAGATGAGATAAGATACACATTTATCAGTTCCACAATTGAGAAATTCCAGTGTTGCAGCAGTCAAGAAGAGAAAGAGTCAGATAAAAAAAGTCTGAAAAAACTAGGCATGCAAAAGATGCAAAAATACAAGAAACAGCAATAAATACTAAATACTAATAATGAGTATGAACAGTGGCCTAAAAGAGAGCATATTTAGTGCAAAATGTGCTGTATGTGCAAGAAGACAAAAACAAGGGCGGCGGTAGCACAGTGTTAAAAAAATGTTAATGACGTGTAAAGTGTCTAACATTTTTTTTACACTGTACTAAACAATAACAACAGCATAACTGATCTGTTCTTCTTTGAGTTAGCTGCTGACTGCTGCTGGTGGCTCTTTAAATCTCCCACCTGTGGGTCGCACACATAACAGGTTGTCAAAACGTCACACGCGTATCATCCATAGTCCCGTCCTGCCAGCTGTCCCTTTGACATCAACCTTGTTGCTGCGCTGTTACCACCTCCGATGCCCGCTTAAAGGTGTCCCCCCTGTTCTGTTAATGTACCCTTTTTTACAGAATGGTGAACAGCATAACAGTTTGAAAGTCCCGCCTTGAAGAGGCAGTGTAACAGAGGCTGCTGTTAATAACAGCCTGAGCCTGTCAGTGGCAAAAGCAGTGCTCATTTTCCCGCAGGGATCACATTGCAGCCTGTTTTGCCACTGCTGCCTGCAGTCTCTGTCAGCACTGGACTAATTTCAAAAATGTTTATCTCCATCGGTCACCTAGACACAAATCATGGAAAAATAGATTCCAGGTTGAAAAATACCAAAGTTACCATTCAACAAGCAAACTTAACAATTAAGGTCCGTCTTTATATCATTATAGAAAAGACTGGAAGATTTTACTCCCTTTAAAGATGGTATCAGCTGCTGGTGGACAGTTGGCATTCAGACTTTAGATCTCAGACTTAATTTAGTGACTATTATTCCCTGAATAGTTAGCACTGTTGTTTTTTAAGTCTTATTCTTAATTTCATCATGATCAGTAAAGATTGATCATCAGTTAGATGTTTAGTGATGTTATTTGTGATGTTAACCCAGATGTGTGTGCACAGGGGCGGTGAAGTGAATGTGCACATGGAGGAAGAGCTGAGGGCTCTCTATGAGGAGGAGCAGAGGCTGGACGAGTTGATCCAAAGCTGTAACCGGCAGGTTCACCAGCTGTGTGAGAACCAGAACAGTCAGAGATATCCTTTGATTGGAATTTCAGCCTTATTTTGTTCTGTTGTTGTAATTCACATTTAATTAAGTCAAATAAGTGTGTGAAATAATTAGTGATGGGTCTGAGGGCCAATCCAAGCCAACAGCGTTTTTGTTTCAGCGGGGATTGGATGGATGAACACCTCCCGTCACTCCCATCCTCCGCTAATGTGTCTATGATGATAAGTCGTTGAGTGTATCCCCAGCAGCACACAAACAGCAGTCTGGGTTGATTATGTTCTTTAACCTGGAGGATCACATTTGCCTATTTGACTTACGAGGATGTCCAGAGGATTCCCAGCTTGAAAGAACAGACTGTGATTGTGATCAAAGCCCCTGCAGACACAACACTGGAGGTGCCACACCCAGAAGAGGTACATTTTTCAACATAATCACTTAATTACATCTTTCTTTTTGTAATGAGACTCGATATTTTGACTTGGAAACCCCAGCTAACAACACGGGGTGGTTAATTGCCTCACTGATGCAACAAATTACATTATGTTCTTGCCACATCCTCCCAAGACACTGTTCACTGTAAGTGTCTGCTGTCGGCTCGTATTCAGAGACCGTTTAATAAAAGCACTCTGTCTGCGTCTCTGTGCCCAGAGCCTCCAGGTCCACATCAGAAGCACACAGGGGCCCATTAAGGCCTTCCTCTGCACTAATGACCCAATCCCCATGGAGACCTCAGACAGCTCTGGACCCAGTGGTGCCAATGGCAGCCACTTATACACATCCGCCAATGGGACCAACTCTGCTCCCCTCGTGCCTTATCAGTCCTTCGTCCAGGTGTTTGCCAAAGGTGAGTCTTAGATCAAAAGGTGGAGAATTTTTCTAAAAAACGGTGTATAGACTCAAACAGAAGTGATCCCTCTCGGTCATTACTTATGACCCACTCTCAGTGTGTGGTGGTGTATCGATCTGCAGAGTCTCTGCCCTCTGCCTATAATTTCATAGTTTCATATTTCCCTCTTATTTCCTGTGTTCGGGATGTTTATGGGCGTGTACTCCCACAGTGCTCGGGACTTTATAAAAAAGGTAGCGTCCAGGTGCCAGACCAAAAGCAGCAGGCATCCAACAGACAAAGCACTGACAAAATGCAAATATAGTGACATGAAACACCTGAACGAGAGTGAATCTGAGGGTTGACTTTTACTTTAACTTCCCCACTGACCGTGTTCACGAACAGTAACTGACAGTCCTGCATAGTTTACCCTTAAAGAGAAAATATCTATCATGTCTGTATTGTTTACTTACATCTTTATAAATGTTTCCAACAATGTTCAAACCAGAGAATCATGTGGTCACCTGTCAGTGGTGTCATATCCCCTTTACCCCCTCGAGAACTGCTGGCAGTCACTAGGGATGCACAATAATATCCGCATGTCATTGGTATTGACCAATATCAGCTTTAAAATGAGCTCTCAGAATCAGCCAGCATGCTTTTTCTTATCTTGGACAATGAATGAATGAATATCACATAGACTGAAAGTATTATATTTCATGTCTCCATCTGCTGTTGGGCCGTCACAATAACAGTATGCTGTGTAATATGATATTAATTCCACTACAGAAGAGACTTGATGATCACTAAAATTAGGTGGGGAAAAAGGGGATATATATATCGATATCAGTCAAATAAGATGTTATATATCAGCATATAGGATATCTGCAAAAAAAACTATCATGCATCCTCAGCAAACATCAGGTGATATTACTCATAAACAGTATATTGTGACACAGTGATCAGTAGAGAACTAATTTATTTATATGATATTTCAATATCGAGCCAGCTTATGTGCTTTTATGACAAAAGCTCATGCCAGCCACCAAGCCAATGCAAACGGTACGTTAATGAGTACAGACAGCCAAATATTCTTGTGTTTTTGAACAATTTAAAATGGGTAAAATCCTTTGTCAATATAGATCTGTGGACAGTGCATTAATGCACTAAGCCCCTCCTTGGCCTGCCCTCTCTTGGTTTATGGGTACCATTACAGTGCCGGTGTATGCCTGTGGTGCCCTGACTAGGTGCAGTCTGCATACAGGTTGGCAGGTGTTGGAGCTGCCAGATTTGCTGCTGAATTTCAGTGGTAAGAGTGGCGTGTACGTCTTCACGACCACATGGTTCACACAAACTCAGACAAGTCACGGAGAGTGATAAGACAAAGCTGATGAATGTCATTCAGACTAACTCAAAATGATGTTGTGAACACCACTGTCCACACAGGCAAATATTTGAGTCGCATCAGAAAGATTTTCATCTGTGGGCGTTTAACAACGAAAACAACAACTCCCATTATTTCACTTTATTTTACAACGTCATCAAAGCCCATCTTTTGCTATGGTTTTGTACGAGAGACTCCTCGTGTGTTTTTTAACATCCCATAGTCTGTTTCAAACAGGTTGCTCTTGCAAAATGGTGCTTTGTTGCCACGGAGAAGGAGGCCGTGGGCTTTTGTCCACCCAGGAGCTGTATAAGCTACTGTATTTAGTCCTAGAGTTCACTTCAGTTCAGTTCGCCTCCTGGGCTACCTTGAGCGAGGCACTGAACCCTCAACTGCTGAGGGCGCTTGTCTAAGGCACCCCCTTGCTCTGACATCTCTCCATCTAATGCATGTTTGTGCATGTTTGTGTATTTCGGGCTTGTGTGAAAATAAATTTAATTTCCTCTCAAGGATTAATAGAGTATATCTTCTTCTCCCTCTTTTTTCTTAACGCTGCTTTTAGATTGTTGGCTCACATTTGCTTTGGGTTTTTGATCTTCCACCGCTCACCTTTTGTCTCCCCCCATGTCCCCTTATCCACACCCCCACTATCTTTCCAGACAAAGCTAACTGTACTTCTGGAATCAGTAGCACCTCCGACCCACCGTCCGAGCCAACACAACACACGACACGCGACATGCACACCTCCCTCCAGCCCTCCTCTGAGGAGCAGCAGAGCTTTGTCACGCTCACTCCACCTGTAGCGTTCTCTGTCGATGGAGAGGAGTACCTCGTGAACCTGGCTGAGGATCAGGGCATCACTGACCTCTTCTCCTCTGTCGACCTGGACCAGTCGCGCCTTCTCTGAACAGCTGTTATCAGACATTTTGGAGGCAGTTTCCATCTTCTCATCAACAGGATATCAAGAGGATGCAATAAATAAACTAAGTGCTGATCTGAATGGGAACTTTTTTTAGTTTTATATTTACATTTGCCAGTCCTGGAGGATGTGACTGGGATTTACTGAAGCTCAGGTATGTGGTGGCCTGGGATCTTTCACGTTGTCTTTGGGACTTGGACTGACATGCATGCTGTTATAAAATACACAGCTTTAGTTTGTTAGATTGTTGGGTGTCCTTAAAGGGATAGTTTGGGAAGTGGAAGTGGGGCCGCATGAGGTACTTAAATATAGTCAGTGTTTTACCTTCAGTAGATGGCCATCAGCGTGCCCCCAGTTTGGAATAACAGGCAGGTGTCCTACCAGGGAAGCTCAGCGTTACATCGCTGCAGACAGAGGTTGACATCAAAATGTGTTTTAGCCACCTTAAAAGAGGCCCACCCCAAAAAATTAATATCAGTAAAAGTGGAGGCTTTACTCAAGATTTTTTTACTGCATTACCTGGCTGTCAGACAGCCCTGTTCTTTGGCACTATATTTTCCGTTACTCTGTTAAAGTTATGTACTACGACATAAAATGTTGTAGGCTATGGTTAGTTAATGTGGCTTTATACTTGTGCAGTGGTGTGTCTGTGTCACTCTGCAGTTACACCTCCAAAACACTAGTCAGCTGTGGAGGTTTCTGTGAAGTGCTGTGAAGTTTAGTTGATTCAAAACACACATTAAACACACATTAAACACACATTAAACATGGCTTAATAGAGACAGCTTCAAACACCAATCAGCTTCACTATAACTGGCAGCATTCACAGACAAACACTTGTCTTTATCTGGACACATTTTCCAAACAAATACAACATGCTAATGTTATTAGCACAAGCCTATGGCATTTTACATTGTATAGATTAGCCTAGCAGCTAGTAGAGATTTCCTCTGCTCATATTTCAGCCAGGATAAATCACACACAAGACTTAAAATGCTATTTTTGGAGGCTTTATTGTCTTCACAATTTATTGTTTCTTATCTGTGAAATTAAAGTAAATAAAAGCTTTGTTTCCACAGAGGGAAATGGTTTCAGCTCACAGAGACAGACAGGAGGTCTGTGTCACTGTGACGTGGAGTTACATTTCTGGGGAGGTGCACGTCAGGCTACGACGTACATCTACGCTCTCATCATAAATTTACTGACCGTCATCTACTGAAGGTTATACACAGCCTGTAGATAAGTACCTCATACAGCCCCACTTCATAAATCCTGATGTATTGTTCCAAGTGTCCTTCTCTGAGGTTGGAGCATTGCTGTCTCAGCACAGGACTTCTTCTTGACCACTGACTCTGTCTCTGGAAGGATGACATTTTGTATTGTGCTCACAAAGGAGCGTTCACACAGTTCAGACACCCAGTTAGGTGATTCAGAGCATTAAAGTGTAATGAACCCTCATGTTTTGTCTTGGCTCTGCTTCAAAGGATGCACTGATCCATCTTTTCTCACCTGAGAGAAAAGTATCTGCTCATACCAGGGACTGAATCTTTTCCAGTGCTGTCTTTTTGCACGTATAAAATCTGTGCACCTCTGTGTGGAATTTTCTGGAATAATTTTTTATGTGAAGGTAATGTGAGGCCAGGGATCGCTGTAGCACTAAAACCTGAGTTGGCCGGAGCACGTGCAGCGTGTTAAACTGCCTGGAAGACGTGAGGTTGGGCTAAGGGTGTTGCTCTTGTGCCTCCTTTTTTTTTTTTTTCTTAATTAAAGATTTTTTTTCTTTTTGCCTTTATTTGACAGGACACATTATTAGCATGAAGGGAGGGCTGACATGCAGCTAAGGGCCACAGCAGGGATGCCCCGCCCCCCGTCAACCACCAAACCCCCAGGCGCCCCAACTCTGTGCCAGCTTTAAAAAAGCTCAGAGACATGTTGCCTCTGAGGCTGCAAAAGACCATCACCAGCACATCATAGCCTACTTACCAAAAATCCTGAGTGCAGAGCTGATCATCTCGGTCAGGGGCCACTTACAGCGCAATTTGATGTCAAGTGGGCCGGACCACTGAAACCATTGCATAATGAATGACAACCCCTCCAAGTATTTCCCTTTTTTTTTTAGTGTAAAGAAGTCCATTCTGAAAATGTTCATCCATTTACAAAATAAATGTGAACCTCCCGTGATATCCTCAGAAATATTATGCACACATTCACCAGTATGTCCTAGTTCTTCCACATTCAGTCAGTCGACCACTCGCTTTGATTACATTTGCATTTTGTTTCATAATACTCCGCTAAAGTGGAAGCTGTTGAAGCAGCAGGTTAAGTCATCCTCTGCCTTGTAAACCATTCAGTCTGAGGGTTGGTCGTTGCCTCAGCAGCAGGGTTCCACTAGTACTGTTTAAGATAGAAGTCTGATACAGATTCTTTTGTAGTGAGGCTGCTGGTTGAAAATATGTTGCATAATGTTCAGTGTCTTTAAATATGGCCACAGAAATTATTCATTGGTATTTTAATTTCCTACTTTCTTCTTAAATCATTCCTGAAACCTCTCAGCCTTCACATGGGTATCAACATTAGGTGTGCAAAGACATCTAGAGGGCTGATTGGACCCTTTGGAGGGCTGGTTCTGGCCCCCGGGACAAGTGTTTGACACACCTGTTCTAGGTGTTTCTTTTCATGGGGAGCTGTGATGGCTGTGATTGTTGTTTCATTTACATGTGACACGTGCTGCTGCGTTTCCAGAAGTTGAACTTGGTTAACCTCATGGCACAGCTCTCACGCCTCAACAAACAGGCACTCAGGGATGCTGGTGCATCACGACGACATCACTCTCAATTTGTGGGTGTAAGAATGCAGCATGTGTACAGGCCTGTAGATTAATTGTGGATTAATTGGCTGATACCCAGTCTGTTTACTAAGGTCAGCATCGTGTCATGTTTAATTTTGTAGATCCAAATGCACAACACTTTCACTTAGTTTCCCAAAGTTTGACACTTAACCTTTTTTTAAATACCTCTGTTGTTGGAAGTGCTTTCAAAAATTCATGCTTGTACCTTTCAGACGAGTGGAAAGTAACCGTCCAAAAAACCCATTGTGTGTTTCGTTCAGATTTCTGTCCTGGAATTAAAAACAAAAAGCACATCTTTAGTTCTATATTTCATTATTTGCATATTTAAACGTGACATTTCCGAACACATGATACAAAAATAGTCTTAATGTTAGTCATCTGGTGTAGTTTTATAGTGGAATCCATTTGTTAAAGTGTGTACTCTATTCGTCTCTAGTCTATTGTTTTTCTCAAAAAAAAGTATTTTCCAACTCATCTTTAAAGGCTATTTTCTCAAAATGAGTTTTTTTTCTCATACTCAGGACCACAAACCTCAGCTGCAGCAGCACGTCCATTCACTGAACTTTCCAGTTTCATTTATACTCGTAAAGGTTTTTACCGAGGGATATGTTCATATATCCTCCGTAGCCTGATTATAGAGCATTATTCTTAAAAAACAAATGAAGATGGATTGATTTATGGCTTTTGATAGTGATACAGAGACATATCTGAAAGTCTCTCTGTAAAAAAATTTGACTCCGACATGTCAACAAAATGAAACCAGACTTTTAAACCAGGCTTTATTCAATGTTCAGATTTTTTTTTTTTTCAACATTTGATTGTCTTATTTTTTCTCATTTCCAGATTCAGATTCATAATTTATTGTCCCCAGGGGGAAATTCATTTTCACAGTTCTGCTCCAGTTACAAAACACCAACAACACACATACACCACCAAAAGAATACGTGAACAAAAAAAAAAAAAGAAAGAAACCGTTACATCTTTCCGTCTTTACCACCTGCCGTTCAGAGCTGTGATGGCAGAGGGGACGACGCTTTTACAGAACCGGGATGTTCTGCAGGACAGTTGTTTGAACCTTTGACCAGAGGGGAGGAGGTTGAAATACGGGTGTAGTGGGTGGTGGGAGTCATGGGCTATGTGCAGAGATTTACGGATGACGGCAGTGTTAATGAGGGCTGGCAGACTGGGAGTTGGGAGGCCAATTATTTTTGAACAGGTGTGAGTGACTCTGAGAAGTTTGTTTTTGTTACTGAGGGGCAGCATGGTGAAGTGACAGGTTGCACAGTACAGAACAATGGATTCAATGATGCTGCGGTACAGAAGAAGCAGAAGGGGAGGTTTGATGGACAATGATCTGAGTTTACGGATGATGTGGGTTCTCTGATGGCAGCGCTTAGTGATGTCTGAAGTGTGTTGGTTGAAGTTTACTTTGTTGTCAAGTGTGATCCCCAGGTATCTGAAATTGTCCACAATCTCCACCGGCTGGTTGTCAACGTGTATGGGTTCATGAGGAGTGTTTTTTTTTTTTACTATTGTCGAAGATGAGTTCTTTGGTTTTGGTGGTTCCCAATTTCTTGCACATCTTTGGTCTTCTTTCATCGCTCACTGCCTTCTTCCCATGTTCCCATGTTTTGTAAGAAATCAAGCCAATGTTCTCAGGTTTCAAAGGGTTAAAAGTCCTTTTAAAGTCATGTAGTATGTTAAGCATTACCTGCAGTGACATCCAGAATCTATTGAAATATATATTTAGACACTAGGAGGCAGTATGATCCCACAGAATCTCTGCTACAATCACTATGATGTTTTCAAACTGTGTGACAGTGTGTTCCCCATCTCTCAATGAGAATTTACTGATATTAATTTGGCTTCGTATGGATAAAAGTTGAGAAACCTAAACCCAGTGGACGTCAGTTTGGCCTCTGTGTCAGCAGAATACTCAAAGTCATGGGTGCAGAAAGTTCCTGATCGCCTGTGTGTGGTGTTTTGTTTGAGCTTCATCACCTCTGGAGTTAGTAGAGCTGCAGCAGGACAGACACCTGCTGACATGTGACAGCTTGTTCTTTCATTGACGTCTGAACCGTTTAGGCATTACTGCTGATGGATTAACTTTGAAACAGAAAATCAGGTCGACCCAGTTAAGGGGAAATGCTTTTCTTAAAGTTCGATTCAGAAATAGGGACACATTAAACTGAAAACTTGTCTTTTAAGCAGCAATAGAGAACCCAGTTAGAAGACTGAAAACAGCTTTGGTTCTGCTGACCTGATTAACATTCCTTTAGGCTGGTTACTGTACACAGGTAGGTCAGTGTATCTAAGATGGTTGTAATAAATTATGACAGCCACACAAATATATTCACCACAATTTAAGTACATGTTTGACAGATTCAAATTTATCTGACACAATATTTAAGTTGAGATCTGTTCCTGTAATTTCCAGCAGGAGAAGTGTTTGGGAATGTGTGGAGCCCAGGTGGCGTTTATTGCCAGCTGATTATCAAATCAATTTTTTGTGAAATATTCAGATGTGTAAAAAAAAAAAAAAACCCAGAAAAGTGAACTTCAAGCTTAAAATGTTTCCCGTGTTTGTCCACATATGTAATTTTCCCTCTTTCTAGAATACAACTATCTCCATCCCTGCCTCTCTTTGTCTGAGCCACAGCATCTTAGAAAAACACATCAGTGCCCTCAACATGATGATGTAATCTGTCGGCAGCCTGCAGCATCTCCACGCGTCCATAGATGGCAGCGTTGCTCCTCAGAACGCCCTCTTAAACCCAGTCAACCCAGTTCCCCACAAACACTGGCACACACGCTTCGAGTTCATGAAGAGTCACTGGATCACTGCTATTATTGATTCATGTGTGTTTCTGTTGTTTTTCTGTCCTCTCTGTGCCACTAAGATTTGCACATGAAAAAAAAGTGAATATTGAATCGGGTCATATTGAATTAGGCCTGACGTCAGCTCCCCTCCCGTCTCAGGAGGGCTCGCTTAAAGATCAGTCAATACAGCTGTCAATCAGCCAATCAATGGCTCGATAAAGTTTCATTTTTAGAGTGCTCTCCCCCCGTCACCTACGAGCAAGTGACGTACAGGAGGAGCTTTTAAAGCGCTCAACATAACACACAGATGGCTGGGCTTAAAGGGCGAGACACAACTAAGTCTCCGCTTAAGACTCGGCCCCTGAGGGGGTTTAGGAGTGACTTGGAGCAAGTGCGATGTGCTCCTAAAGTGTAGGTTGACAGTGCTGTCCAGCTGTCCCCTCTCCCTAAAACACAGCACTTGTTCCTAACGCTACGCTCTCTACAGCCAGGCTGTTGTTTTGACTGCTGTAACGCACTGAGGCAGGGAGGGAGAGAACAAAAATAAGAGAGAGGGTTAAAGAGGGAGCATGAAAGCACAGAGAGAGAGGGAGAGAGCGTACTACTCACCTCTCATTGGCTACCAAGAGCACGCCGTCTTTTTGCGTAGCACGCTCCCAGCCAATCGGCTGCCGTAGCAATATTTTGGGTTTATGAATGAAATGAATAGTGAGAGAGCAGGACAGGAGTAGTTTGATTCATCACCCGTAGCTCAGAGTGTGCGGAGTATAGCAAAGAGATAGGTGCGCTCGTTCGCTGTGCAGCCTGACGAAGAGCGGCCTCTGGATATACTGCGAGAGATCAACAGATGACCTGGACAGTACGTGTGCACAGAGCTGCTGCAGGCACACCTCTACCTGTCTGTAGCAGACCTAACTTCAGTCTGAACAGGTGTGACAGTGTGGCCTCATCTGCACTGACGGACTGGGATGAAGACGCTTCTTCACTTACGGACTTTTTTTTTTAAGTATGTAAAGTAATTTTAGCAAATTTCTTCCTCCAGCCTGTCACGTCAAGTTCAGCAACAGTTCCTGGCCTGTCACCAGAGAAAGATCTGGCAAAGCTGCCTGAGACAAAAGCAGTCTGTGACGTTGCCTCATCCTTCACACCCCCAAAGTACAAGGTCACATCTCCGTCCGAGGCAACAACCTCCTATTATGACAAGTCAAAACAGAAGTTAGAGGCGAGGTGAGCGTGCAGCAGAGAGTCGCTGAGAGTGTCCTGATTGCACTTTACATTGTTGAGCTAAAGGTTTCGGTCCGCTTTAGGTAAAGTGCTCGTCTCAAGTAGCATCTGAGGCCCCTTCAACCCCCCCACACCCTCTCCAACAGCAGAATTGCAGGGCCTGCATCGGACTGTTTTTCTGTCTTTCTGAACCAGACAATCACACACACACACACACACACACAGAGGTTGTGTGAAGAAGATGTTCCCTCTCAAGCTCTCGTTATTCATCCCCTCACTTTTCCTTTGTGCAACCAAGTGCAACACCACGAGTGAAATGAGCCGTGAGGCGGTGTGAGCTGGGATAACCCTGAGTGTGTGTGGGGGCTGAATATGTAAAGCGGGGTGGTGTCCAAGCTGAAGTGGGGTGTTGCGTAAGTCGTGTGTCGTCCATGTGGCCTATGGTAAAGAGCGTGAACTGTGTGGTGTTCCTCCTTCGTATCTGCCTTGGAACCTTTGTTGCGTGTCATCCTCTTTGCTCTCCTGCCACGTTTCCTGTCCTTCTTCACTGTGAAACACTGAGTGGGACACAGTGTCAAAGGATAATCTTGAAACGTGTTGTTCTTCAACGGACCAGCCAGAAAGTAGAGTCCTAACAAATAGATCGTGCCAAAGAATTGGGGATGTTTGGGGACTAGAGTGCAGCTTGGGCCACATTTTCCTGAGCAAACCCGACCCAAGTCCGAGACAGTTATAACCGAGCCAGGCCCGACCCCGACACACTTCCTGATTTTTAAGTCCGAGCCAACCCGAGCCCGATGCAGTTTGTTACCTGACATAGTTATCGTTACCATGGTTACAGCTTGTCTGTTTACTGTGATCACACATGGACAGTGTGTAAATGACCATCAAAAGGCTGCTGTTACTCACAGTCAAACACGCCTCACACAGCAGCACAGCACACACACTGAATTGGAGCAGAGTTAATACACATGCTGAGGCCCCCTGCATGGTTTTCAGCAGTTTTTAACTTCCCTGATAGAAACTTTTGTCGAGCGTCCTCCATTTTCATTAGTTCAGTCTGAATATTTACCGCCTCCTGCCTGAAATGTAATGATTGGCCTGTGTTGTGTTCAGGTGTTGTCACGTAAATAACAAATTCTAGCACTTGAATAGGCCATAGCACAACACAGCAGCATGTCAAGTGGGCCGAACTGAACCTGAGCAAAATTTCTGATTTGTTATCCAAACCCGACCCTGACCTAACGGGTTGGGTATCCACACTCTAGTAGGGACTACTCAGGGCTAGTTGCTGAGCTGACAGTCGGCCATTGGTCAGTGTCAGGGTGTTGGTGGGTGTCTGTCGCCCTAGTTTTTGTGGTGTGTCCCGCACCATTGACGCTAGTTGGCTGATTTTTCGGCTGATTCAGCATGTTGAATCAGCGCTGAAGACGACGGAGCCCTTCAGCAGTTCAGCTCAGTGCACAAGAAGAAAGACGGAAGTGAGGAAAGCGAGTCAAGAGGGAGTGAGATCAAAATAAACTTGGCAAGTCCGCTGGTCAAGTCAAAATGGCCGCAGACGGCGTGTTGGCTTGCTGCGGCAGGTGCTCCGTCCCCGCCCAGCCCTCTGTTTCCGTCCTCACGGTGTGCCGGTGTCGGACGGTGGGTCACTGCTGCTGCTGCTGGCTGTATGTGCTTATGCCCCGCCCACACACACACATTCTCATTGACTGATGAATTGGCGCTGGTTATTGATATTATTGTGGCGTATTGATTATGAATACAGTCTATCACTATCCTCATTCAGATTTTAAGAAGCTACAAATTATATTCAGCCACAAAATAAGTCTGAAAAGCTGCAAATCAGAACGGAAGGACAGAGAGTTGTTGACTAGAGATGATACACCGTCTAATGGTGAGGTCACTTCCTGTCAACGTTACAGAAGCACAGAGAGTTGTTGACTAGAGATGATACACCGTCTCATCGTGGTGACTTGGTGTGAACCAGCAGGTTTTCAAAACGTTGCAAAGCAGAGCATCGTAAGTAGTTGCCTGTTTCAACCCGTCTCATTGCGAATTTTTGGTCTGAAACGGGCTTAATAGTGTTTGCTATAATCCACCACACATGTACGAAAACAACCTACCCTTTATCCAGAGCTGAGGAGTCTCAAACGCAGCTGTCAGTCATGACAGTTTGTGACCTGGCCGTTATAGTTAGAAAACTAAAAAAGTTAAGTTATAAAACTTTATGTCATATTTGCCAAAAAAAGTTGTGCTCTGTAGCTTTAACTATTAATAATACAAAAATGCATGGTTCAGAAAGACAAAGATGTTTCACACTCGTCTACATTATCTTTTTCTCAAAGCATATCATCTTATCACTCTCACACTCTGCAGAGATAATTGAGGTTGCACAGGGCCAGTCAGTGCTATTGCATTTTTCCTTTTTAGTCCACACATCAACAAAGTTCAGTACAGTACAAGTTATCTAAGGTAACGTCCACATGACTCATTCTTTAGCTGTACCACATTAGGAGGTGTCCTTCAGACAGCTGAAGGCTGGTAGGCTGAAACTGCACCTCCTCCCCAGAGGAGTTTATACTAGAGTTGCTTTAAAATCACTTCAAGTTCCCTCCGGTAGCCTCCTCAATACAGTTGACAAGCTTTGAGTTATGTGCTCCAAAACAATGTGTCAGACTTGGAAAACCTGTCATTATATATTTGCTGTTGAAACGTGGGCTTCCATGGAGGTGGACGCTGCAGTTAGGGCGGGGCCTGTGACTGTTTTTTCCAGACAGGTTTGATATTAAGACCCAGACTGGAGCATAATATGACACTGTGTCCCAACAACAAACAAGCGTGAGACTATTATCACGTGAGCCTGGTCTCACTCCAAAGTTGTCGAAATCGGGCACTCGGGCAGTGACTTGTGGCGTCAGAAACCAACGAAAAAGGTGTCCTTTAACGTCAGCATGATATGCAGCCGTTAAACTATAATGGCAACTGGTGGCGTCAGGGAAACGTGGCAGGACAAGGACGAAAGTTAAGGCGGCGAGAGTCCAAGTGGGGCAGGTGGGAGGGGTGGTGGATGGGTCCATTGACTGAGAGGAGTCAGGTTTAAACAGTGAGGAGATACTTCATGTAAAACCAGAGTACATCTATCTGAAATAACGATGAACACTTCCTGTGGTCAGATTTAAAGATACTGAACATTGTGTAAAAAATATTATCAACCAGCAGCTTCAGTACAAAACAATCTGGGTCAAACTTCACGCAAGTGAATTACATGTAAAGTCAATGTAAAGTTATGATTAGACGCAAATTCCTACTGAGCGGCACGACAGATGCAAATGATGCGAAATACCTGAATTAAGTGGGTAGCATAATACCTCATGCGCTTATTCACGAGAGCTGAAAATCTGAACCTCAGCAAGCGATTCGCACCATGATAGCCAATCAGTGTTGAGATCCTCCATGGATTTATGATGGCGAGGACATACCAGAGGTACGTTCACTAACTGACTCAGCCATTTCATGCAGGTATGCCACGAGTCAACACAAAATATTCTAGTGCTTAAACTCACAGGAGTGATGCGATGCGAAAATTCACATAATGTTTAGTGTGAACACATTACGTTAGCATGAATACAGCCAATAGATGGTACCAGAGCACGGAGTCAAAAGTTTCACACAGCAACAAACTAGGCGATGGTGGAGGAGGCAGTGTTGTAGACGGCAGTGGTCTATGAGGTCATTAAATGCATCCCACCATGTGGACATTATCATTTCGTTTTTGTTCCGGCATTTCTAAGATTTCTTCGTCGTCTCTACGGTCGCATCTTGATTCAACTACGCTACACTGCCTCCACGATCTGCCGTGGTTCCGGTGGCAAATGGATGAACGTTTTCAGAGTGAAGTTCTTTACACTAAAAAAAGGGAGACATTTGAAGTTGTTGTTTTTTATCGGTTATTATGTAATGGTTTTACTGGTCCGGCCCACTGGAGATCAAACTGGGCTGTGTGTGGCCCCTGAACTAAAACACCCCTGGATAATTCCTCAATTTACCTTCATGAATCAGCTGTTCTTCGTCCACTGTGGTGATTTCAAAGCGTGCAAAAGGCAGCCTATAAATAGAAACAGGCCAACCTACAAAAGTTCAGCTATAAACAGTGCACCACGCCTCTTTTGTCAGCTTCACATCCAAAATGTTGCCATGTTGGTACAGTTTTAATTTCCCTGAGAGACTAACTCTGCCATGTCTCCTCTTGTCACCCCAAAAAACACATGAATGTTCTAGTAAACAAACACAGTGTGCACCGCTCTGCCCTTTCTACCTCTACTAAAATCTGATCTCCTTCATGTTGCCGGTGCTCCTGTCACAGCCCGTCAGACACCGCTGTCTCTGTTAGTCTGTTTATAAACAGACATTATATTATGTTCATCAGGTTTTTCATGTTGCTTATTGCTAATGCAGTACAAGTTCAGCCCTGTGACACTGTCAGCACAGGTTGCTGATGTGAGCTGCTTTTTCATTTGCAAGAACAGACCAGTATGACAAATGTTGGTTCAGCTGGTTTGCATTAAATCAAAGTGGTTTAAGCCTGTGGTAAAACAGGAAATCTGAAAAAACTCCCCCTGCAATCGGAGACACTCAAATTAAATGTTGAACGGTAAAACTTGAGGTGGTGTGGTGCTCAAACTAAAAGGAAAGTGCAGGATTTAAATGCACACGCAGAAAGAAGATAAGCAGCAGCTCCTCTGAAACTGTGCACGGTTGAGAGAGGATGGACGCGGATCAATTGGCTGCTCCTGTCTGCAGCAATCCATACTGTATGTTGGACTGAGCATTAGTGAAAGTGATTTTCCTCTGTCACGTGCTCTTCAGGGACATGTCTGTACAGAGGTTTGACCCCATCACAGGAAGCTCTGGCCTCAGATACACCCTCTGTCAAGTGTTAATATGACTCTGACCAGATTGCCATATTTATATGTGGACTTTACAGGGCTGGATCTCAGAAGTGAATATATGAGGCATGTCTCCAGATGATGTAGGAGTTGGCTGGCTCGCACACAGCTGGGCCCTGGCTTTGGTAAATGCGGAGCGGTCGGAATGTAATGTCTGCTTCCCTCTTGTTCTCTGGTTTGAGGTTTGTATTTTTCCTCTCTCGCACCGGGGCCGTGTGGTGTGGGCGTATAATGCTTCAGCTGTTGCGATGACAGCCTCCTGACCTGTTGTGAACCCCCCTCTGCCACTCCACCCCTCTCTCCAGTGGGTATTTACTTTCTTTAGTTCCACTTGGATACATCAAATATTTGCATAGACAAAACCAGACGTGAACCCGAACCCATAGGCACCTACCCTTTAGCCAATAGAGACAAAGACCGTCAGCTGTCATTTGCATGTAATTTGCATCGGATCCCCCCATGACTGTTTGCAATGTCAGGAGGCCAAATTAACCAGTGTTCCGTTTTAGCCAGATTTGCATCTCATTTACATTAGAGTTGCTTAACGAGGGTTACTTAGCAGAGTGACCCCCGTGGAAACTCCTTACCTCGCTCACAGAGGAGGCAGATAGTGCGATTGGCTAATTTCATTAAGGGAAACAGCCGTTTGACTGAGAGAGTGCCTTTGGATGTAATCATTAAAAGGGGACGAGGGCTTGCAAGCTGTTTGTAATCAGGCTGTTTTCGCCCGCATATGGACATTGTGTCATATTTACTGTAAGGATGAAAGATTAGGCATGGAGGGGATAGCGGGCGGCATCAATCTCACTCAGCATCTTAGAGCAGGCGCATTAATCATCCCATCTACGGAAAATCATCCTCATCAGACTCAGGGCCACAGCATGCACACATGGCGATGATCACTGGATGCAGGAAGGGACAGAAGGAGAGTTAGTGGCTGACTGAGCAGAAGTGCCGCAGCCAATACTTCTTCATTGATCCTGGGGACTTGGACTGGATGTTAGACGGTGTTTTGTCCTGCTAATGTGTTAATATGGCAGTGCCTGGCTGCGCAAACGGCCCTGCGCGCCGAGTGGCTTCACGCGCGAGCCAAATCGTTTAAGATCTGCATCCTCCCAGGTTCACCGGTGCCTCCTTGTCCAGAGAGGCTCCTGTGTTCCCTCTTCACCTCCATCCTTTTTAAAACTCTGATCCTTTTGTTTATAGAGGGCAGAGGAGCTTCACGGGCAGATGGATTCCCTCAGATATTATGTGGTGGATTTCAATAAGGAGAATCAATTCCAGCTTTGTTTGTGGAATCAACCCACACAACACACTAATACACGGGCTTCAACCAGGGCAATATATCATCCACAGAAATTTCATCATGTTGTTTGTTTGCTTTGAAAAGAAAAAAGAATGGAAGTCAGAAATCAGGCCCATATTCCACGAGGAGTTGTTGCTCAGTGGTGTTTTTCTCGAAGCATTACCTCCAGCTCCACTTCATGAGCAGAATGTTACACACAGTAAGATGTGATTAAATCTGTTTTTTCTCTTTTGCTCAAGGATTTATCAAATGCTTTCATACATATTGTATACACTCTTTGGGCACGGTTCCAGCAGCCTTCTCTCTCCTGTTGAGTGGTTTTATTAGGAAAATGTGACTCTTGTTTCCTGTATGTCTGTATAATCCCATCTATAGAGGGAAATGAAAATGCCCTTGTTGGCTAAATCTGCAATTATTCCCTCTGTAAGCGGACTAGCCAGCACTCACACTCTCATTACCAGTGTTTAAGTGTTTAGTGTGAGGTGCTTAGCCGTGAACACGTACACACACACACACACACACACACGCACTGCGAGGCTGGTGGTAGGTTTAATGGGAGAGAAGGCCTTGAATGGTTCCTATGCTGTGATGCATTAAAGCTTAATAACCTGTCCTTTCAGCTCGCTCTTAAGAACATGCTCCAGAGCTGATAATTGGAAAGATATTTGCCTCTTTCTCTTGCTCTCTCTTGTCTCTTTTGTCTAATGGCCGCTTTCACTTCAGTTGGGTCTATTATTTGTCCTTGAAAGATTATTCCTCTTCTTTTTTCAAAGTCATATTTTGGCTCTTTACCTGGAGCTCAGTTTATGGATGAGGTGGAAGTGGCATGTTTAGTTCTGTGGTAGCTGCTACCCAAACATCCGTCACATTTAGCCTAACAGTGATGCTAAATGAAAGGAGGCCATTCAGGAGTAGTCAAAGAGGCAGTTGGGCCATTAAAATTTTTGTTATGGTTTAATCACATTAAATCAGCAGTAAACAGTGCTTGAATATAAAAAAACTCAGCCTGCATCCAAACAAAGAATGATGTCCTGTCTGCTGGAGGTTCTGTGGATGTGTTTTATTCACCCAAATGTTATTTGAGTTCAAGTAACCCACCTTAGGCCACAAAATGGAGGAATCTAAACACAAACAAAGCTGTGTTGACACTGCAAATCATAGTTAAATAAACAACCTCAAGTCAAAGTAGACTTACTAGCTTTTTCCTGGGCTTTCAACCCTAAACCTTGCCACTAAAGGTGGATTTATACTTGTGCGTCAGCTCTATGCAGACCCAATGCCGTAGCCTACGCTGTTGTGAGCATTTATACTTGTGCGGTGGTGTGTCTGTGTCACTCTGCAGTAGAGCTGTGCGATATGGACAAAAATTTATATCCCGATATAGGTAGTTTTATATCCCGATAACGATATATATCCCGATATAGTATTTTTACTTAAAATTATATATGTACACACATGAAATGAATGCCATGTTGACACACATGAATTTAGAGATGGCATCTGTAATTTCGTGGTGTCTGCGGGACTGCTTGTCATAGAGAGTGCCTTTGGACATTGACTCTTTCAGGCTCATTTGGTGTGTGTTTTTCTTTTCATCACTTCGTGGTTTAACTTTAGTACTTTGTCGCATTTTAACGCTGTCTCTGTACTGTTCTTCATGCCGTGTCTTTAAGTGATAGAAAAGATTAGACGTGTTCGAGTCGCTAGTAACAACTTGTTGGCAGTATGTTTTGCAGATTACCGTTTTTTGGTCGGTGTCTGCCTTTTTAAATCCAAACCAGTGCCAAACAATGGAGTTACCGTTACCTCTTTTCGGCACCAATTCCTCTTTCTGTTCTGTTGGTTCAGCGTCCACTGTGCTCTCCATCTCTGCTACGTTGTTTACGTCCATACTCCTGCTGGCTCTCACATGCATGGATGAAAACGTTAGCAGTGCCGTAAAGGAGTTCTTGCAGGTGACGTAAACTGCTGCTGCAAAGCAGTAGCGTTGCTGCAGTTACATTAGCCGAGCTAACCACAACCCTCATGTTAAAATTACAATATAAACAATAGAGGATTATATCGTACGGTAGACATTTTTCTATCGCACTACGATATATATCGTAATATTGCACAGCACTACTCTGCAGTTACACCTCCAAAACACTAGTTGGCGGTGGAGGTTTCTGTGAAGTGCTGTAAAGTTTAGTTGATTCAAAACACACGTTAAACATGGCTTAATACAGACAGTTTCAAACACAAATCAGCTTCACTATAACTGGCAGTATTCACAGACAAACACTTGTCTTTATCTGGACACATTTTCCCCACAAATACAACATGCTAATGTTATTAGCACAAGTCTATGGCATTTTACATTGTATAAATTAGCCTAGCAGCTAGCGGACTTTCCTCTTCTCATATGAAGCCAGGGACAACAGCAACATTTAACAAAGGTAATGTTACAAAATTCAGCTCTATTTCAACTCACAAGGTTCACTGACAAAACAACTGTCTCCAAATAAATATAACATGCTAACGTTATTAGCACAAGCCTATAGCATTTACATTGTACAAATTAGCCAAGTGGCCAGCAGAGATTTTCGCAGCAGTGCGATCTGCCACCTTGACTGCATTTTCACCTGTTATCTCCGGATGAGCAGTGCCGCCAGCTACCCAAGGTTAGCTCCCTCTTGACCTGGGTGTTGCGCAGTGCAGAGTGGTCAAGGAACCAGTGGGATACTAGAGTTTGGCATGTGTGGGTACGTTTCCAAATGGCCGCCTGTCTGACAGCAAAGCCAAAAGAAAATAAAATACAAGGCAAGACCTTCACATTGCAAAACATTTCACCACCTCTAAATGGATCGTGCTTTGAGATGCAGCGGTAAACGTCACCGAGGCATTGGAGCGCCAGACTTAAAGGAAAGGTCTCTGGTAATTTACGTCTTTTCTCTTAAAACTAACCAGTTATTATCAGTTAATGGTTGTCCCGTCTAAAAATTGTTACCTTTCAATACAGAAAAGGGTCAGTTTACGTTTATATTTGTTATATAGGTTATGTATGTTTTCTTTTACAATTAAAAACATGCCATAACTAAACATTGACGTATACTGACGTCCAGATCAAGTAGCTACTCGAGCTACTCCTGCCTATGAACATACACTTATCTGGGTCCAGACCTTTGAATCTGCCCACTACACCAAGTTGACTGATTTGTGTTTGGAGTTTTATTCCTGTCTTTATTCAAGAGAAGGGGTTTTTCAATTTAAGAGCAAGAGTTATTGATTTCACTTCTCAGGTTTTTTTTTTCTCTGAAGACCTTGTCCTCGCTCTCACGTAGCCCCTGCTGCACTTACATTAGCTCTGCGTCTGCTTAGACTCTGTGCTCTCACTCAGATATATTGTTGTTTTCATGGATTTCCTGGCTCCAGCTTGAGCTCTACTCCTCACACTCGGGCTCCTTCTGTTCGTTCGTGAATCGTCTGCTCTCAGATCTCTGCTCTACTCATGGAAGATTTTGTGCAACATCCCTGTCAAAATCCCCCAACTGACAGAATGCCATGCGTAGTGTTGACCAATGAAATGATTATGATTGGTTTGGTATTGTGACATAATAAAATCAATCCGATGAGAACTGCAGGAGGACTAACAATTAGCCAATCAGCGCCACTTTTGGGACTACCACTGTTGTTAAACTGTTGTCAAGCTGTTGTCATGAGGTGCACTGGAAAAATGAGGAGTAATAACTATGGCGAGCGCAATAGGCAAGACAAACGAACTCTGGTTTGTGGTGAGAATGTGTTCCGACCTGGATCTGAAGCAACTGCAGTCACATGACACATTGTTTGGGTTAAACATGAGCATGTTACAGTCCTGGAGGATTATTAATGTGCGCCTCCTCCTGTACTGCCTTAATATGCACATTCAGCACATCCAATGCATCAAAACATTGTTTTCTAGTTGGAGCCGCGCCTCGTTTTCAAACTGTATGCTTTGACTCAAATGAACAATGACAGCAATATAGTCCACGATGAGCAGCGCTAAAATCAACCTGCGTAGTTGTCCCTCCATTGTGACATTAGAAAGTGTCACATTTATCTTGACAGTGTACTCTTCTTCAACGTTTGCTTTACTTCCTGGATTTTTCCCACATGGAAATTCTGACCAATCAAGAGCAGCTTTCTCACACAAGGCATTTGATCTGGTCCGCTTGTAAATGCTGCCGTGAGAACACCAACCAACTCTAGGTGATTATACAAATTTGGCACAACATGAGTCCCTGATTCAGACCAAAGGAGACACCACAGGACTGACAGCAGCCTTAAAACCATCAACAGCAGTTTGCTGCATGAACCCTTCAACATGTCATTCTTTCCTACATGATCGTCATCCACTGGGCATCAGCGTGAACGCGCTAACTTTATGTTCCAGCATGCTCCTCGGACTAGTCTCTGGCTAACCAACCTTTGGAATGTGACATGGAAATAAACTTCATGTGGTACGCCCTGCTGACAACTTGCAAATCACTCTCGTGTCACATATATGCCATACCATGTCCTGTATGTGTTACCTCCCAATGTTTACGCCTTCAGCTGTGTTCCTGGGACCATTACTGATGAGAGTTGAGGTTAACATTCGTGCCAGTCCGCTCACACACACACACACACACACACACACACACGTGCACACACACACACACACACCCCACTGCTGGCTGCCGGCTTCTTAGATGTATTCCTGTGTGTCCCTTTATGCTGTGGATTAGAATAAAGGGCAACTTTATGTGTTGACGCCCTGAGCGGTGCCTGTATGGCTCGCAGTAAGTGCCTAATGTGTGGTCACAGTTGGTAGAAGCCTGTCCACATTGCTGCGTCGCCACGGGGCCAAGGACGACGGCTCAGTGCGGCTGCTTGTTTAATGCGCTCTGACCCAGAAACTAGCAGTCTGACCTCTTTAGCTTCTGCTTATAGAAAATCTCCCTCCCTCCCTCCCTCTCTTATACACCTCTCCCTCTCTTGCCTCTGTTGGCCTACCGTCCTCCTGACATGATGTGACGTTACACCCTCGACCCCTCCCATGACAACTTTCTCTCTGGATCAGTCTTGGACTTTCTAGATCTGATTTTTTTATTTGGTCCTTTCGTAACACCTTCCCTGCAACCCAAATCTGGGATTCTTGGATCTCCTGTCTGTCCACCCTATTCAGCGTAACAGCAATGTTACTACTTTTTGTAGTGATCAACTCTAAAGCAATCTTTTCTCTTTTTCTTTTATTTATTTACACTCTTTTTAAACACTGCATTGAAGCTGATACATGAAGACACTTAATCCACTGACTGGTTGCCTTTATTAAGGCCCTGGAAGACACAATGTGATTTAAGATTTGCTCGGCGCTTGCAGCAAAAAGCCGTTGTGGCGCCTCCAACCTGTTCTCACTCCCAAATTGTCAAATTCCGACCAGTGTTTTTACCACCAGCTTAATCAGTGGCCCACAGCGGCAGATATCAACGCACAAAGGCACAACACTGTAGTATAAAGAGCGAAAAAGTCGGCATAGGTTGGGCAGGAGTGGAGGCAGATGGGTCAAACAAACTCTGTATTTTCAGCCAGGAGACCATTGTTCGTGTGAAACCAAAGGTCTGTTAAGTTGTTTTGACTCAGTGGTGCAGTGGTTAGCATTGTCGCCTCACAGCAAAAGGGTTCCTGGTTCGAACCCAGGATGGGGGAGCCCTTCTGTGTTTGCATGTTCTCCCCGTGTCAGTGTGGGTTTCCTCCAGGTGCTCCAGCTTCCTCCCACAGTCCAAAGACATGCAGGTTAATTGGTGACTCTAAATTGTCCGTAGGTGTGAATGTGAGTGTGAATGGTTGTCTGTCTCTATGTGTCAGCCCTGTGATAGTCTGGTGACCTGTCCAGGGTGAACCCTGCCTCTCACCCAGTGTTAACTGGGATACGCTCCAGCCCCACAGATCTGGTACTAAAAGGTGGAGCTGTGAACCCTGCAGTCTGATTGGTCAGTAGAGGACGGTCACTCTGCTCAGGGCTGAGTTGTGTCTGGTTTTGAGGCTCATGTAACCACTGTTCATACTGTGGAGAGTTTGATTAGTAAACTGGAACTATAAAATGAAAGGATGTTTTGCTGCCTCTCACAGCAGCTGGAGTCGGAGAAAAAATCACTTCATTCACTGGGCCGACTGCCGGCAACTTTTAAGGTGGAACGTTAACTTGTAATGTTACTCAATGCATGAGTTGATGACGTGAATCCATCAGCACACCTTAAATTTCACTGTGACAACTTTGAGCATCACTTTAGTTTTTATATGACAGACACTTTTAGTAATGAGTGGATCTTCAAGTGTTTCTATAGATGAATTTGGAGCGGATTATGTGAAGGTCATATATTCTAATCCTCACTTCCTGTGGGCTACAGCAACACTAAACCCCTGAGCTTGCCTGAGAAGGACTAAATGCACAAAGCTGCTATTTTGAAATATCCCATGGAGAGAGACTCTCACTGCAGCCTGTTGTATTTTGTTGTGAAAATGTGGGCGTGCAGCCTCGTTCTGTGGACCATAAACCAGGTGCAGACTTCCATCTGTGTCACCGCTGATGAGGAAATACAGCCAGTGCTGGACGGAGCAGTGAGTGACAACAACCCCGCCCACATTTAAGAGGACTGTCTGAACAGACCCAGGGTCTAGGTACCATGTCTGAAGGGTTACTGCTGGCTCCAGAGGGACTGTACTGAAAGGGTTTGGTGGAAACGGGGCTTTTTTGAGCGAAAGTTGGAAAGCTAAGCTAACTTCTTTCCACTTTCAGGGATGAGGCTAGATAGCCGAGCTGGCTAGTGCCCACTTTCTGAGTAAAATACAAACTTAACGACACAGGCTTTCCCAAAATAATACATTTTATAAAGAGGCAAATGTCTTAAATCACTAACAGTAAATAATTCTTTGTGTGCTAGTTGAAAAATGTGAAAAATGTCTTGTACCAGTGGCACACAGCACCACAGCAGATCATTTCACAACACCTGTCATACACACCAGAGGCTTCAATCTCAGATTCCATAAATATGTTCAAAAACCATTTGACCTCTTTTTAAAAAAGATAAAAATGATTAAAGATTAAAGATGATGTGACTAGTTATGGTTATGGAAACAGCAGAATGAGTGTCCAGGGATTATTAAGATAAGATAAGAAACCAACATTAATTAGATTTTATTTTGAAAATCTTCATACACACACACACACACACACACACACACACACACACACACCCCTCCCCCTCTCCCCCCTGCTCCTGTTATTGTGACTTATATAAGCTGTGTTACTGTTTCTGTTTGACCTCTCACTGTGGTGACAGTTAGTGCTGTGAGAACGCCGCCCAGTCCCCTTCAATCAGGCTCAACAGATATGTGTGTGTGCGTGCGTGTGTGTGTGTGTGTGTGTGTGTGTGTGTGTGTGTGTGTGTGTGTGTGTGTCCATAAGTTGGGAGGCCTTCTGAAATATTCAGCTCTAACAGAGCAAACACTACACTGGTGAAGTATAAGTTAGCCAGAAGTGTGAGTGCTCCTATGGGAAATAATATTTGAGTAAAATATAAGAACCTCATCAAGGCAGAGCGCAGAACTTTGTAAACGCTCCAAGCCTATAAAGTAAAATGAGAGAAAACTTTGACTGTTGAAAATGGTTCCACATTCTCGTGGGTGTTTGCATATGTTTTTGAGTCTATATGCTGTGAACGTGTCATGTGAGTGAGTAGGAAGTGAACATGAAACCCACTCAAGTTCTAAACTCCTGGTGAAAGCAGGAGACTACAGAGGCCTTAGAGCCTAAATGGGAAATAAATGTGTGCGAGTGAAAATACCCCGGGAATATTAGTGCAAGTTGATCCACATTAAGTCAAGCAGAGGAACTTTGCTAAAAGTGCGAATGCTTATTTGGAGAGCTGTGTGTGTGAAGGCATGTGTGTGCATGTCAACATGCGTTTGTCGCCGCTCTGGACCCCCCGTCTGGCCGATCCTAAATGTCAGCCCCCTCCCTTTGCGAGGGAGATGTTATGCAACTTTATCCCGACGACTGCAGCTCTCGCGGCGTCAACAAAGCCTGCCGGCTGCAGATCTGTCCGCGACAGCCTGTTGTTTTTGTTATTTCCCTCTTTCTCTCTGTGATTACCGACTACATTAGCAAGTTAATTATATGACCTGACATGTACCGCTTGGTGAGAATCGCATCGGGAACGCCGGCGCTCCATAGCCAGAGAGCCCATCTTGAACAGCTACGAGGTTAAATGATACACGGCTGTCTGTTTATGTCTGGTGTGACGAAAAACTCGTGTGCGATTTGTCCTCGTTCTAGCTGAGCTCTCACATGGCCGGGCCGGGGATTGTTTGATGACTTTCAAGGCCCAGTTCTTAGTTCCCTCTCTCTGTTTATAGCTATGTAACCAGTGGCCTGGTTGTTGGGTTCTTGTGCACTGAGTTCACCTCTCCCTCTCTCCCTGGATGAGTCATCGCAGGATAATCAGGCCCAGAGCTTTACGAGGATAACTCAGCCCGACAGCACAGACACGCTCTAACCACCATCACCACCCCGTCACATGAAAAAAATGGTAGATAGAATAAGCGACGAAAGAAAAGGAAGGAGATTGATTAAGAAGCACGGATGAGGCGGAAGAGTTTATTTTGCCTGTGTACACAAGATTTCCTTTCTCCTCCACTGACTTTGTGTATGCATGCATGTCTTTGCATAAATAAGCCTGTGTGTGTGTGTGTGTGTGTGTGTGTGTGTGTGTGTGTGTGTGTGTGTGTGTGTGTGTGTGTGTGTGTGTGTGTGTGTGTGAGACTGTGTGTTCCTCCCCTGCTGGTTTTGGTAGGTCATCGGGTGCAGTGAGTTGGCACATCAGGGTTTTCCCCAGGTTAGTGCCAAGGCCAGTGCCCAGGATAATTATGGTATTATTGCGTGTGTGTGTATGTGTTTATTTTACCAGAACATTCTCCTCTTCCCTTCATTCCCCTCACATTCCCGCTCTGTGCTGTGTCTGAAGCCAGTGGTGCCATCTGTCAGCTCTGTGTGTGTGTGTGTGTGTGTGTGTGTGTGTGTGTGTGTGTGTGTGTGTGTGCATCTTGAGCTTCAGAGAGGGAGAGAGTATATTATGCAAATTAGAGAGAGGACGAGGAAAAAAAGCAGAGGGTGGCAGTGAGCGGAAGGGCGGAGAAGGGGGAGAAGTGGAATGGAAATGATTCTGTGTGTGTGTCTGTGTGTGTGTGTGTGTGTGTGTGCGCGACTGCAAGTGTGTATTTGTGTGTTTGAGCGTCTGCCCGAGAGCTGCAAAGTCAGCCATTAATTTGACCCCTTCCTGGCAACGCGAGTGTGTTGTGGTTTGACACTGCGTGTGTGTGTGTGTGTGCGAACTGGAAAGCGGCTGGTACCACCAGTTCCTTTACTGGAAGCACACTGTGAAGCTGGAGCCGTCCAAGTGTTATTTGGTGTGCAGGGGTGGAAAGAGCATCGGCAACAGTTCCAAAATGTCCCACTCCTGTAGAAGTGATGCGTTGGTGAAATGATACTTGATCTGAACTGAGGTTATTGGCCATGAAATGTAACAGAGAAAAATACAGCTACTGAAAATATATTTAAAGGTCCAGTGTGTGGGATTTAGGGAGTATAGACCCTTTCACTGTCAGGAAACAGTTTGACATTTTTTGGTGGGCGGGGCTTAGCTGGAGACAGAACAGTTCTCCACAGACATTAGCTAGCGCTAGCTAACAAGTTCTGTTGTCTTGTTTTAGACAATAGAGGAAGATGATGTGAGTGGTGCGTTCAGAAATACCCATTCTGAGTGTGGGAGCGCACTCTGACACAAATTCACATACACTGACACAAATTCGGCCAGACTGGCCGACCCGTATGCTCTCATTCAGTGGATGGATGATGTCACAGGAAGCTTTGTGGTTGATAACTATGTCAACTTTACACATGCGTGCTGCTATGGTGTCGCTCTGGTGTTTGAGCTCACCTGGTGCGTGTCTTCATTAAAGACAATGAATTTGAGGGCACAAGAAACGCGGCATGTGTACGGCCCCTTACACACTGAAGTTAGCGTGCACACTGCGAACAACAGATATCATATTTTTTATTCTACACATTCTTCTTCGCTCCCAAAACATGGCAGCAACATCACCCACAACGCAACTTGACCTCAGACAGTCTCGAGCCTGTAGCCTCAAGCAGAGATGAGAAAGAGTAGTGCTGATAATTTTATATGCGGCAGTTAAAAAAAATTTGGCCTCATGTGCCACTGAGCAACTTTCATAGGAATTAACGGGGGCCCGCACATTCAAGGCTGTATCCAGTGCTCTTAATACATCCATTGACCTTATATACAGTCTGTGGTGTGCAGTGACAGTTTCTCTTCCATTGCTGTTCATCGTAACGTCAGCAGGGTATATTTTTCTTTCCTCTCTAGGCTACTGTAGTTTAAAAACACCTTAGAAATACATTTAAAATGCCTGGCTTGCAAAAAACTGACGGAAACCCTGTGAGTAATCAGTTACGTCAAAGAGTTAAAAATAAAGTAGTGGGCTGCCTCGTAATAGTCGACCAAACATTAGTCGACCAGAAAGGTCATTAGTCGGTAAGATTTCACATGAAACTCTATCAGCAGCTGCACCTTGTCAAAATAAATCCAAACCTATATGACTGGACCGTGTGGGACTTTAATTTGAAAGGACAGACACAGGAAGTGTCCACGCTCAGCAGTCAGACAGGAGTCAGGTTAATCTCCAGGGCTGGTACCTGCAGTTATTCCACAGCCTAGTTAATAACATGTGGGGCAGGAAATCCAAAGTGTGGGATCATTTTGAGAAGGTGAAGGACCAACCCAAGGTGATATGTAAACTCATCTTCATTGGTCCACTACAAACATGACGTATCATGTGAAACATGGAAGTAGCTACATGCCCATTAGCCCACAGCGTCATTAACAGGCGGCTCGCTCAGTGTGTGACGTGCACTTGGAGATAAAATATAGGCCTATATTAATGAAGGTTCATTAGTACGGTTTGTATTTCTCTGTAATGTAGCACAGTGTTAACAATGTTACTGAGACTATTCTTTCTCACACCTTCAACTCAAACCACCAAAATATATCATTTCATCATTACATTCATATCACAAACATGAGGGACACTAGTCCACTGATGGACCCTGATGACGGACTGATGGTCCACTAGGAACATTCTTGGTCGGGGGGCAGCCTCATATTAAACAAGTCAGGATGTATTTATCAGTAAAATTGTTGACATTTGTCTGAAGTGGTTGGTGTTTGTTTGTAGACTGGACAGTGCAGTTTTTACTCATAGATCATGAAACACTCATCCTCAGCCCCGACCAACACAACTCAAGTGACTTAAGGCATTTATCAGATTTCTCTCTACTCCTCAAGACACGTAAACACAGTTTAATGTGGAAAATCTGTGGAGTTCCAATTTAACAAATTTAATTAAATGTTATAGATTTTTATGTTTTGACTCTACTTTGAGGATTGCATGCTTCCTCTGTCAGCTGAGGACAACACACTCAACATTGGATTCGTCAGTCTCAAAACATGGCAGTTTAGTTCCTAAAAAGATTAAATTTGGGAACACGAGGTTGAAATGAACCACAATTCAAAGAGGACAGCAGAGCTGAATTTCTAAAATGAACAAAAAGCATGAAATAAATTGAACAAACAACTAAAACTGGAATCAGCACAATTGACTCAATGTGATCACAGCTGGCCCGTTTATGACGTGTATGAAAAGCCTGCAAGCAATTTGAAATGTAGCAAAGAAAAATATTTTGGTCAAAACATACCTAGGAGCAAGATTACGAACTCCGAGTTCAGGGGGGAAAAAAAGCCAGTTGGTTGCAGTAATTGAAATTTATTACTTCCACCCTTGGGTCGGGCTCCGGCTACATCACCGCAGCACAAGCCCTGTTTGTTGCTCCCAGTGGCAAAATGTGGTTCGAGCTTTGGTCATGTCAAACTGAAAACATCTTACAGTAAAAACTGCTCACACTTTGCCACATCCGCCCCGTGTTGTTGTGACTGAATCATGAGGACTCTGTTGCTTCATACTCTGCCTTTAGACCCGAGGCGTGACCACATAAGCTTTCTTACTGACATGTGAAGTCAAACATCCTTCATCCAGGTATTCAGCCAGTGTCAAAGTAACTTCACATCACATGTAATGTACAGACAGGTGGCGAATGAAAGGAAGCACCAGAATAAAAGAGTGAAGGAACATAAAGAAAGCAGGTGCCTCTTTGTGAAAGTAACATAAATCATGTGCTGTGACCTTCAGTCACCAGATCTCACTCCAGCCTGTGGAGGATTATACAGCAACATGTTGTACAGCGCTCTCACCTCAATCTTAATGCATCAAATGAGGGAAAATATTTTGGAAGATGGTGTCCCATCCAACAGGTCCTCCCGATTCAACAGCAAGAAACATCGTTTATATTAACCCTCCAGAACAACACACGAGAGATTTTTTTGGATCTGATGCTTTCAGCAGGATGATGTCATTTGTATGTGTCTTCCAAAACTGCTGCGAATCACTGTTCCAAAAATAAAATCTTCTGACCTGACACTGAGGTTTGGTGAGGTCTTGGCACTAAAATGACATCAGGAAAGATCGTGGATTGGGTTAAAATTACTGGTTGGTTAAGGAAAACGTCACTGGCATCAACAAGACTAGGTCATAACTCAGTGTATGGCTGCACCGTGTATGAAATGCTGGAGGGCTTTGATTTGAAATTAGGACTCTAAATTTGAAACAGGAAGTGTTTCACTGATACAGACCTTCACTCTTGAAGCACCAGCCTCAGTGTTGCGGTTCATGTAAATAAACGTTACAGTGAAGAATGGTACACCGAGGCCCTGTCTACATGTGTACAGATATTTTCCTCCTCCGTTTTAAAACATAATTCTGTCCACACAACCTTTGTTTTAAAAAAAACCGACAATGGTAACTTCCATGTTGACCTACAAATAAACATCATCCCTGCAGCACTCTATTAATTTAAGAAGAGCAACAGCCAATGGGGAGACACCACATGATCCCACACTTTGACTCACTCACAGACAGACTTTGGTGTAAAGCCCCGTTTCCACCAAAGCCTTTCAGTACAGTCCCTCTGGAACCAGCAGTAACCCTTCAGACATGGTACCTAGACCCTGGGTCTGTTCAGACAGTCCTCTTAAATGTGGGCGGGGTTGTTGTCACTCACTGCTCCGTCCAGCACTGGCTGTATTTCCTCATCAGCGGTGACACAGATGGAAGTCTGCACCTGGTTTATGGTCCACAGAACGAGGCTGCACGCCCACATTTTCACAACAAAATACAACAGGCTGCAGTGAGAGTCTCTCTCCATGGGATATTTCAAAATAGCAGCTTTGTGCATTTAGTCCTTCTCAGGCAAGCTCAGGGGTTTAGTGTTGCTGTAGCCCACAGGAAGTGAGGATTAGAATATATGACCTTCACATAATCCGCTCCAAATTCATCTATAGAAACACTTGAAGATCCACTCATTACTAAAAGTGTCTGTCATATAAAAACTAAAGTGATGCTCAAAGTTGTCACAGGTAAATTTAAGGTGTGCTGATGGATTCACGTCATCAGCTCATGCATTGAGTAACATTACAAGTTAACGTTCCACCTTAAAAGTTGCCGGCAGTCGGCCCAGTGAATGAAGTGATTTTTTCTCCGACTCCAGCTGCTGTGAGAGGCAGCAAAACATCCTTTCATTTTATAGTTCCAGTTTACTAATCAAACTCTCCACAGTATGAACAGTGGTTACATGAGCCTCAAAACCAGACACAACTCAGCCCTGAGCAGAGTGAGCGTCCTCTACTGACCAATCAGACTGCAGTGTTCACAGCTCCACCTTTTAGTACCAGATCTGTGTGCTAGGTACCCCAACAGAGGGGGGACCAAACATGGGGACGCTAAGGAACGCTTCTATTGGTACCATCCACAACTTTTGGGTGCGGACGTGGAACTGAACTGAACCGTACCGAACTGCTCGGTGGAAACCGGACTTTATAGTTCTGGCCGTCCATGCTGCGGTCAAGCCAAAACTAAAAAAGGTTCTGTAGTCTCGGTGCAGATACTTCTAAGCTGTATAAAGATTAAATTAAAGTTATGCACAGCATCTGTAACATCTGCTGCTGTTTGATTATCAGCTGTTACAATTTAACCAGTGTTTCCCCGCCCTTACTGCTGCTTAACAAACACGGCCAAATGGAGCGCAGCCACAGTCTAACGTTTTATTGACCCATCCAACAACTTCCCCTCGCCGCAGCCTTTGTGACTGTACAACAACGTCATTCAATTCTTTGGTCCAGTCAAGTCTTTGTCACCCAAACAGAAACATATGTCATTATTTATAAAGCGGATGCTTTTGTCTTTCTTGGACTGTCTGGTTCCATTCCTCCAGTCGTGTTTCAGAGACTTGGAGAGTCCATGCCAAGGAGCAGTTAAGCTGTTCTGGAAGTTGGCCCAACACCTTACTGAGACACAGCCTCAGTGACAACAATAACAACAGTAATCTGTGATTACAGAGCAAATTCAGCTGCACAATTATTTTTACAAGAAAGTGAAAATTACTTTGAAACACCAACTGCCAGAACGTCAGCGACAGCAAAGAAACCGCCATGAAAGCAAGGTCAAAGATAATTAAAAAGATAATTACATGAAAGCTACTGTATAGAAATGAGCCGGAGTGCTAATCTGAAACGATGGTACACATTTAACATCCTCAGCTCCGCAGTGAGGTCGATCTAAAGTTGGAGACACTCTTGATTTTAATCTGGACTTTATGAGCAAAGTTAGCGCTGATAAGAACGTTGAACCACAGGCAACAAAAAGTCTAATTACATCATGGGGTCTTCGTGCTCCTATGGAACATGAAGTCACGCTTTATGTCCACACTGGAAATGAGAAATAAACATCGCTGTGAGCAGATGTGGAGAAAACAGATGCTGTTCCAGAGATTTAACAGCATGAAACATTCATTCTGTCACACTGCAGAGTCAAAGTAAGGAGAGCAGAGCATTGTAATGACAATAAGGTTAGCATAAGGCCTGTCAGCCCACAGGGACATCATTAGATGAGATTAGCAGCAATGGAGAGGTTATTTTTTTTGGCCTGTGGTTCAAAGTCGTCATCTGACTGACCTTTGACCCCGGCAGTCTCCCGTGGCACGGCCACATGAGCTGGATGTTGCATGTCAGTGTCCCCGACTTTTCTTGCTTTTTCAGGGACAATAAATATGTTGATTATGTTCACTCCGCCGCCCCGCCGCACGCAATCTTTGTGTGTGGAGTCAGCCTCGCTAGACTGTCCCTTTTCAGCACAGGGAGGAATCTGATGAAGCGCAGTGGACGGACGGACACAGATGGAGTCTGAAATTCTGTTTTCCTCGTGCAAAAAGAAAAGTTAACTGGGTGATGTAGCTTTGTTTCACCTTTACCTGATGTCGCTGCTGTCGAGATAATGTTAAAATCTCGATTGTAGCATCTCCGTGGCAAATTATTCCACTTGTCTTAAAGAGATTTTAAGGTGACACCAGACAAAGTGACTTTTAGCTCCCTGCAGTACACAGACACAGATTAGGATCACTTTAACCACCGAGACACTGGAGATGTGACAGCAGTCTGTGTGTGTGTGTGTGTGTGTGTGTGTGTGTGTGTGTGTGTGTGTGTGTGTGTGTGTGTGTGAGTGTGAGACACTGGGCGGGCGATATTCTCGTCCTCCCACAGGAGCGTCTTTCTCTTCCATTTTTACCCTCTGTAGGAGGTGAACCAGTGAACAGGCCTGTAATTGCGGTAAACATGGAAATGCAATATTCACACCAGGACCGCTCCGCTCGCTTAATGGACAACTTCTGTCATCTGTCTCACACTCCCTCTGTTTTTTTCTCCTTATTTTTGTCTGATCTTTCAACACTTTCCTCACCCTGGGGTACCAAACGGCGAAGCCATCACTGGACTCTTCATAGACCCTTTTCACGATGCCTGCATCATTTCAAATGTTAGTTTTATTATCAGCAACATCAGTGGAATTTATAGTCCAGGAGTGAAACAATGGCTGTTGTAAGTTACATTGGTTTTCCTTTTCCACTTCTAGAGAGAATAAAAATGTTGTCGACGGTTGAACTTTAAACAGTTAACTGCCAAGAATATTTTTGACGGGTCCCGCATGTCAGTCTGTAGGTTAATTTTCTTATGCAGGATTTATACTCGTGCAGCAGAACCTACGCCGCTGTGAGTATTTATACCTGTGTGGTGGTGTGTCTGTGTCACTCTGCAGTTACACCTCCAAAACACTAGTCAGTGGTGGAGGTTTCTGTGAAGTGCTGTAAAGTTGAGTTGATTCTAAACACACATTAAACACACATTAAACACACATTTAACATGGCTTAATAGAGACAGTTTCAAACACAAGTACACAAATCAGCTTCACTATAACTGGCAGCATTCACAGACAAACACTTGTCTTTATCTGGACACATTTTCTCCACAAATACAACATGCTAACATTATTAGCACAAGCCTATGGCATTTTACATTGTATAGATTAGCCTAGCAAGCCAGGGACAACAGCAACATTTAACAAAGGTAACTTTACAAAATTCAGCTCCATTACAGCTCACAAGGTTCACTGACAAAACAACTGTCTTATACTAAACACGTTTTCCAAACAAATACAACATGCTAACGTTATTAGCACAAACCTATGGCATTTTACATTGTATAAATTAGCCTAGCAGCTAGCAGAGATTTCCTCTGCTCATATTTCAGCCAGGATAAATCACACACAAGACTTAAAATGCTATTTTTGTGGAGGCTTTATTGTCTTCACAATTTATTGTTTCTTATCTGTGAAATTAAAGTAAATAAAAGCTTTGTTTCCACTGAGGGAAATGGTTTCAGCTTACAGAGACAGACAGGAGGTCTGCGTCACTGTGACGTGGAGTTACATTTCTGGGGAGGTGCACGTCAGGCTCCATGTCGACATGGATCCTATGCCATAGGCGTCGATTCGACGCAGAAGTATAAATATACATAAGTGTGGTTCGTTTGAGCAGGTGTGAACACACCAACACAACCGGACCGAGACCTTCTTGAAGAGGTGGTCTCAGTCCGGTTCCAAAGGAACTCTGGTGCGGTTGGTTTGTGGTGAGAACGTGTTCCGACCTGGATCTGAAGCAACTGCAGTCACATGACACATTGTTTGGGTTAAACATGAGCATGTTACAGTCCTGGAGGATTATTAATGTGCGCCTCCTCCTGTACTGCCTTAATATGCACATTCAGCACATCCAATGCATCAAAACATTGTTTTCTAGTTGGAGCCGCGCCTCGTTTTCAAACTGTATGCTTTGACTCAAATGAACAATGACAGCAATATAGTCCACGATGAGCAGCGCTAAAATCAACCTGCGTAGTTGTCCCTCCATTGTGACATTAGAAAGTGTCACATTTATCTTGACAGTGTACTCTTCTTCAACGTTTTCAACTTTGGGTGAAACTTCATTTTATTATATTGGTACTTAACCTGTGCAGTGATGATAAAGTTTTATCTAACCTGATATTTAGGATTCATTTAAATAGCATGTTGACTGGCTGTAAATCTCCCTGTATAAATTATAAGGTGTTTATGGGCTCGTTCACTTTGAGTCATTTCTTTACAAATATTATTTTGTTTTGCCAACTAATTACGATTATAGCTTCAGTCGAGGAAACACCTTTGCACCTGGCAGAGAATAATCTGACACTTGGACCAAGATAAAGGTGCACACCACAGTTTCTCTTCCACTCTCACATAAAGTCGTTGCTTCTTTTGGCGCCTTCAGTGCACAGCACAGACAGATTTCATAAAACTTTCTCCTCTTTCTCACCCGGAGGACTCTCGCCTCTGCTCCTTTTCTTTGAGCAATTAAAAGAGTTAGCCTTGCGAGAAGGCTGTTGAGCAGCGGTTTCGTTTGTATGCCTCACCAGACAATGGCCGCTCTCGGCCTCTTTGGCGGAGGCGTGATGCACGGTCGGCCCAGACAAAAGGAGGAAGAAGACAAAGTGAGAGACAGCGCTGGAAGTTTGTATCAACAGAGAGATGAGCACTGCTGGTGTAGCACTCATGGTATCTGATGCAGACAGAATCATGTGGATGGAAGGTGTGTGTGCGTCTCTCTGCGTCCCCCCCCCCACTCCCTAATAACTGATTCCGATCACCGCCCCAGCATTGTCTTGTAGTTGCCTCTCGAGAAATAAAGCAGGAAAGATAAAAAATGATGGCAGAGAGAGGAATCCTAATTAATTGTGATGAATATGCAGATTGGGTTGAATCCTCTGGATAGCCCGCTCTTTTCACCACGATCTGCTTCAATATTTAGACAGAGCTTAGGGACAAAGACAAGTCTATGCCGAGAATACAATCAGCCTCAATTTAACTTCACTGCTAGTCCTCCGACTTGTGTGTCAGAGTGTGTGTGTGCCTTCAGTCCTCCTGCTTGTCCCCCGTCTGTCTCCTCTGCTCCTACATCCACGACAAAAATTTCAATCTTATAAAATCAGTCTGCCACTGACTCTGTTCGATTTCTGCTTTGTGTTGTTTCTGATTAAACCAGCACAACATCTCTGTTTGAGGATTTTATTAGGGAAACACAGTTTTCTTTTTTTTTTGTTATTTTGGCTTCTTGCTGGTGTGATTTGACAGAGAATGACTCTCAGGATACTTTAGCAGCTGAAAGCACACAGCAGGGACAGATGAATTTGAATGGATCAAAGACAGAGTTGGGATAATTTCACTAACGTCCAAAACAAATCAATTTGTCTCGAGGCGCTTCTCGAATCAAGTGTAATTTTTTGTGATAGTAGTTGCGGACTGCTTCTGCTCTCTTTCACAACACACATAACAAATCAACAAGAGCTTATTGAAAAGAATCCTTGTTTTGGTCAAACTGCATTCAATTCGGCTTTTAAGGTGGAACGTTAACTTGTAATGTTACTCAATGCATGAGTTGTTGACGTGAATCCATCAGCACACCTTAAATTTCACTGTGATAACTTTGAGCATCACTTTAGTTTTTATATGACACACACTTTTAGTAATGAGTGGATCTTCAAGTGTTTCTACAGATGAATTTGGAGCGGATTATGTGAAGGTCATATATTCTAATCCTCACTTCCTGTGGGCTACAGCAACACTAAACCCCTGAGCTTGCCTGAGAAGGACTAAATGCACAAAGCTGCTATTTTGAAATATCCCATGGAGAGAGACTCTCACTGCAGCCTGTTGTATTTTGTTGTCGAAAATGTGGGCGTGCAGCCTCGTTCTGTGGACCATAAACCAGGTGCAGACTTCCATCTGTGTCACCGCTGATGAGGAAATACAGCGAGTGCTGGACGGAGCAGTGAGTGACAACAACCCCGCCCACATTTAAGAGGACTGTCTGAACAGACCCAGGGTCTAGGTACCATGTCTGAAGGGTTACTGCTGGTTCCAGAGGGACTGTACTGAAAGGATTTGGTGGAGACAGGGCTATATTCTCTCGATGTTTCGCAGCCTGAGCAGCGTTGCCCACGTGGGCAGTGTGGCTGCTCTCACTTGTTAATAAGGGCCCTGGAAAAAAATACAAGAGGTCCTGGAACACACATGCACTGCTCATGCAGGCATTGTGGCCTTGGCATTACAGTCATGTCACAGGCCTAGCTAACAATGCTAAGGGGGGTTGGCCGCTCAAAACTGAGCCGCTAACTTGTTGGGCCAACCAACGCTGTTGGGTTGGGACAGTGTTGCTGGTAGTTATAGGCACTAGTAATTAGTGGTGCCGCTTGCTAGCTCCCAACCAACACATCCTCACTGTGACCTCGTCACATGTCCACGTTTGGTCATGGACTTTCCACGCCCACACATGACGTCCAAGGTACCCTGGGTGTGTTGGTTGTTGACGTTCTGGGACGCCGTGTCAACTTCAGCCTGTTACATGCATCGTCTGTTTTCAAAATACACTTCTGTTTTCACAGGAAATGTACAGTTTGTATACAGTCTCTTTCAAAATAAACAACACTGCGAATTATGTCTTTTTCTCTTCAACAACAAACACATGTGGTTAGGTTTAGGAAAAAAGAACGGGGTTTGGATTTACAATCTTACAGGATGTGAACACCGCTCTCTCAGCTGAAAGTCAATGTTTATTGGACCCATCCACCACCCCTGCCACCTTCCCACCCAAATCAGATTCTCGCTGCCTTAACTTTTGTCCTTGTCCCGTTGCGTTTCCCTCTGACGCCGCTGGGGGCTGTTGAACCATAGCGGCAACCAGCCGCGTATCATGCCAACATTGAAGGACGCCTTTTTCTGTTGGTTTCTGACGCTGCAAGTCACTGCCCAAGTGCCGGATTTCAACGACTTTCGGAGTGAGACTGGGCTCTTCCACCAGACCAGGTTGGTGCGAGTGCAGTAGACTGAAGAGCTGCAAAATGAACCTGTAGACCGACATGTTTAACTGGTCTCCAGTGTGATCAGAACTGTTTTGATGTGATTCCATCCATTCAATCATCACTCTGTTTTAAATCACATGCAACATAAAAACAGAGATTTTTCATACAGTTTTGTGGAAACTTACCGCTTCATTTACAAACGTTCATTTTCAGTAAGCACAGAAAGCAGCTCTGCTCTTCCAGTTCAGTCAGTAACAACAAGGTGTGAATCAGAAACCAGAATTTACACAGCAAAGCGTCATCACAACATTAACACAGTGCTCGTCTTTTACATTCTGACAGCGTTTCCAGCCAGCGTTTCATATTGATGCAGACACTGTGACAACGTCTCTGAGCTGAGACGAGACGAGCATCTGGTTTCTGCTGAAGTTTCAGGTTCACTACATGCTCACTTTCTGCTTTCTTTTTGCCAGTGGAAATCTTTCAACCAGTGCCTCATATTCACTTTGATTACTTCAGTGAATCCAAACCAAGTCTAGCCTAACAGACAAACTAAAGCAGAACTCTTCTGTGATCCATGAAAGGAAATGGAAATTAAAGCTGCATTTTATGAAATGACTGTGGACTCAGCTCTTGCATTTGTTTTTTTCTTTTATGAGCTATAGAGGTAAAAGAAAAGTAGCAAGTATAACGAGCACAGAACGACAAGTTAAAGTAAAGAAATGAGAGAAATGAACAAAAATCTTGTGTCACACGGGAAAGGTCTTAGCACTGACTGTTAGAGGGATGGAAAGTTGAGAAGAGGAGATGAGGTAACAGAAAAACTCTTCGTCTCAGCCTTTGTCTTCCTTTCATCATCTATTTCCCATTTTTCTTTTATTTCACTTCTTTCCATTTTTACCTTCCCCTCTCCAGCCTGCACAGACTGACCTCATCCCCACAACATGTCATGAGGTATGTGTGTGTTTGTGTGTGCGGATGTACGCTGTGTGCGCTTGCACATGCACGTGACTGCAGTGAAGGGTGAGTCATGTTAATGTCTGGAAGCTGTGTCGTGATCTCTGAACCACAGGCTGGCCGACAAGAGGCAGCCAAACACTTGGTCATCTGGTGTGGGCTGAGATATCGCAGCCCGGGTGTAAAACTGTGTTTGTGTGTGTGAGTGAGTGTGAGGCTGCGTGAGTGAGAGACATGCAGAGTCACAAGTGAGACTACTTGGAGCGGCCACCTGTGTCCAGAAAGCAGTGGGAGCTTTGGGTCCGATTCCCAGGGATGAGATAAAAACTGTTAAATGTTAAATGGACTCTGGCACACATACGGACACAGTGCAGTCATTGTCACTGTGGAGTGAGGAGTGTTTCATGGAAGTTTAAAGTAAGGGACTGTCCTTTACTTATCAGAGGAGAGGGGGGGCTGGGGTGTGACTTTTTTTAACCTTCCCCGAAGCTACAAATATTTTTCCTTGAGCCTCCCTGAGTGACTGGTGGACAGTGCATGAACCTCCCTCCACTCCCTCCATTAGTTGTTAGATTTTAAGATTATTATAGCCCTGTTTCCACCAACACTATATCATCACACACTTTGACAAATGGTATAGCACTCACTCACTCACAGACAGACTTTGGTGTGAAGCCCCATTTCCACCAAACCCTTTCAGTACAGTCCCTCTGGAACCAGCAGTGACCCTTCAGACATGGTACCTAGACCCTGGGTCTGTTCAGACAGTCCTCTTAAATGTGGGCGGGGTTGTTGTCACTCACTGCTCCATCCAGCACTGGCTGTATTTCCTCATCAGCGGTGACACAGATGGAAGTCTGCACCTGGTTTATGGTCCACAGAACGAGGCTGCACGCCCACATTTTCACAACAAAATCCAACAGGCTGCAGTGAGAGTCTCTCTCCATGGGATATTTCAAAATAGCAGCTTTGTGCATTTAGTCCTTCTCAGGCAAGCTCAGGGGTTTAGTGTTGCTGTAGCCCACAGGAAGTGAGGATTAGAATATATGACCTTCACATAATCCGCTCCAAATTCATCTATAGAAACACTTGAAGATCCACTCATTACTAAAAGTGTCTGTCATATAAAAACTAAAGTGATGCTCAAAGTTGTCACAGTGAAATTTAAGGTGTGCTGATGGATTCACGTCATCAACTCATGCATTGAGTAACATTACAAGTTAACGTTCCACCTTAAAAGTTGCCGGCAGTCGGCCCAGTGAATGAAGTGATGTTATATAGATAGACAGAGAGATATAGATCTATGTTTTCACTTTGCATCCATGATACTGGATCGTTGATCATTAAATCAATATTTACTACTATACCCCAGCGCTTATAAAAATATTTGACATACCTCCCCCTTTTTGCACCACCCCCTCCACCCTCATAAGTAACCAACAGTCCCTAAGTGACCTATAATCAGGGATGCAGCAGTGTGTAAAACCCTTTCAATGAAACAGTATAGAGTAAAAACTTCACCGTCTGAAAGTTGCTACTCTGTGTTGCTGATTCATTGTGTCTATATGGAGCTGCTGGCCTCAGAGATGTGATGTTGTTTCCTTTCAGGTCTATTAGCTCTCACTGTTGTTAATTAGCCCCTGGTCCACACACGGCGTCTCTTAGATCTACCGCCAGCTCATGCTAACTTGTCCAAAATGGCAGCATTCTGTTTAGTTTTTCCTGCGTTTTAGCCAAGTCATTATCTAATGTTGCTGATGTAACATAATGAACAACACTGGTTGGATAGTAAGGGTGGTCCTCAGGGACCAGAGCCTACTTCTGAGATACATAGGTGTTTGTGCCATTGGGAAAACTTATCTCACTCAGCTGAGTATGTTTTAGCATGGTTTCTTACTGACGGTGAATTTAGCAGGTTGGAACATGTACTGCAAATCAGAATCAGCTTTATCGAGCTTTTTTAAGCTTTTTGAAATATCCCATGGAGAGAGACTCTCACTGCAGCCTGTTGTATTTTGTTGTGAAAATGTGGGCGTTGTGTTTCGCATTTTCCTACCATCCATAAACTTCAACATGTTTAGCTCCTTTAGCTGTCGGAGCATGAATGTAGTTTCCTCGTCCGTCCAGAAGTGCGTCTTCTGCTTCTCGTTCTCCATGGTGTTTGTTTGTTTTTCCGGGAGTGAACTGCTGCTACGTCATCTCCTTCTTCTTCTGGGTGAAAGCCCGCGAAAGAAAAAGTGGTGCATGTGCAGAGCGCCGAGTCTGACTCCAGTCGGACTAAGTGGATACATGCAGCAATAGTTTGATTTTCAATCAAATTATCTAGGTGTGTTAGTCGAGCTACAGATAGTCCAATTTCAGTCGGACTAAGCCAATAATTCAATTTTCTCAAGCTGCTTGTAAACGTAATGATTGATTACGTTTTTTAGTCTGTTCATCTCACCTCAGCTTTTTGTAGCAGCAGCAAAATGTATTCAGTGAACTGAAAAAGAAATTGATTACATTATTCTAGTGGGCTACCTGAAGTTGAATTTGTATTTGTCGTGTTAATAATTTATACGATACCTGGCACTGTGTGACGATACAATATTATCACACATGAATATCACGATACTATGTATTAGATTACCTTATTGATTATAGAGTTTATTGATCAGTACTCGGAGCAGGTGACAGTCCGTATAAACCCCATCTCTCCTGAAAAGGTGTCTGAAAACACAGAATCACTCTGACTGAATAAAAAATCAGCTGCTGAGGGTTCATATTAAATATGCAGCTCGAAAGGGTGTTGAAACAAACACTAAAGGACCGAACGCTTCTGTTGTTCATCGGGTGTGTGTGTGTGTGTGTGTGTGTGTGTGTGTGTGTGTGTGTGTGTGTGTGTGCGAGTGAGTGAAATGTGGATTTGTGTTTTTGAGCCCTTTGATGTAATTATGTCTTTTCCCTTATGCCTCCCAATCTGTTTTTCATCATCATTATGCTTTTCAGTAATGAGCACTTTCCTTCTTTTGAATAAAGGAAAACACGCAATTCCACACAATGGAATATTTAGTAGTGTTATGTGTCCTTGGATGGGTTTGTTCTCCTTCGCAGGGAAGCGTCAACACTGACTGTGTGTGTGTGTGTGTGTGTGTGTGTGTGTGTGTGTGTGTGTGAGGGTGAGGCCCAGCAGGGGTGTTAAGACCTGAGATGGGGTGAGTCTTGTTGTCCTCCCTGAATTATTTAGCACACGGGGGAACATGAGAGTGAACGCTCGCCCCGGCGATCACGGGAGACCACGGAGCAGACTGTTGTTTTATGATTGTGTGTCGTCCTCTGTTATATTTTCACACGGCGTGGAAACACATATGCTTCAGCAGCGTTTGTCTTCGTGAGTCACGCTTTACAAAAAGAGGACGTACAGACAGATCATCAAAAGGACTCGGCCCAGTGAGATGGAGCAAGAGCTCATTTGGCCTCACTTTGCACTCTGTAATCCTGTCGTCAGTTTCTCTCAATCTGACAGAAGAACAAACAAGCAAACAGAGAAAAGAGAGGCGGGGGTGAGGGTGGGGGGGGGGGTGGGGGGGGGGGTGAGTACATGAAAGTGTGATCTCTTCTGGTAAAGCCTCTTACAGTGCTGCGGGTTTACACTCCTGTCAAGTGATTTGGGGTTTTGTGTGTGTTTTTGTTTTCTTTGAAATGTTCCCACAAAGACGAGGAAAATCCGTCACCGTGGAGACTAGAATGATTTTTAAAGGTTATGACTTGGATTTAGAGTTAAGGATTTGGATTAGTGCAGAGGTGTGGACTCGAGTCACATGACTTGGACTCAAGTCACAAATTTGATGACTTTAGACTTGACTTGACAAATAAAAGAAAACAAAGAGCTCGACTTGGAATTTAACACCAATGACTCGTGACTTCACTTGGACTTGAGCCTGTTGACCTGAACATACTTGATACCTTCCCCCCAAGTCCGTGTGTTTTTTTAATTGAGTTTTTAAACATTAAACATGAACAGTAACATTTCAACAAAGAACATTTATGTAATATCCCCAGGCATGGCAAGGAAAAAAAACATAAAATAAATAAATGAGTAATTTAAATAATAAAAATAATAATAATAGTAAAAGTACGTAAATAGATAAATGAAAAAAATAAAATTAAAATCACAGCAGTGAATAATTTGCAAAAAGCTTCAAATTATTCAGAATCATGAGTTTCCAACAATTCCATGTCAGGGCTCCACAAACCAACAAAGTTCTAGTCCTTCTTTTTTAGAATAGATTTAAAAGTACGTTATTTTAACAGCGTGTCACAAATCAGTTAATTTTACTTAATTTCCTAAATTAACAAACATTCATGTCCCAGTGTCGAGATTTGATTCTCCAGGTCCAAGTTGCAGGTGAGAACCATGAGGAACTAAAATTACGCCACAAAGCATCAGTTGGAAAAATGACACCACAGATAGTTTCATCTGCGTTCAAATACGTTGGTCAACGTAAAAATAAACTGCATTATGTAAAACATGCAGCTCAAACATTTCAGACGCAACAACTCTCAACAGAGTTCCAACAAACGAGTTCAACATTTAAAAAACATTTAGGATCTTTTAAAATTTAATATATTAACACGCTGTTGTTGAAATGACATCACATTGGGCAAAGAGCGCATTATGACTTGTTTAGGACCCGAAACTCAAAGTTCAGTGTTTGAATTGACTGGGGACTTGTCAGTCTTGACTTGGGACTTGCCTGTCTTGTCCTGGGACTTGAACTGAGACATGTCAGTCTTGACTTGGGACTTGATTTGGGACTTGTCAGTGTTGACTTGATTTGGGACTTGACTCAGGACTTGCCTGTCTTGACTCGGAACTTAAGTTGAGACTTATCAGTGTTGACTTGGGAATTGACTTGGGACTTATCAGTGTTGACTCAGGAATTGACTTGGGATGTTGTTGTTGTTGTTGATGATGTTGTCTAGACTTGGGATTTGCCTGTCTTGACTTGGGACTTGCCTGTCTTGACCTGGGACTTGAGCTGAGACATGTCAGTCTTAACTTGGGACTTGATTTGGGACTTGTCAATGTTGACTTGATTTGGGACTTGACTCAGGACTTGTCAGTCTTGACTTGGAAATTGACTTGGGACATGTCAGTCTTGACTTGGGACTTGACTCAGGACTTGCCTGTCTTGCCTTGGGACTTAACTTGAGACTTATCAGGGTTGACTTGGGAATTGACTTGGGACGTTGTTAGTCTTGACTTGGGATTTGCCTTTCTTGACTTGGGACTTGACTCAGGACTTTTCAATGTTGACTTGGGACATGACTTAGGACTTGTCAGTCTTGACTTGGGACTTGAATTGAGACATGTCAGTCTTGACTTGGGACTTGTCAGTGTTGACTTGGGACTTGACTCTGGACTTGCCTATATTCACTTGGGACATGGCAGTCCTGACGTAGGAATTGACTTGGGACCTGTCAGTCTTGACTTGGGACTTGACTCAGGACTTGCCTGTCTTGATGTGGGACTTGAGTGCAAAGAGTTAAGACTTGTGACTTGCAAAGCGCTGATTCGGCTCCCCCTGTGGTTTAATATAAGTCAGTGTTACAGGATCAGTGAGTGAATGTAAGTCAATGGAAGGTCCCGGCAGGTGTGTTGAAACAAACGTGTGTTCTCACATGTATTTCCGTCCCTGAACTTGTGAACTCTCCATCTAACCTCAGACCCTGCGGCACGAACACACACACACACACACACACACACACACACACACACACACACACACACACACACACACACAGTGTGTTAACACCCCTCCGGCTCCCTGCAGGACTCCTGCGGAGCCGTGAGTGTGTACACTTCCTATATTTATTCACCTTTATACTCATTATACCAACATGACCCACAGCCTACCTCTGCTTCACCTTCATCCTGCGGTTTCAGCGTTGCACCCACCTCTGAAATGTTTTTACGTGTCATTTCCCGTCCTCGCTGTCTCTTTTTCTTCTTCTCTCTCTGCCTGGCGACTACCCCCCCATCCTGAAAACATGTTGGCACACAAACACTGTTTTTAGAAAGCAAAACAACCCGGGGAATATGACTGGAATATGGAAGCGCTTAATCTCTCTGGGTGGATGAGTATCAAATCCCCCAGTGAACGATGGAGGTGGAGAGAGAGACGGAGGGAGAGAGAGATGGATGGAGGGAGGGAGAGACGGAGGGAGGGAGAGATGGATGGAGGGAGGGAGAGACTGAGGGAGACGGTGGAGGAACAGTGTTCATTTTGCCAAGGCCAGATGGTGAGGGCAGCTTTGGTGCTGCACGGCTCTGTCTCTCTGCCTGTCAGGCCGTGACACACACACACACACACACACACACACACACACAGTTACCTCAGCCTGTTTGTACAGCAGTGGTGTTCTGTGTGTGTGTGTGTGTGTGTGTGTGTGGCCAGTCAGACTTATTAGATTAATCTTTTATTTGTCTCTGTGCTGTTATCACTGTTTTTCATCTCAATGTGTTGCTGGGATTAAGAGGCAGTTTCTGGTTTGCATTCTCCTTGTTTGGATAGTTTGTAATCTGTTTCTGTGTGTGTGTGTGTGTGTGTGTGTGTGTGTGTGTGTTTGTGTGTGTTTGTGTGTTTGTGTGTGTGTGTGTGTGTGTGTGTGTGTGTGTGTGTGTGTGTGTGTGAGTGTGTGTGTGTGTGTGTGTGTGTGTGTGTGTGTGTGTGTGTGTGTGTTATTCGGGGCTGGAGAGAGTACAAATATGTCCTAAAGCACTTGTGTTTTGAAACTTTTCTTGGTAGTAGCTTCTTTAGAAATAAGTTGGAGTAAAAGTGCAGTGTGCTCTGAGCTGAAGTTCCTCCACATGCCTCTCTGTGCACTGAGATACAGCGAGGTCAGACACAGTATCACATGTTTTTATACTTAAACTCTTAAAAGGGCCTAAACACAGTTTAGTTCATCATTGAGGAGCGATGACGTCAGAGTCAAAATGATGGGTATCAGTATTGTTGGTGGGCTCATCAAGGGCATAACTTTGGTTTTAAAGGTGGGTGGGAGGACACGGTAAAATCTTTACCCACAAATAGGCCATCATCAAAAATGCTCACATGTGCAGCGCACACTTCATATCAGGTTAGGGACAAAGTATTTCCTGTTGTAGGGATGAAGAACGTTATGTGTATTAAGGGTTATCATGTCCACCTCATCAGAAACTGGGGAGCTATTAAGAGGAAGATTGGATTTCTCTGGAATGCTAACTCTTTAGCACATTAGCTAACGTTAGCTTCCATAGCAAAACAAACAAGATTGGCTTCCTGTGACATCATCCATCCACTGAGTGAGAGCATACGGGTCGGCCAGTCTGGTCCTGTTGGTCAGTGTTTACTTCTTCCAGTAACACTGGCGGTCCCGGAGAGTGAGTGACCTGACATGGTGCGTTGGTAAATTCAGTCTGACGCTCTACACGGTGCTCTGGATAACCCAACGGTACATTCAGACAGCGCTCCCAATTTATCAGCGCTCCAGTTTGTGTCAGAGTGCGCTCCCACACTCAGAATGAGTGTTTCTGAACACACCACTCACATCATCTTCCTCCACTGTCTGAAACAAGACAACAAGTTCAAATTCTGACCCTAACATCTGAATGTCGCAGCAGAAATCCAGACTCATCAGACCAGGTAACGCTTTTCAGAATCAGAATCAGAATCAGAAATACTTTATTGATCCCCAAGGGGAATTGTTGTTGTCTCTCTCGAGCTCTGGTCCTCTACCAGAGGCCTGGGAGTTTGAGGGTTCTGCGTAGTATCTTAGCTCTTCCTAGGACTGCCCCCTTCTGGACAGAGACCTCAGATGTTGTACCTGGAATCCAGCCACTTGGTTACGGCGTCCCATGTACGCTGTTCGTACCTGCATCTTACACCCTGCTAACATGTGCTGAACTTAACAGACTGGGTTCTGCATCATATGTGTGTTTGAATAAGATGAGCTGAGTTTTAACTTTTGCCCTGTTCTTTTTCCTCCTGCTCTGACCATGCTGTCTGTGGCTCGGCCAGTAATTGCACTGCCAAGTCCCTGATCTCTGCAGGTGGATTCCAGCACACGGTTAAAGCACACTGTTGAGGAACTTATTTCCATCATAGAAACACAAGAGTCAGTGTTTGACACCTGGTCATGAGGTCTACTGTAGCATTATCTGAAACAAACAGGATTAGGTGTTGAGTAAACACACGCACAGAGACATGTGGACAGATTTATAAGTCCTATACACCTGGGTTAATTGGAAACCAGCAGTTAAGCTCAGTTTGCTGTATAAACACAGATACACACACAGTAGCATGCTGGTTAGTGTTGTCTGTGTCTTGTAATCACTAATGTGTTTTTTTAGTGAACTTAAAGAGTGACCTGTGCTGCCTACTTTTGAAACTACACCTAAATGTCTGCTTTGATGCACCACAGATTGTGTGTAGAATTAAGGCAGTGGATAAATACAGGCTCCGTCTATTACTGTTACCAGTCTCTGGGTTCAGTGCCTTGCTCTAGAGCAGCGCAGCAGTATTTAGTGAGTGACGTTAGTCTAAAAATTGTAACTATGAATGGATTACTGAATGGGCCTACCAGGCACAGGCCCTGGGGTCCAAAGCATCAGAAGCCTCCAACTGCAACATTAACACGTACCAACCAGGAGGAGATTCAATATGATCACTGAAAGATTCAAAGGAGCTGCAAAGAGACACAAAACAACTAGAAAGAAATGCAAAACAGCAACTGAATGACAAAAAATTACCTCTAAGAGACTACAAAAAGACACACATTACCCTAAAAAGACACAAAATAACTAAAAAAGAAATGCAAAACAACAAGAAGACTGACCTCAAATGACACAAACCATCTACTAATAGACACAACTACCTCAAAGAGACACAAAGCAACCACAAAGAGATGCAAAACAACAACATAAAGACACCAAATTGATGACCGTATGTAGGAGGGGTGGTGGGGCCCATGACTGCGACCAGCCACCTTTAAGTCAGAGCTGTATCTCTCTAACCTCTCTGACACTTAGTCTGCTCTCATGTAAAATGACAAACTCTTCTTCTTGCTCACTGTGCGTCACATTTGCTCACACAGTTGTCTAACCTAATCGCCTCCAACGTGACGATGTGTAGATGAGATGGCTCGGTGCCGCGCTGCGTTCAAGCAAAACTGCAAACAGCCATATGGAGAATTCACCCCGTCGGACTCCCGGTGCTGTTTCACCATTTTACAGCTTTTTGTGACACAGGCCTGTCACTTCATTTCACCAGGCTAAACTGACTCAAACAATAAATAAATAAACCGAGCCGTGCCAAATTCCCCGTTCACCACGGGCGATGGAGAAACTCAGAGCAAACACTGACCCCGGGTGACTTGTGCGGAATGCACTGCCATTTCTGGGAATGCGGCTTGGAGCGTCAGCGCTGACGCTCTCACATGGTATACTTCAAGGCTGTATGGACGAGAGGCAGAGAGTATTTATCAACACAACACAGGCAGGCATTGTTGGAACCGTCTTAGTGGAGGACGCACACATTAGTGTGGCCCGGGTGAATGTTGGAATTCTCCAAAATATCGAACAGTTACAAAATTATTCTCCAGAAAGGCGGATACCTTATCTGCCCTCACCCTCCGCTCAGCTGATGTATTTTCTTTACATTTCCTGCTGGTATTCTTCAAATTACTGTCAAACATATTTCCAGTTTCTTTTTATGAAAGTGCTGCTGCATGAGGAGGAAGTGCCGTGTCCTTGAGAGGATAAAGTTGGTGTTGAATAATGAGCCTTGCCTGATGTTCCTCGCTATGTTCTGGTTGAACTTTGTTGGCTCCACAAAGACTCTCTGTGGCCCTGAGAGTTAAACAGATATAATTTGTAATTCCTTGGCATGAAAACACTGTTAGTGCTGCAGAGGTAGATATTGTCTGCTCCACTGATGTCCTTGTGTTAAATGCTGTGTGTATGTGTGTGTGTTGTTATATTTGGAAGGCTCTTATCTGCTCTGTCTCTTATTCCCACTGTATTTTCAGTGCGTTTAATCAACACTTGGCCCCGCTTGCACCGCAGCAGCCGCCTTAAAAACACTCTTTCTCTCTCGCGCTAAAAGCAGTTTTAAAGCTCGGACTTTCTCACCCCTTTTACAGTAGATAAAAGCGCTTTCATCCCATCTGAGGTATCTGGCTCTTTTAGTGCAGAATAATGTCCCGGCCTGTGTGCATCAGAGCAGGGGTCTGTAGGTCTGCCTGCAGATGCATAACAAAGCTCAAAAATAGCTGGGCTCATTGCCATTCCAGACAGATAGGAGTAAGCCCAGGGCAGTGTTGAGCAGGGAGAGACAGAACCGGCACGGGGACACAGCCAAGGTCGGCTCAGGATACACACTCATCAAGAGGTCGATGATCCAGCCCAAGTGACCTCGCATTGACCCCGAGAGTTTTATAGCCGGGAGGGGAAAAGTACTGTGTGTTGTGTGGTATGAATTGTGCCTGCTCTTAGTGTCTTTGTTTATTTATGTCTTTTTCTGTGTTTTCTCAGCCAGGATAAACTTGGCCTCAGACATAGCTGCATGGAAGCTAATGTGCTATTGTGAGTTTTACCCTCATTGTTAAGTTCATTGTGTCACTGTAATATTTTGACTGCAACAACATTGAACACGACACGGAGGAATGGTGGAAAGCAAATAGGATGAAACCACGGCGGGGCTCGTACACTTTGTACATCATGCAGAGCCAAAATGAGAATGATTGGAGGAGTCTTTCATCTACCAGTTTAAAAATATTTTATGGGGCTCAAAGATTGAATATATTAATATTTAATTGCAATATTTTTGCACATTAAATTAGCTGAAATTCACACTGTACTGTATCTGCGGACTCTGTGGTGCTGGAAAAGTTTGTATCAAGCATAATCACAGAGCCTGTTTATCCCTGTAATAAACATGCATCCTGGGTGATCTGATCACAAGTGGACAGCGCTAAATACAAATGTAAACAACCACCACGATGGGTTTTGATCAGGATAATTCACATTGCTTGCCGAGGTGGTCTGAGACGGATTTGACCACGCATCTTTTGCAGTGATGCAGGCGCTGCGCTGGACCGTCGCGGTGAAGAGGGAGCTGAGCCTGAAGGCAAAGCTTTCGACTTACTGGTCCATCTACGTCCCAACCCTCAGCTATGGTCATGAGCTCTGAGAAGTGACCGAAAGAACGAGATTGCGGATACAAGCAGCCGAAATGAGTTTCCTCCGTGAGAATGGGGTCAGTTGAGGTGGTTCAACATCTGATCAGGATCCTCCCGGGCGCCTCCTGTTAGGGGTGTTCTGGGCACGTCCCACTGGTAGGAGGCCCCGGGGCAGACCCAGAACACCCTGGAGGGATTATATATCTCATCTGGTCTGGGAACACCTCGGGGTCCTCCAGGAGGAGCTGGAAAGTGTTGCTGGGAAGAGGGACGTCTGGGGTGCTTTGCTCACCCTGCTGCCCCCGAGACCTGTCCGTGGATAAACAGATGAAAATGGATGGATGGATCTCTCAATGCTAATGCATCCTGATGTGTCTCCTCCAAGGACTGTATCATCATGCAGGACATGGTGGTTGTTTTGTTGACAGTGTGCAAACGCTCTATCCATTTTCATTAAGTTGGATGAAGTGGGACGGTTCATTGTTTTGCCCTTTGGAAGGAGAAGCGTTGAATCCTGCTGACAGTGATATCACCAGCTGTACCGACACAACGGCTAACGTGACTAGCAGGCATGCTAGCAAGCAGCTAGCATGGGTGACGTAATAATTATGGCAATCTGACCCTCTGGTTTAAGTGACAAGGGCAGTAACGGAATCTTGTGTTCACTAGCGGTCAGCTGACTACTCGATCAATGGCTCTAAATGACAACTACTGGTCAATGAGAAAAATTTAAACTAGGGCAGCCCTAGTAATCAGTGAACGTTGATAAACCGTGACGGCTTACTTTAGATTCATTTCCTATATCTGTGTCACGTGGGTTTCACCACTGCCTTGCCCCAGGAGACAAGAGGCAGCCCTGAGTTTGTTCATTCCAATGGGAAAAGTGAACGTGAGTGCAGATTATGACCGTTTCCTTCACCTATTAGTCACTGAAGTAAATATTGGACCCATTTTTTGACAAGCCCCAACATTTCTAGACGTTCTGACACAGACATGGCATTTTTTCAGACAAAATTAACTTAATTCAAGACATACCCGTTTTAGCAACACACTCTCATGAGATCTGGCAACAACTGACGTGATCTCACACTCAGTTAATATCAGACATTAAGCCAGCAGATAAGTGTATATAGTGTTGTATTGTTTTGAACCTGATTTCATCCACCCACGTGACATTTACCACCCTTCGAAACGAGGATGGGGGATGCTTGGAAGACATGACCACGCCCATGTAGTAGACCAGAAGTGTTTACCATATCATACCATTTGCGCAGCTTGTAATGGGGTATCGTCTGTGATAGAGTATCTTTGTTGGAACCAAAAGATTTGCTATCAGACTGGCAAACCCTACTGATACTGTTTACAGCTCTGCACTGTAGCTGCTTAAGCTAACGTCTTCTCAGACTGAGGGGTCAAGCTCCCTCCCAGCCCTGAATCCTGGAGGTCCTGACACAGAGGTGCACAATTAAGTTAACTTAAGCTTTAAATAATGATTTAAGGTGCTTAAAAGTTTAACTAGAAGGTTCCGACTAAGCTATTCAATACCCACCAGCTGTCTGCTATTTATCTCTAGCATTAGCCCTTTACTGCTAACAAATTAGGTGCTAGTTGTCTGACAGTGACGTGAGGTGGTTACTTAGATTGTTGATTCAGAGAAACACTGGGACTCATTAACTATTTACATGTGCACATGAGTATCAGAAATGTGAAAAGTCTTTGGCGATTAGACCCCATTGTGATGTCATCTCTTCCAGGAGGGTGGGAAAGATGTAGTAGATTAGGGAGCCCCCATTTGGAGTCTAGACGCTGGTGGTGGTGATGAGACGAGATTAAGGAGGAGCTGAGGATCTGGATGTGAAGAGGAGTGGGCTCTTCATAAGGTGACTGGAGGTGAACTTCTGCCTAAAGTGACAGCTGACAGGAGCAGAGGGGAGAACAGATTTAAAGTTTGGCAAGTTTGATTGGCTAGTCGATAGAGGTAACACCCATAATCAGCTGATTGGAGGAAGTGGTGGGAGTGGGACAGAGGAAGAATTGTGAATAGATGAAGCATAAAGAAAGTCTTCCTGAGTGAACGTATGCTGAGCTTCGTTAGGTGCTTTTTCCATCCACTGAAAACGTCTAAAAAAAATTACAAAAAATATCAAATATATAAAAACAAACAAACAAAGAAAAAAACTATGCTCGGCTGAGGTGCAAAGGGGCTTTTTAAAAGAAAAAATATACTTAGCAATGTGTTTAAGTGGTTTTCTCTTTTTTTTCTGCAATGGACCCTTCGCTAAGTCCCGCCCCCGGATGCAGACTGGCCAATCATAACGTAGCATCAGGCAGGCTCAGTCCAGGGTCCGACAACAACACAGCTGTGCTCCATCGTTTCAGATTTCCTTCATTTTCAGGCTGGTGTTGTGGATTTGGAGCTAAATGTTGTGCCTGGGGCACGTCGTGTGTTAATGATACTCGTTACCTGGAGAGGTTGGAAAAAGATATACGTTTCCTCCCTGTTCCAAAACCAAAATCAAACCCTGAAAAGTGTAGGGTTAGCTAGCTAGCTACTGAAGATATAGCCTACTGAATGTATACACATGCTGCGTTTGGCTCTGTAATGATTATAACAGTGAAACAAAGACCGACCCTGCTGTACAGGAAGCAGTGAAGGGAAGCAGGGAAACTTTGCTCATATTCAACCAGCAGATGAACGTTGTCGGACCTCCGACGGTCAGGGAGGGTTCTCTGAGTGAAGCCAAACATGTCTGTATCTTCACGACCGCAAACAAGCAAGTGAATTTGGTGATGTGCGGGGGACTGCTCATGGGAAACTACAATGATTGGTCAAATTTGTGACGAAGTTGTGGTTGTTGGACAAAATAACAAGGTAGTGCAGAACTCAGGGGCTGGTTAGCTAGCACTGTAGGACAGATATTGAAACCGAAAGTAAAAATCTCACCATCAGTCCTCCCTGAAGAATGGACTTCTCGTGTAGACCGTGTCTCCCCAAATCTTTTTCATCCTTCAGACTCATTCAGCCTTCTGCTTCAGTTTTTTCTCCCTGCAAAGTGTTTTTAACATTACAGCAAGTTGTGGCACCACGTCAGTCTCCATTTTGTTTACATCTGCCTCCCCATGAGATCACATGAGGTGGTGCGTTCAGGCTTCCTGTGGCACAGTAATCTTAATAATATCCTGTAATGTAGTGTGTGCATGCTCGTGATCAGACAGAAGGGCATCTGTGAGGTTTCTCCTTATGTGCATGATAGGATTTAAACTCAACATCACTTCTACCTCTTCATTATGGAGGTTCTGATCTGTATTTAACAAAGTCAGCGGGTGATAATGTCCCTCGCTGTGAATCCTATCAGTTAAAAGATAAGCTGTGACCTTCCCTAATTACATCGAGTTGAACGTGTTAATGAATCACTTTAGAGCCTGTTACACTGTGTGTTGAGCTGAAGTTCAAAAACAGAAAAGGGGCTGGCACCTTACTCAGTAACTCAGACATCAGATAATGTGTCTCTCTGTTAGCCTCGGACCAGCAAGTTCACTGGAACGTCAGCGCTGCATCAGAATGCTAATTACAAACGTACACATGTTGACACCTCGCTGTATCTCCAGATAAGATATCCCCATGGTAATGCACCTGGCAGTAGAAGCGGCCGTACTGTATATTCAGAGTGATCCTTTGATTTAATTTGCAGTCAGACTGATTGAACATAGCCTCAGGTCTGCGCCTGGCCGCTGCATAAACACATCCAGTCTATGTTATGTTTAATTCAGAGTCCTTCCACTGGAAGGGAACCAAACTGATCAGGACTTGTTTACACTCTCTGGCCCCGGCAAGCCCTGGCCTACTTTTAACTACTTCAGTGCACTTTAAACGGAGTTAAGTGCATGTTTGCATGTGTGCGACTGACTGCATGTGTGCGCAACAGCAAATTAGCTTTGCATGTATAATGCAGGACTCCTCGGCTATAGATCCATATATCATCAGGCGTGGGGGAGTGAGATATCTTTAGCCTCATGCTCCTGGAGACCTGGCTGCACTGCATGCTTGTGTGTGCGTGAAAATAAGAGACTGGTTACATGTGCTGGTCTGCGGGGAGGATATATAGTCTTGCTGTATGACCTCTTTTGGCTCCGAGATCTCCATCACTCAGAGAGACTTAGAACTCGGGGCAGATAAGAGGCAGCCGTGCACTTGATGGCTTATAAAATAGGCTGATAACAAGGCTGTACTCATTCAAGACGTTCAGCTTTAATGCTTTAACAGAGCGAGGCTTTATCAGCCCATGCCTTTATGAAATTATGGCAAAGCTGGTGTATGTTAAAAGTACAATTATATAACTAAACGCACATGTATGCTGAAGTGAAATCAGTCGCCCATCTGTCTCTTAGAACGTCTTCCTCTATCAGTCAAGCAGCGACTTCACACACATACACAGCCGTTTAACCACAGATTTAATGTGCAGACTTCTGGACACAATCTCTGTGGAGGTGTGTGTGTTAGTGTGTGTGTTAGTGTGTCACTGACAGCCCTCTGTACCAGCAGCCCCTGTAGCAGAGCAGATACCAGCCAAAGATTAGGATGTAATTACACGCCACTTTCTGCTCCATCTCTCTGCCCAGGAGAGGAAGAGAAAGAAATGGAGAAAGAGGGAGAGATGGAAGGAAGAGGAAGACGAGGGGGGGGGTAAGGTGGAGATAAGGCTGGGCTGTGTGTATCAGACTGTGTGTGTTTGTGGGGTGTGTGAACATCCTAATAGTACACCCCTTCCACCGCCCCAATTTTGCACACACACAAAAAAACCCTCCTTACCTCTCTCCACAAAATGTTTTGACTCAAGATTTACCCCGCTGTGCTTCCATTGGCCGTCTGTCGCCATGGTAACGTAATGAACACCGTACTGTCCCGTGCTGCACATGCAGAGGAGGGTGTGCGCTCGCCACACTTGTGCCCTAAGCGTCAGACATTAGGATAATCCCCTCTCTCATTTAAATGTAAAGTCAGCAAAAGAAAAAGTGGCTGTGGCAGAAGTGTTATATATGTATGAGTGTGTGTGTGTGTGTGTGTGTGTGTGTGTGTGTGTGTGTGTGTGTGTGCGTGTGTGTGTGTGTGTGTGTGTGTGTGTGCGTGTGTGTGCGTGTGTGTGGGGAGGTGGGGTGAAAGGAAATGCTATTTGGCTCCCTGAACATGTGTCCCATGTGCACACCAGGAAGCTACTTTGCGGGAAAAATATTTCAAATTTAGCTCTTACTTTTTCCTCCTCCTCCTCCTCTCTTAATATGCACCTTCTTTCTTTCTGTGTTGCTCGTGTTACCGTGCCCCCCCCCCCCCTCGCCTTTTTCCTGCTGTGACATTTTTAGGTCACCCCTCACTCACTTTCATCATCTTCACCGCCGCTTGTTGTACGCACAGCTGTGGCGGGTATCTGCGCGGGGTGAAACCGATGGGAGTGGGATGCAGGAGGAATCCCTTTGGGGAACATCAGGGAAACGATGATCTCTCAGCATCCACGTACGCTCCCGCTGGATCCCTTTTGAAGACGGGAGCGCAGGTGTTAGAGGAGACAGCTGTCACAAACACACAGACACCTATATAGTACAGTGCAGCACCTATACATGTACATAAACACACAGCAGCCGTATCCTAATCATCTGTCAAAGTTTTTTTGTATTTGATAAAGAAAAGGGGGAAAGATTCCCAAATCGGGAGCGACGTGGATGTGAGCGAGTTTTAATCCCACTTCTGACAGAGACAGAGAGGAAGAGATGGAGGGGGAGGAAGGGAGGGAGGGAGAGGGAGAGGGAGAAAGAGAAAAGGGGGAGTTCCACATTTCTGCAGGATCAAAAGCTTTCAGGGGATTTTGGAGCTTGGAGCTGGTGTCTGTGCTCGTGTTTATATGTGTGTGTGTGTGTGTGTGTGTGTGTGTGAGTGTGTTTGTACGAAGGGGAGGGGGGAGGTCCAGGGGGCTTTGACACAGATGTGAATATAGAAAAACAAAAACAGCACACACACCCCTCCCACGTGAACACACCACATTCACTACACATAATCATGGACTGATAGTAACACACACTTTTTCTGGTAAGAAGCACCCCCCTGTTTTTACCACCATCCTCCACACTTACTGTACACACACACACTTTGCTCTCACTCACACGTACACACACAAATAAAAACAGTATGTATTGACTTTACACTTATAACATACCTGCAGCTGGATAAGCTCTAAAATTTCCCCCCAAATACACTCTTAAAAATCAAACTTTAAAGGAGGTATCATCCACAGACAGTGTAAACATGGATGTAGCAAACATGACATCACCCACTGGTTTGTGGACTCCAGCTTTGGAGCTATGAGTTTGGCATTTTGGCTGTCGCCATCTTGGATTTTTGGAGCCAGAAGTGACCATGTTGGGATGTGAAGCTGGAGCTATGGAAGGGCGAGGGATGACCCTTTTACACCTCCTTTTTAAGGTGGGATTTTACACTGTTATGCCACCTCACCACTGTTCTGTATAAAAAAGGTAACAAAGGTAACGTTACAAAATTCAGCTCCATTACAGTTCACAAGGTTCACTGACAAAACAACTGTCTTATACTAAACACATTTCCCCACAAATACAACATGCTAACATTATCAGCACAAGCCTATGGCATTTTACATTGTATAAATTAGCCTAGCAGCTAGCACAGATTTCCTCTGCTCATATTTCAGCCAGGATAAATCACACACAAGACTTAAAATGCTATTTTTGTGGAGGCTTTATTGTCTTCACAATTTATTGTTTCTTATCTGTGAAATTAAAGTAAATAAAAGCTTTGTTTCCACTGAGGGAAATGGTTTCAGCTTACAGAGACAGACAGGAGGTCTGCGTCACTGTGACGTGTAGTCACATTTCTGGGGAGGTGCACGTCAGGCTACAGCGTCGATTCAACGCAGAAGCATAAATCCTGCTTTATTCTTCTAATTTAAAAAAATAAGAATATATTTAGATAAAACATCTTGGCTAACGTTAATGCTACATTACATGAGCTGTACCCTTAAACTGGAATTGGGGTGCCATAAGTACCAAAACAGCACCTAAAAAGGTTCAGTACGATATAAAACCACTTGCTTTAGAGTGATCTATACGTATTACATGTTCAGACATCAATCACTTACACACACAGCCCCTTGAAGCCCCTACCAGTCGGACAGCATGTTAAAATCATGAGTGGATTACCAAAGAGTTTCTAAATCATACTGAAATCATGTCTGGATTAATTCCATGTGACATCAGCTCGTCTGCGGCTCCTAAGCCATATTTAGTTGACGATCAAATAGCTTAACCTGGCCAGTTAATCCCATCCTAATATTCCACTAATCTGTCCCCAATCCAAACTATAACAGAATCAGCATCGGCCGTTTGTTGTTTGTGTTCGAGGTCTGCTCACATTTTGCACACAAATAAAGTTTTAGTCAGGACACCTGTTTTTGTTTCTGTGTGTGTGTGTGTGTGTGTGTGTGTGTGTCTTCCTGTAAATATTCTTCATGTTCAGGCACCGTGACTCAAATTCAGCCAGATGCAGGGCTGTATCACTCACGCACACAAACACACTCTTCGCACTGCGATCTGATTGAAGCCACATACCTAAACAGAGGATTAGTGACTTATCATCATCAAGTCCCTGGAGTTTTGATGGTAGTGAGGTTATGTTTCCTGGTAAGGTTCTTATGCTTTACAATAAGCAGACGACGTCTAAATATTATTCATTCTGCCGTTGAAGTGCACTTTACTTGATGAAAAAAGAGTGTGTAAAACCTCCTGCTGTACTTGTTTGTTTGGAGCACATCTAATGCCGTAATCAGATCAACATTCTCCACTAAGAATAGAAAGCGGAGTGAGGGAGGGGGGTCTGTGGTGAGGATGATGATGGATGATAAGGGTTTAGCTTTGGGGGGACACCGGTGAAGACAGGGGGAAGGATTTTGAGGAGAGAGTGATGGAGTGGTGGGTGGAGACGATGGAAGGGGGCAGCAGAGCTTTAGAATTGGGGGAAATGATTGGTGGGTGGGGGTGGAGGCTCGCCTTGGGCCCATGTATCAGTCTGCTAGTGTTGGTCTTTTATTAAAAGTCATTTATCAGCGTGTCAGTGACGTGATGGATATGGTGCAGCGTGATTGATCTCATATTTATTGGAGAATTGATCAGTGCCGCAGTCAGTTTTTGTCTGTGGGAGGCATTTAGAGTGAATCCTGATGGCATGTTTTGAAGCAGAAGCATGAGTGAATTATATTTTTATGACTTTTAACAACGAGCGACGAGTTTGGATGTCCCGTTGCTGAGTCCACCTTAAAAATCCACACAGGAAAAGTGTTCCAAATAGATCACCAGTGTCACAGAGCAAAGGCAGCATCAAGGATTTAATGTTAACACGTCTAGAAATAAGGAAAAAGGAGGAAGAGACATCTTAACTGCCATAGGTACAGAAACATGATAGAGGTGTTAACACTGTTTTGGTAACAACACGGCAAACACTGAGACCTTAATGACTGTTATGAACGTCCAATCAGGATGTCAGTTATGGTTCAAAAATTGTTCCAAAATGAAAGTTGTGTCAGTGTCTGCAACGTTATCTAAGGGCCTGTACTACGAGGCCAGTTCAGCCTACCCAGGATATCTTTTTGTTATCTGGTTTGACTAACCCGTCACATTGTCCGTCTGATAAACGGTACTACAAAGCTGGTTATCAACTGGTTCAGTCAACTCTGGGTTTTCCTATCAGCCACAGGCGCGTTCATGTGGAAGAGGCGGGGGTGTTAATTACAGTGACATCATCAGAGCCATGAATGAAGGAGGCTGCTTTATATCATATGAGATGAAACGATACTGAAAGAGTCTGTGACTGTGAGACTGTAAAATGTCAGTGGAGTGTAAACAGTACTCTGAAATCTTATAACAAAAAATGTGGAAACACTGAAAACACTATCCAAAGAATCACTGTCAACCGAGACTCAAATTACGGCGAGGTGTCACTGAGCTGTAGGTGACATTAGTACAGAGTATTTTTTGCTGTTTAGTTGGATGATGATGAAACTCCTCTGAATATGTCACATAAAGACTTTAAAGTGACAGCAGACTGTTTCTGCTGCTGAAGTAAAGGCTGGAAAAGTAGTGAATGACTGATGAGGTCTGTCTGACTGAAACGTGTCATAGTGCCTAGTTCTCATCACACAGGTGTCTCATGTTATTCTGAGCTGCAGTGATGAATCACAGTGTCAAATATCAACACTGTCACTGCCACTAAAATAAACTTAGCATCAGTTAAAATCATGTGTTTAGTGTGTAAACGATCTCTGTGTTTGTTAGAAGCTCTGTTTTAAAACCAGTGGAAACAATGAGATGACTCTACTGACCTATAACAACATATAGACTCCTCTGTTTTACCTGAGACTCTGGACTTTTGTCCATGGAGACTTTTATCTTCAGTGATCTGATTGGTCAGAGGTCGGGGTGTTGACAGGCTGTGATCAGGTCAGATGTTCAGCATCAGTTACCATGGTGATTTATCCCGGTAGAAAGAGAACCAGCTTCGTAGCACTGAAAACTCAGAGTTAACCCTGAAGTTACCTCGCTAACTCCAAATCCTGCTTCAGTAGTACAGGCCTCAGGTCGTCCTTCCTGAGTGTCCAAGCAACATCGAAATACGACATTAAAGGTCCAGTGTGTCAGATTTAGGGGGATTTAGTGGCATCTAGTGGTGAGGACTGCAGATTGCAACCAGCTGAAACTTCCTGGCTGCATTATCCACACAGGTCTCCTCTTCTTTTCAACGAACGAAACCAGGTGATCAAAACCAGTAAAAACACTGAATGAAACTGTTTCACATTACAAAGCAGTGTTCCTCTGACGCTGTTTAGCATATCAGAGACAGGCCGCTATCCTGCACCTGCTACGTTGTGCTCACCTTCTCTCTCTGATAACTTCAGATTTAGACGTTCAGGAGGTTTTCACTATCAGCTCAATTATCTGTGGATGCCTCCTCCTCTCCAAAGCTAACAGACCCAGTGATTTAAACCAGGAAAACACTGAATATAGCTGTTTCACATTAAAACAAGTGTTTTCTGATGCTCTCATTGTGGAGGAGCTGCTAACTATGGTGACCGACACAAAAACACCAACAGCCCTGCCTAGAGTCAGTGTTTGGTTTGTCTGGTGACCTCTGTAGACAAGGACCTGCTCCTTCTGTAGATATTAACAGCTTATTCTAAAGAAAAACACACTTAAAATAACATACTTATTTTATTCCATTGCTGTCAGTGTATCCTCCTAAATCAGGGGTGTCATGGGTGCAACTGGCCCGCAGGCCATATATCCCAGTAAATACTCAGACCAGCCCATCTGGCACCAACAACCATGCCACGTTCAAAGTCACTTCAATCACCTTTCTTCATCATTCTGATGCTCCGTTTGAACTTCAGCAGCTGAGGTGCTGCCACGTGATTGGCTGATTAGCTATTTGCATTGATGAACAATTGAACAGGTGTACCTAATAAAGTGGCCGGTGAGTGAATATTTTATATGTTTAACACATGATCATTGAAGGCAGCCTACTAAAACAGGCCATTAACCAGTCAAAGATACACCACTCACATTGTGTGTGCATTGGAAAAGTTATCTGTTGCTATAATCGTTTTTTCTCTCCACACTCACCGTGAAACGAAACCTTCGTTTAAGCAACTGCACTCTAAAAGATGGGGGTCAAAATCCACAGCAACCTCTTGATGCCACCTAAAGAATGACCGTCGAGCTTGAAACCTTTTACGACCTGACAACTGTCCAAATCTTTTTGTGTTTTTTAGCTGTTGGTGCCACATTCAGGTCCAAACTGAGCACACTGCATTTGTCACTTTCACGGTTTGAACACCCCCCCAGCTCTCCTGTCTCCACTCTGACAACACAATCCTCACTGACTATGTGGACTTTTTTGGGGGGAAATCGAAAGCTCGGGGGTATCGTTACAAAATTTTAGGCACTGAGAGCTTCAGTGTGGGTATCAGTCTTCAAAAACCCTATCTGCTGAAACCCTGGCAGATGGTACCGTAGTGGGGGAAGGGTTTTTGGGCAGAGTGGAAAATGACCAAGAGCAAAAGAAGGGGCGATGGTGTGTGACCGATGGGGCTGCTACGAGTTAAAATGAGGTGAGGAACTCCAGAGACCATCTCTCTCAAAGTCTGCTCACAGGCCCAGATGCAGTCTTCAGCATGATTAACAACCTGCCAACTTACTTCCTATAGAAATCGCTCCTAAAAGTTGTTAACCACACTGTGTTGCCAACACTTTAGGACTTGTTACTCATTTCAAATGATACATTACTGGAGGGGGGTCACAGCGTGATTTTCAGCAGCCACGAGATGATTTATTGAACGTGGAAAAATATATCCCCGATGTGCAAAATTGTTCTGTTTTTAATCACGGTAATAACAGAGTTTTAGCTGTCAAGTAATGAGTATTTGCCGCCTCTAGGCTCCCTCCTATAATTAAAAAAGTAAAATTGCCTGTCAAGGGAAAATAAAACTTGACATTTGCTGTTGAAGTTTACCGTTTGGTATCTAAACACCTGCAACAGTGCACGTTCGGAGCGAAAGTAGGCGTTGATTTATTTTGGGGGAGGTTGAGAGCTGGAAGCTGGAGAGCCACTGTTACAGAGCAGTGAGGGTTAGTGTCAGGAGGCAGGTCCACAGGTACAAGACAAACAGGAAGTGGGAAAATCAGACAGACTGACTGTTGATGTGCATTTGTACTCCAGTAATCTATTGTTCCGATTAAATGAACCTCTCTCTTTCTGTCATCTGAGAAGAAGCAATCAGACACTTTGAGATAAAATGAAGCATTGAACACGACTCTGCAGTTTCTTCTGTCAGTTTCCTGTATGATTAAATGGTCAACCCCTCCGATCGATATCCCATGAAGCCTCCCATTAAGGTTTTCTTTTAGGGCGCAGTGTGATTGCAGCATCAGGGGGGGCGAGAGCCATGACAGAATGGTCACGGGGGGTACGGGGCCTGGTCGGAGGAGGGGTGGAGGTACCCCATCTGCACCATCTGTGACAGATCCCATGACCCCATTCACCGTCCGCCGCCCAATGAGAAAGCCCCTGATCCAGAGTCAGTGGGCTGTGTCCCACTTCATAACATGTCATGATGATAAGTCGCTGGGAAATGATCGGGATGCTCATTTCAAGTTAATGAAACGGTGTGATTTTGTTGACTCTCAGGAGGATAGCTTCACAAAAGCAGCGCAATCAGAGAGAAATTTTGTAATTAAAGTCTAACCGTCCTAATATATCACCATAATTATATTCATGGTCCCTTTCTCATTACGAAAGCTTTACTTTATTCCTTCTCTAGCAAGCCTCAATACCACCATCTTTCAAATCCCTTGCATTTCCCCAAATCCCTGCTTCTCCTATATGAGTACACTCAGGCTAATACAAATTGCAGGCGCGTACTGTAGAGCATGTTTTGGACTGAGATCTATAGGATTGAGTCATATAAGACTGGGGATTTTCTCAATCCCTGTTTTTGTACAGAACCATATACGGCTGTAATGTAGGCTAACACTTAGGAAACATGGTGGATAATTCGGCCATGCAGATAGATGCACATTGAGCCGAGCCCCTGAGGGTTAGAGGATGTAGGGACACAGCAAGGTTCTCATCAGCAGTAATGTGATGACCGGGCCGGGATTAGAATAAAAAGGTTTGATTGCATCATACGGTCAAAACCAATTGACTCCAAATCTGCCCCGCGCATAGATTTGGTGTGTGTTTCTGTGTGTAGCTGCATATGATTCGGCCCTTAGTGATGCAGGAGCATATGTTAAAGAGATCACTCAATGACATTTTTTATTGACCCCCTTCTTTCCTGCACACACACACACACACACACACACACACACACACTGAGTCAATATCACTCTGCGTATGACTCAGGGAAATTGTGTGGGAGTGATTTATTTAGGTGTGACAGATGCGTCCACAATGTACCGATCTGTCCTGCCTGATAAGATTAGTCACGTTGGACACCTCTCTTAATTCCGCATGTGTGTGATTTGAGTGGAGGGCACCGTGTGTGTGTGTGTGTGTGTGTGTGTGTGTGTGTGTGTGTGTGTGTGTGTGTGTGTGTGTGTGTGTGTGTGTTTGTGGGCAGCGAGATAATCCCAGCGAGCAGCTGTGCTTCAGCCTATAGAGCATCTGGTCAGGTTGGCAGCGTGCTTATATAACATGCTGTTGACCTCAAATTACTGACGGTCGATAATGATGATTAGGTCCCATATAATGATGGTTACTGGATGGATGGAGTGTGTTCTGCTCTATTGTGGTGGCCATTATATCGTTGCATTATTGCCACAATGACACCCTTAAAAATGACCTGTCACAGCACCCTCCCTGAGCTTTATAGAAATCTACTGGGGCCAGAGGCATAAAACTCTGTGTATGCACTCGGGGTGTGCAGATCATCTCGTTCACAATAATACTCAGATCGTAACACTCACAATATTTCGACTTGTTGACATATTGACGTTGAATTATCAGCGACTCCTTGGTGGCTCCAGTAAAAAGAGGAGCAGCTTCAGTAGTGTGGAATAAACTGTGGCGTCCTGAATGTTTTCAGAGGGAACTCATTCAGCGGCTCCTCTGGCAGCAGCACAGCGTCTCTCCCTCTCCTCTCTGATTCTGTCATAAACCTTTGGTGATGTAAACCTACGTGACTGTATCATAACAGCCTGTCACAGGTTACAGCCTGATGATTAGAGGAGAAATGGCAGAGCATAAAACAAGAGAAGGAAATCAGCTGTTGATTTATATATATAGATCCCAGGGGACATTTGTTTAAATGTGTCATTAGTGGTAGATTTGATTTAGTTGAACTATTAATGTTGGAACAGAATCTGAATCTCACTCTGAGTTACTGTTGTTGTTCACAAACTAAAGAAGATCATTTTAGTTTTTACTGAATATTTGAAGGAAAACTAAAACTAGAAAACTTATTTTGTTGCTATTCTATGTTCCTATATTAATAGTAATTTTTTATTTTTACCAATTTGTCATATCGCCAAGAATATTGTTTATATGCATAATTTTCGTCAGATTTATAAAGCCATGTATCCAACCTATTCTGTTTTATATATCTCAGTTGTTGTGGCGCCGGGCGTACATGCACAATCTTTATTTCCACACTCGCAGTTCACCATAAGTAGATGTAAAAATGCTCTAAAATTTACATTTGCACGTCGATACTTGTGCCACTTCACCCCTCATTAGACCTGTCAACAGTGGCGGTCCGCACATTTGGTGCTCACATCAGAAAATTTCTGAAATGTCAGAAATTTTGGTCGGCCATTGTCAGGCTCTTGCACAGCTGAAGCAGAGTTACATGTTGATTCCCCAAGGTCGGTGCTTTTCTACCCAGCTAGTGTTGTGCTGCGCCAGAGATGGACCTTCTCCGGAGTAGGTCCAAAAGCTGGGCTGCCCACCCTCAAGTGGGTAGCTGTGATATCTCACAGACCACAACCAACCCCCGACAACCCTGCTTCTCCCCTTCAAACAAGTGTGTGTGTTGCAAGACTCTCCTCCTCTGCAGGAGATCTGGTCTGGGAACACCTTGGGGTCCTCCAGGAGGAGCTGGAAAGTGTTGCTGGGGAGAGGGACGTCTGGGGTGCTTTGCTTGGCCTGATGCCCCCACAACCCGGCCCCGGATAAGCGGATGAAAATGGATGGATGAATCTTCCAAGTAAACTTTCAAGCACATCACATTCATATTTTAAGATAATTTCCTATATGACCTGGGTTAAACCCTCAGCAGCATCCAGCTTGTCTCCTCAGTCTGTGAAACTACAACAATAGCTAATGTTAGCTCACACTAAGACTATGAGCTGTCAACAGTATCAGATATGTGTAGCTTTTAATTGTTGGTTATGACTCAGTCGCACTTTATCTCCGTGAGTGGAAAGAATATAGCTGTTATCACAGAATATTTCAGCACTTAATTATTTTGAGATCAGGTGATTCAATGTTAGCTAACCAGTCAGATATCTGTATCTGCACTCCTGACTGTTCTCTCAGTAAATTGGTCTGTTTCAGTTGAACATTAAAGTTATTATAAATGAAGCCCTCTAAGTGGCATAATCGGTGAAACAAAGTGGAATAACTAGTTTTACTAACTCTATGATTTCACAATTTCCTAAACGCTCTAATTTCTTGAATGCAATTGGAAATACAGATATAAACTTATATGTCTAATTTGTCAAACATCAATTATCACACATTTATTATCCCTTTGTTCTGCAGCTCTTGGTGGGTGTTTGGTTTTCACACTATTGTTCCTTCTTTAGATGAAGCAATTGACACACGAGAAAAGTACTAATGGGCTCATTTGACCCCATCAGAGACAATGTTTGATCACACACTGCATTTCTTGTGTCTTTGTGTGTGTTTGAACTCAAATAATATATGCATTTAAAACAGCATAGGGAGCATGTGTACCATTATCTCGCTTTGGGAACCTAGTGTCTTTGAAGTGTTGTGTCGAGTGTGTGTGTGTGTGTGTGTGTGTGTGTGTGTGTGTGTGTGTGTGTGTGCTCACAAACATGGCTGTACCCTTAAGTAGTATACGTTCTCTACAAGGTAATTGGATTACTGAATTCCTCAAACGCATCTGCTGAGACCCCCCCGAGTACTATTTTATGCCTCCTCAGCACCCTCGCTGCTCCCTGCTTCATCCTCTGCTCTCATTTTAACTTTCCCTGAGACGTTCACAATAGAGACCCTGTCGATTTGCGAGAAGCATCCAGAAGCGCTGACAAGTAGTTGCGGCAGCGCCGAGGAGTCTAATTCTAGTTCTCTGACCCATTTCCTCAGAAAAAAAAAAAACGAGGCTCTCCTCCCATCGTGTCCCGGCCCCCTACCGACTCTGCGCTCGGTCTGATTGCATCAGCATGGACTGACCTACTGTGAACAGAGCACGGTGATGTGTGTGTTTCATTTGACCGTGTCGTGTGGCGCCTGTGTCAAGGTCGGCCCCTTGTTTCATACAACCTCCTAACATTCCTACTTCCATCTAATTTATCTCAAAGACAAAAAAGCGAGAAATATGTGCAAATTTGTGTGTGTGTGTGTGTGTGTGAGTCTGTGTGTGCTTCGTACTCAGTCTGGGGGCAAAGTAATACCCATGGATAAATCCAGCTGAAATAGGAGGGGAATGATTTAATAAGGGGAGAGTAATAGAGGGTGGGAGAGAGGGAGGGATAGGATGGATGAATGTTTTGATCAGAGCAATAAAGAAAGATCCCTCTCTCTGCCCCCTTTCTTTGCCCCAGGCTCCATATATGTATGTGTGTGTGCGAGTGTGTGTGTGTGTCTTGCCCAGGCACCTCTGCTCTAACAATGCAGCGGGATGAGAATGAAGGGAGACAGCCAGGGGAATAGTGTAGAAAACAGAGAGACAGCTCCGGTGGACTCCATTCAATCAGCGTAGCGCCGGACCCAGCTCATCTGCTCCCTAACAATGGAGGGGTCACTATGAATTAGAGGCACGGAGAGATTTGGGAGATGGAAGTGGGCGAGACAAACTCACACACACACGCAGACAATACAGACGCGCACATACGTCCACATAGTCACACTCTCACTTATTTTATCCGTCCTTCCATCTAGCCTCTTATTTCCCTCTTTCTCTTTCCATCTCTATCGGCCTGTCTCGGCTCTAAGCAGCTCCACCAACAGGCTAAGCATTGTGCAACGCCCCAGAGACCGAGTGTGACATTTAGTGCGCTTGGTTCCATTTCCCGTGTCATTATCGGCTGTCTATTCTACTGTGGTTCTACGACAATAGCTGCTGTCTCACTCCAAACAGGCCTGCTGCTGTTGATGCGTATTGAGGAAAGGCTGGGGCTTTTTGTATGGACCCCGTTTTCCCGGTGAGACGTATCGACTGGGCATCTCATTCACAGCGAAGCAGTGCTGATTGAGGGGTGGTGGGAAGTTTGTGGCCGTGTACTTAAGAGTCGTGATTAGATTACATTTTGTTTCCAACTTTATGCCAGGCTGCAGTGATACATGGGCCAGGGTTTTTTTTTAAACCTGAACCCACCCGGCCTGTCAGCAGAAGTGGGCCCAGTGTTTTACATATACATATGTATCAAGTCAAATGACACAGCACTATGTAACATCTTGCTTACAGCTGGTGTGTGATGCTCATAGAGAGATGAAGTGAAATCTAATATCACCATTTATTTAGTATTTTGGTTTCTTAGCTACCTCATCAACACCATACCTAAGGCATAGGCTCTGGGTCGACGTGGAGCTAACGCTGTAGCCTGACCTGCACCTCCCCAGAAATGTAACTCCACGTCACAGTGACGCAGACCTCCTGTCTGTCTCTGTAAGCTGAAACCATTTCCCTCAGTGGAAACAAAGCTTTTATTTACTTTAATTTGACAGACAAGAAACAATAAATGGTGAAGACAATAAAGCCTCCACAGAAATAGCATTTTAAGTCTTGTGTGTGATTTATCCTGGCTGAAATATGAGCAGAGGAAATCTCCGCTAGCTGCTAGGCTAATTTATACAATGTAAAATGCCATAGGCTTGTGCTAATAACGTTAGCATGTTGTATTTGTGGGGAAAATGTGTCCAGATTGTCAGTTTGTGTGTGAATGCTGCAAGTTATAATGAAGGCTATTTGTGTATTTGTGCTTGAAATTGTCTCTATTAATTCATGTTTAATGTGCCAATGTGACAGATAGCAGCTCGCCATGGAGGCAAAACACACGAAAAGAAATGTGTGGGATTCCAGCAAAGAGGAAAACCTTGTGGCGTTGTGGCAGCAGATGCATTGCCTGTATGATGTGTCCTCCAGCTCTTACCATGATGACGTAAAGAAGGATGAGGCATGGAAGGAAATGGAGGCGGAGTTACAGCTGCCAGGTGAGACACCTAGCAGCTAGCCAACACACACACACACACAGTCAGACTGCAGTATATAGTGCCCACAAAACTTTAGGTTATTTAATAATGTGAGCCTCTTTGTTAAGCTTCACAGTTTGAGAAGTAATAACCCGTGCAGCATCCTTGAGCACTCAGTATAGACCCTGTTAGGGCTGACGTCACGATGACATCATGTTATCACCTGGAGGTGAAGCTGCCTCTCCCCCACAGGGCTGTGGGGGAGTCTTCAAATGTGGTCTTGTTGTGTTATTGGGAGCCAGAATAGAAGGAGTCATGGCTCAAAACCAGCCGCCACTGCCCGTCAACAAAAACAAAGACAACTATGGTTAAATGTGATCAGACCAAAGGACTGGACGGAGGCCATCATCAAAAATGCTCACATGTGCAGCGCACACTTCATATCAGGTTAGGGACAAAGTATTTCCTGTTGTAGGGATGAAGAACGTTATGTGTATTAAGGGTTATCATGTCCACCTCATCAGAAACTGGGGAGCTATTAAGAGGAAGATTGGATTTCTCTGGAACGCTAACTTTTTAGCACATTAGCTAACGTTAGCTTCCATAGCAAAACAAACAAGATTGGCTTCCTGTGACATCATCTATCCACTGAGTGAGAGCATACGGGTCGGCCAGTCTGGTCCCGTTGGTCAGTGTTTACTTCTTCCAGTAACACTGGCGGTCCCGGAGAGTGAGTGACCTGACATGGTGCGTTGGTAAATTCAGTCTGACGCTCCACACGGTGCTCTGGATAACCCAACGGTACATTCAGACAGCGCTCCCAATTTATCAACGCTGCAGTTTGTGTCAGAGTGCGCTCCCACACTCAGAATGAGTGTTTCTGAACGCACCACTCACATCATCTTCCTCCATTGTGTAAAACAAGACAACAGAACTTGTTAGCTAATGTTGGCTAATGTCTGTGGAGACCCAGACACAAAAAAACATCATACTGTTTACTAACAGTGAAAGGGTCTGGTGGAAGCTGTTGCATCGTACGCCATAGCCATTTGATCCATGTCGCAGTGTAGCTGCACTACAGTCTGCAGGAGGCGTCACACTATATGATGGTGTATAATACTTTATTGAAGGTGTCTTGTTGTATCTATTGTTTCTGACGTTTTAGGTCAGAGTTTAGCCCATCACGTCTCCTCTGTATTTTTCTCTCCCACACACACACTCTCTGATGTTTAAGTAATTTATGAGGATGCACAGCAGACGTGGCGCTGCAGCGAGGCAAAGTGTCAAAGCTGATGATTATCAGAATTGTAGAATACTTCCATCAACCACTGGCTTGATCAGGTCAGCGACTTACAAACCACCAGTAGTAATGGCCCCTGACCGCTGTACAGCCATCACTGGACACTGAAATATGCAGGTTTTATTTACATTTCATCACATTACACTGCAAAAGAGCCACAGTGTCTCCGTCAGAAAATGTGCAGCTGGTGTGATTTTCGTGTGGCAGAATTTTCTTCAGCAGTTTCACATGCCGATGGGGGTCTTAACAATGATATAAGGTTGTGCAGCAGGGGGTCTCCGCTGCAGCCTTAGCACTTATACAAAGCTATAAGGAAGCAGGAAAACAGACCTAACCCAACCCCGGAGTTACTTTGTGCTCCATAATTTATGTTTGTTCCCTGACAAAAACTGGCATACGCTGATATGACTCCAGCTATATCTGAGCATACGGGCTTAAAATACGCCCTGCGAGTGTAAGAACAGTGTTTTTCAGCACAGAGCCACGATGGTTTTATCTGATTTATAGGCTTTTATATTACTAATTGGGGTCAGGGCACGAGCAGTAAAAGAGGATGGCGGAAAGAGAGAGCAGGGATGGAGGTCAGTTTGTTCTCTGCCTTGTTTACCATCTCTCACTGTCTCCAGCCAGCACTGCTAAATGTACACACAGACAGGAGCAATGTGTGTTTATGTGAGTGTGTGTGAGCGCGCACAAGCCCGTTAAGCCGTTAAACACATTGTATATATTTATCCTGGGGGATGAATCCGGGGCATCCAGCTGATGAGTCTTGGATTTAGCCTGATCAGTCTGGCTCTGGGAGGGAGGGAGGGAGGGAGGGAGTGATGGAGGGAGGCAGGGGATGAGTCACTGTTATTCAGCCAGTGGCTTGTGGTTAAATGGATATATAAGCATGCAGCCTAACCCTGTTGACACGATGTGGGTTTAATCTGCACAAGTGAACCGGAGCACGCGTGAGAACCGGAGAGAGAGAGTTAATCAAGTAAAATGCAGCCTCATCAGCACGTACGGGGGAAAAAAAACAATAGACAGCCATGATGGAAACAAGCATTCCCCCGCAGATAAACCTTCCCACTGGCACAGCTGTGGACAACACAGTTGGTAAGATGAGGCTTCGTGTTCACGCTGAAGGGCTCATATTCACAGACGAGGAGGTTATTAGTTGGTCTTAATGTGCAGAGGGGGAGGAAGTGGGCTCGCTCAGTTCTTTCTAATTCAATCTCCCTTTCTTTAACATTAAAGGATCCTGTGTGTTATAACAGCACATGGCCTTAAACAAACTCCCTGACCTCCGAAGCCCCCTGCGTCTCTGTCATCCCTCATTTCTCTGCTCCTCTCTTCATTCCTCCTCCTCCTCTCCTCTCTTTGCCTCTGGTATGTTTTAGACTGTGTACTCTTCACAGTGAAATAGTGCTGAAGGGATCACTGGGTTCATCAGTCATTAAACTGATTAACAAAAAATTTATTAATTGTTTATTTAATTCATTAATCAAATAAAAATGCTAAAAAATAAGCTTGTTCCACTTTTTCAAATGTTAAAATCTGCTCATTTTGTTAGTTTCTTTTTTTTTTCTCAAATGGAATATCTTAACGAGTAGGACAAATCCAACTCATCCTCACTGTGAGTCACATGTCCACGTTTGGTCATGGACTTTCCACGTCCACATATGACGTCCAAGGTACCCTGGGTGTGTTGGTTGTTGACATTCTGGGACGCCGTGTCAACTTCAGCCTGTTACATGCATTGTCTGTTTTCAAAATACACTTCTGTTTTCACAGGAAATGTACAGTTTGCATACAGTCTCTTTCAAAATAAAAGCACTACATCGGTACAACACTGCAAACTGGTGTTTATTTTTCCCTCAACAACACACACACGTGGTTGGGTTTAGGACAAAGGAACAGGGTTTGGCTTTACAATCTTACGGGACGTGAACACCGGCCTCAAGGGTGAAAGTCAGTAGTTGTTGGACTCATCCAGCACCGCTAACGCCGGCCCTACTTAGACTTTTGCTGCCTGAACTTTTGTTGTTGTCCTGTCATGTTTCCCCCTGACGCTGCCGGGCGCTGTTAAACAATAATGGCGACCACCCATGTGTCATGCCAACGTGAAAGGACGGCTTTCTTTGTTGGTGTGTGACGCTGGAAGTCACTGACCAAGCGCCAGGTTTCAACGACCTCAAGTGAGACCAGGTTGAATAAAACAAGAAAGCTGACAATGTTTGTGGTTATCGGAAATGAGAAGTGTTTATTCTGACACTAAAACAAAAATATTAATGCATGTTTAAGTCACATCTCGACCTTGTCCTGTTTAAGGTGGGGTATCGTATCTCAGTCTGTTTTACCAAAATCTGTCTGCAGACCCAAGTACTGACATCCTTTAGATATCGAAAGTCAGAATCAAATACTTGCTCAGACTGGTATTCTTCTTCACATATTCCTCCATCAGACAGATTGGATTCAAGCAGCAAGATAAATCTTGTAGGGAAAACTAAAAAGCAATGCTTGCGCTCCCTTGTAACCACTGAGGTGCCCTTGAGCAAGGCCCTGAAGTCCAGCCTCTCCTGTGGGGCTGCTTAGTGGTGGTCAGACTGTGGTTGAACTGGGGAGCCTCCAGGTGTAAATGTGTGTCACTGTGTGTTTGTGAAAAGGCTCTACCTTTACTGCCAGATTAGTTTGCTGCGTTCAGGACTCTTGGTGCTATCTAGAGTACCAACCTGCGTTTCAACCAGTTATGAGCCTCACCACTGTAACGAAGGATGTGTCATCACTAGAGGGTGTTGCATTGCTTTGTTGTTGGGCTTTGTTACTCGTTACTCTTTTCAGAAGTAATAATATTAGTTTCCTTGTTACCCCCTGCCAACAGTACAGTATACTACTTGTTATATTACTTTAACATTACACCTCATAAAATCGGTAATTGCGTAAAAACCCCAAATGGTGATGTGTACCTCTGGGTTCATGTCAGGGCAGTTGCCGCTAGGCTAAGTGTTGCTAAGGCTAGCTTACAAATGATCTTTTATCTGTGTGTCTTCAGTTGCCTGTGACCAGTATTTTCCTGACGATCTCTCTGAAAGAAAGAAAGTCACTCAGCCGCTCAGTGACTCAGTCACTAGAGCAACATTTCATCCAACCACCAGCTTCATCACTTCTCTGTAGCTGCAGCTGTCCACCATTAAAATCCAGTGTTGGTTGTTTAGCCAGTGTAGAGCTACAGCCGACCTCCACAGCCACAGAGGCCTCTACTTCGGTGGGGTGTATTTCCTGGAGCTTCACGTTGTTTGAGGAAGAGTGCAGTTTTAGTCCGACTACCTGCAGCAGCAGTGATCTTGTCATCTTTCCTCACGACAAAATCAAAGTATTGGGAATATTTCCAGCCGCTAAGATAAACATTTCCATCTTACAAACTCCTTACAAGCTCCCTGTGAGTTAGGTGCTTAATAATTGGTTAATATTTGAGGGAAAAAAGAAATGTGAAATGATGCAAAGTACAAGTGGTGTTTCCCTTTAAGTCCTGAATTTGAATTTGAATATTATTAGGACACAAGATGTGATTAACAAAAATAAACATGGCAGGGAATGTGCAGGAGAGGTAAGAAACCCAAAGGAGCTTATGATAAAATCTATTTAATAACAAATAATATTTCTCTCCTAAACATGAGAATATAACAGACAAATCAAGAAAATATATAAATCATAAATGAAACAGACACAGGTGCACTCCATTGACTTAATTAGCTTTAGCACTGCATTTCAAAGTGCTATCTATTTAGTGGAGGTGAAATGTGAATGTTTTGTGTTGTTTATGTCGTCTTTTATTAACGTTATTGTGCTGGAACATAATGCCCACTGCCCTCTGGTCTCCACTGGTTAGCTAGCCGCTCTCCATTGTGTACTAGCCAGACAGGAGCTAGCCTGCCGCTCATTTGGTGAATCCCGCTGGTAACGCCTGTCCTGACCCATGGTGGTGGGACAGTGTTGCTCCATAAACATGGTGGCTACCCTTCAGTCTCCCACCAGTCGATCCAGTGAGTCAGCAGCTTAATTTTGATCCTGCTAACTTTCTTTAGCAGTGTTAATTATGTTAGCACCACGGCCATGCCAGTGCTAACAGAGCTAGCATGTGGATAATAGCGCCTGTCTTCTCTTTCAACCACTCAAAGCACTTTTACACTACAGAGTCACCTCTCACACACACATTCGCACATTGGTGACCAAGGCTAGCATACAAGGTGCCACCTGCTCCTCAGTAACCATTCACATACACACTCACACACCGATGGAGCAGCCATCAGTATCCTGGTCAAGGATGCTCTGACATATGGACTGGAGGAGCCGGGGATGATTAGTGGACCTGCTCTACCTGCTGAGCCACTGGTGTGTGCTACAGAGGGGCAGTGGGTTTCTACCCAGTGAGGTATGAGCACCTTAGCTTTGTTGTGATGCTAGTGCTACTGCTAAACTGAAGGCTAGCAGAGTATCCGTGACATCCAAACTGTTCTCTGTGGTTAACAGTTCATTGTTGACGTCCCTGTAAATAACCCTTGAGTTAAGATTGTTCTGCTGACAGTCTCACTTAAATCCATCATGTTAAAAAATTAAAACACTTCATAGCCTAAATCAGAGACTGGTCTTATCCTCATATCCACACGTATGTATCCGTGCCCTGCACTCTCTTTTCTGTTTGTCCTGGATCAGATGACTCTACACCTCTCCTCTCTCCTCCCTCCTCTCCTCTCTCCTCTCTCCTCTCTCCTCTCCTCTCTCCTCTCTCCTCTCTCCTCCCTCCTCTCCTCTCTCCTCTCTCCTCTCTCCTCCCTCCTCTCTTCTCTCCTCTCTCCTCTCTCCTCCCTCCTCCCTCCTCTCGTCTCTCCTCTCCTCTCCTCTCTCCTCTCCTCTCTCCTCTCCTCTCTCCTCCCTCCTCTCCTCTCTCCTCTCCTCTCTCCTCTCCTCTCTCCTCCCTCCTCTCCTCTCTCCTCTCCTCTCCTCTCTCCTCTCTCCTCCCTCCTCTCCTCTCTCCTCTCCTCTCTCCTCTCTCCTCTCTCCTCCCTCCCTCCTCTCCTCTCTCCTCTCTCCTCTCTCCTCCCTCCTCCCTCCTCTCCTCTCTCCTCTCCTCCTTCCTCTCCTCCTCATCCTCTCCTCTCCTCCTCCTCTCCTCTCTCCTCTCCTCTCTCCTCTCCTCCTCCTCTCTCCTCCTCCTCTCCTCCTCTCTCCTCTCTCCTCCCTCTCTCCTCTTCCTTCCTCTCCTCTCTCCTCTCTCCCTCCCTCCTCTCTCTCTCCTCTCTCCTTCCCTCCTCTCCTCTCCTCTCTCCTCTCTCTCCTCTCTCCTCTCTCCCTCCTCCTCTCCTCTCTCCTCTCCTCTCTCCTCTCTCCTCTCCTCTCCTCTCTCCTCCCTCCTCTCCTCTCTCCTCTCTCCTCCCTCTCTCCTCTCTCCTCCCTCCTCTCCTCTCTCCCTCTCTCCTCTCTCCTCTCCTCTCTCTCCCTCCTCTCCTCTCTCCTCTCCTCTCTCCCTCTCTCCTCTCTCCTCTCCTCTCTCCTCTCTCCTCTCTCCTCTCCTCTCTCCTCTCTCCTCTCTCCTCTCCTCTCTCCTCTCCTCTCTCCTCTCTCCTCTCCTCTCTCCTCTCTCCTCTCTCCTCTCTCCTCCCCTCTCTCCTCCCTCCTCTCTCCTCTCCTCTCTCCTCTCTCCTCTCTCCTCTCCTCTCTCCTCTCTCCTCTCTCCTCCCTCCTCTCCTCTCTCCTCTCTCCTCTCTCCTCTCCTCTCTCCTCTCTCCTCTCTCCTCTCCTCTCTCCTCTCCTCTCTCCTCTCTCCTCTCTCCTCTCCTCTCTCCTCTCTCCTCTCTCCTCTCTCCTCCCTCCTCTCCTCTCTCCTCTCTCCTCTCTCCTCTCTCCCCCCTTGAGCTGTCCGGTGCTGTTTGTTTGTGTTTGCCTCTCCAGGAAGTTCGAACAAAATGCTGGCATGCCTCCCTTTCCTCCCCCACCTCCCGCTCAGTCGTCCCAGCTGTTTCCTCTGTCCTCCCTCTCTCTGCCGCAGCAGGGCTCCTCCACCCTCCTCCATCCCCATCCATCAGCCCAAATCTCTAACCTGCGCTCCTCAGCAGGGGACAGGGTCAGTACGGAGCTCCGACAACTCTCCGCCCTGCCAGAACATCCATCCCACAATGCCCCTCATTTCCCTCCCAGCACGCCCTGCACTCCCCCACCCTGGCACCCTGGCGCTGTAGTGTGCTGCTCTCTGATTGGACGGCAGCCGCTGCATAAGAAAGAAACATAAGGGGGGAAAAAACAGCCATTTCCCCTCAACAAACAGTCTGGACTTTAACTACCAGCTCACCGGCAGTTGAGCCGTGCATAAAGCAAGTATGTTTGCCCTTTTGAAGTTTTTATAGAAGCCAAGTCACTGGGGGTTATGTGACCAGCTGTTAAGTGCATGCAAAACTGTTTACATCTGTGACTGTGCGTGTGTGTGTGTGAGTGCAAGTGTGTGTGTGTGAATTCCAGGATGTTGGCGCAGCACTGCCACCAACCTCAGAAACAGGAAACCTAAACCCTTCCCGCTTAGAAGTTTGTCATTGCAGACTCAGACAGAACAAGGCCAGGCTTGCAATGTGTGTGTGTGTGTGTGTGTGTGTGTGTGTGTGTGTGTGTGTGTGTGTGTGTGTGTGTGTGTGTGTGTGTGTGTCAGCATGAGGTAATGTGTGAGCAGTAAGCACTGTGAGAAATGTGAGAAATCGCTAATCATTTTCATAAATGCACATCAGGAGGGCATTACAGAGGCTCCGGGTTGTTGACAAAGCGTTTGCTTATAATCATATTCTTCTCGCCGCTAATTTAGATGGTAATCATACCTGGTCGCATTAATAAACAAGTTCAGTCCATCATTAGCCGACTCTGCAGGTAGCGTGCGGCGAGCGGAGTCTGGATGACTGCTCAGAATGAGAATAAGCGGCTGGCATTAATGTATTCAGGGAAGTAATTATGTAAACAGAGCCTGGACATGAGCAGCAGAGATTACAGGAGGAACGGGCCTGAGGATGATTCACACCGCAGAGACCAGCTGACCGCTCTGTCTGCTACCTCAGGTGACCTGATGGGAACACACACTTAAACACACACACACACACACACACACACACACACACACAGGTGTGTGCATTCACAGAATACACAAACTCAAACACAAAGAGGAATGTGAAGAAACGTCCACTAAATAATGACTTCGCTGTACATAAACACACCCAAGGAATGCACTCAAAGGCCCTGAACACACAACACATATAGGTATGCACACACACACTCTATAGCAGCTTTATCAGCAGCACACGTCCTGTATACTCATAGCACATGCATACAAGGACAAACAGCATCCACTAGGGCATGTGGGGATATACAGGTAACCCAAGGCTGGATTAACAAATGTACAAAACAGGTAACTGCTCCCAGGCCAAGGATCACTGAAGTCCTATATCACCTCAGGCGGGTCCTGAATTATTATCTTATGTTGTTGTGGAGAGTGGCCTTGAAGGATCTTCATTATTTTCAGTCAGACACGTCCGTCAAGAGTCGACATTAGTAGCTGATAAAGCAGGTAGATATGGCGATAAGGCTCTGCTGCTCTTTGACCTGTTCCCCAAATTAACTTAAACTGTGTTGGCGTATATGTACCTGCAGAGTAAAAGTGAGAAGTGACCAATTATAGCGGCCATGCAGTTCACCTGTATAATGAAGCCTGGTCTCACTCCGCAGTCGTCGAAATCCAGGGCTTGAGCAGTGACTTTCGGTGTCAGAAACGAAAAAGGTGTCCTTTAACGTCGGCATGATATGCGGCCAGTTGCAGTTATAGTTTAACAGCACCCGGCAGTGTCAGGGAGAAACACAGTGGGACAAGGATGAAAGTTAAGGAGGCAAAAGTCCGAGTGGGGCGGGCAGGTCCAACAAACACTCAGTACATTTACATGCACGCAGTAGTGGAGCTAAGCTCATAGCTCGGCTAATCAGTCAAGTCAGACTTCTTGTCTTGTCTGAGTATACATGCAGAAGAGAAAATCGAATTTCTCACCAAGTACTTCTGACTCCGCCTCGATAGGCCATGCTGTGTCCTTTTTAATATAGTGTGTATTGAACTAGTTCCTGTTGACCTGAAGAGGAATAATAAATTAAATTAAATAAATCCACGTTTCGCGTTTTCCTACCATCCATAAACTTCAACATGTTTAGCTCCTTTAGCTGTCGGAGCATGAATGTAGTTTCCTCGTCCGTCCAGAAGTGCGTCTTCTGTTTCTCAGGTCAACATGGTGTTTGTTTGTTTTTTCAGGAGTGAACTGCTGCTACGTCATCTCCTTCTTCTTCCAGGTGAAAGGCCCGTGAAAGAAAAAGCGGTGCATGCGCAGAACGCCGAGTCTGACTCCAGTCGGACTAAGCTGTTTACATGCATTTAAAAGTCCAGTTTCAGTCGGACTAAGCCAAAAATTAGATTTTTCTCAAGCTGCATGTAAACGTAATGATTGACTTTCACTCGAGAAAACAATGTGCGCATCCCATAAGATTCTTAAGCCAAACCCTGTTCTTTTTTCCTAAACCTAACCACGTATGTTGAAGGAAAAAAAAAGCGTCAATTTGTGGTGTTGTACCGACGTAGTGCTTTTATTTCCTGTGAAAATGGAAGTGTATTTTGAAAACAGACAATGCATGTAACAGGCTGAAGTTGACACAGTGTCCCAGAACGTCAACAACCAACACACCCAGGGTACCTTGGACGTCATATGTGGACGTGACAAGAACACTTTATTCTACAAGTTCAAAAAATGGACAAAATTCAATAAACTGCACCCACAAACCAGCAGGAGAGCCAGTGGCCCCACAGTCTGCATGAAAACCTGACTGAGCTCAGCTCAGGGTCGGCCGAGGCCTGGATGATACTATTCTCTGAGACAGAGAGATTTCATATTAAAGCAGGGCAGGTAGGCACACTAACCTTTACAAACATCTGGCTGACACTGCACCATCGTGGAAGCTTCAGAATCAGTCTCATGCCATCATTACAGGCCACATTAAGTCTTTGCATGTTGCTCTTCCTGCAGGTTATATAGGAATATAATAGGTTATATAATACTGCAAATGGAAATTAAGTTTTCTCTGACTAAAGTGTTCCCAACTGAACTAACTTACAAGGTGATGATATGTCAGTGTTGGGTTCACAACTCGTTTCTGCTGCCCCCAGGTGGCCATAAAAATAGTTACTGCAGGTTGAAGTGTTCTTGTCTTGGTCAAAGAATTAAGCAGATTAAACCATTTTGTGGACATAATGTATAGTACTAACTTTTTCTGTCACCATTTTAATTCTGGCACACAGGTGTAAGGTTCCTGTTCTTAATCCCGCCTACAAAGGTCTGATAGGCTCAAATATTCTTGTTTATTTCCTTAAAAGAGGCATCAGTGAGCACAACACCAGGCCTGTGTGTATGGAGATGTGGTCAGCATGCAGAGGTCTGGAGCGAGGCTCGTAGTGGCTCAGAATAAATCTTCCCTCCATAGTGTGGACTGTTATAGATGAGAACTTGGAGGAGTCCGGCCCCAGGTCTCTGCAAACACACCGTGCACTCAGTATTGCTCAACACACACTGGAGTCTGTGCAGGCCGAACTCTCACACACATCCACTCGAGGCACCCTGAGGCTAATAATTCTTGATAGTTTTAATGCACAACCCGATGTTGTTCTTTCCATGACTCCCTCTCCTGTCTCTCTCACATTCTGTTGTTTCTTGGAAAACACTCTGTTGTGTTTGGATGAGAATATGTGATGAAGACAGATGGGGTCTGCGATGGCAGAAGATGACGGTCAAGAGAAGGTCTTATAAAAAAAAAAAAAAAAAAGACTTCATGGAAAGTTGCTCTCAGAGCCAAAATGTTGCCTCATTTTGTTATTTCTTTCCTTTTAAATGATCCCATTTCGATGCTTTCCATTAGCAAGCACAACAAAAACAGGATATCCCATCCTGTCGCTGTGTCGTGCCTGCGCATGTGAACGCATGTGCCTCTGTGTTTGTGTGTGTTTTTTCTCGCTGTGATGTAACGGTAGTCAGCAGCGACGGCTGTTTGTTTGGCCTACTTTCTCTCTATCTGCTCTCATCATCTGGTGGAGGGGAGGAAAATCCCATGGTTCTCTGTGTGTGTGTGTGTGTGTGTGTGTGTGTGTGTGTGTGTGATGGGTGGGGTAGTGGGGTGTCACACCTGAGCCTGATGATTAGTTGCAGTAACCCCCGCCCAGACACACACACACACACACATACACACACCCAGCCAATTCCCAGGTTAATGACACTGACATGAAGGATATTTGCCCCCCCCCCCCCCCCCCCCCTCATACCCCCAGAGATCATTAGGCAGTGTTGTGCGACCTGATTCATCTTCCCCTCGCCAACACGTGTCCACTGGCCCACAGTTCCACCAGATGTATGCCCTGCAGCTACAGTGGCGCTGCCATCTCTCGCTGTGTGTGTGTCTGTGTTTTCTGGCACAAGCCCACCTTCTCCTGGCTGTGCGGGGGGGGGGGGGGGGGGAAACAGGGTCACCGTTACAGTGGTGTGCAGACGATTACAGCCTCCACCTATCCCTACCTCCATCTCTCAATCCATCCATCCAACCTCTCACCTCTGCCTGCTATCCGTCTCTGCCCCCTCTGGTCGCTCGCGGCTACAATTATTACTTTCAGGGGTCCAAGAGGGAGAGGATCATTTCGGGAATGGTCCCCCTTTATCTTCCTCACGTCTTCCCTCCTGAGGATTGAGAGAGAGAGACGTACAGAGCGGGTGTGAATGAGACGGAGGGAGATGATGGGGCTTGGTGGGGTGTAAATGGGGTGAGATGACAGACTGGAGCCGGGAATTGGGGAAGGGGGTGGGGGGGTGGATTATGGAGGCAAGAGACTTAACAGAAGTGGGGATGAGGATGGGGTGGCTGTTGTCATGGAGACGAGTCGCCGTGGAAACAGCCCATTTTCCAGACAGACAGTCAGGCAGGCACACGGGAGCTGACTGCTGAGTATGTGAATATGAAAGGGGCATGTGGGTATGAGACGGCAGCGACTACGCCCACCCGCACACACACACACACACACACACACACACACACACACTGAGGAATATAGAGGAATGGTACAAGTACTGATTTTGAGAAGAGAAAAAAAGATGGAAGATTGACTTCACCGTAGAAAAGCTTTTAAAATTCACCAGAGAACATGAAGGAGAGGAAGAGGCAGAGGAACAGATGCTGAGCTGTGTCTCCATCTTTACATAAATTTCCTTGAAATTAGAAGCGATTAAAAAGTGAGGCAGGACTCCGGCACAATGGTGCTTTGAGCTAAATGCTAACATGCTAACAATGGCAATGCTAACATGCTGATGTTTAGCAGGTATGGTCATTAGGATACATCCTCTGGGAGCCATCAGTGTCTTTAAGGAATGTGCTAGTGCATCCAGTAGATGATTCATTGGAGGTGAAACTTTGTCCTGTGGGTGTTGCTGTCTGAAAAATCAGGGCATCGTCAAAGTGCATTGGGTTCATCCACTGGATACAAGATGACCAAAATGCTGGGCCGACCAGCTGACTGACAGGCCAATATTCTAACACATTCTCACTCCGACCTCGTCACATGTTGATGTTTGGTCATGGACTTTCCACGTCGCTTCAGCCTGTTACATGCATTGTCTATTTTTAAAATACACTTCTGTTGTCACAGGAAATGTACAAGAACACTGTTAATTTTTTTTTCCCTTCAACAATGCACACATGTGGTTGGGTTTAAGAAAAAGAACAGGATTTGGCTCTACAAGCTTACAGGACGTGAACACCAGCCTCCAGGGTGGACATTGGTGGTCACTGAATCCATCCACCACCCCTCCTGCCTGCCCTAACTTTGGTTGATGTCCTGCCTCCTTTCCACCTGACACCGCCGGGTGCTGTTGAACAGTAACGGCAACTGGCCACGTATCATTCCGATGTGAAAGGACAGCTTTTTTCTTAAGTGCTATATCGAAGGCAACTGGACTTGCTTGAGTTTCTTGACGACCCTTTGCCTGTCATCCAAGAGGCTTCTTTAGTTCTGAAGAAACTGAAGAAGCCTCTTGGATGAGAGGCGAGCTGAGTGGATACATGCAGCAATAGTTCAATTTTCAATTGCATTATCTAGGTGTGTTAGTTGAGCTACGGATAGTCCAATTTTGTTTGGACTAAGTTGTTTACATGCATTTAAAATTCCGGTTTCAGTCGGCCTAAGCCAATAATTCGATTTTCTCAAGCTGCATGTAAACATACTGAGTGGTATTCAAGTCCAAACTGGGTTACAAGTTTATTTTGATTTAAGTCGACTCTAAAGTCATCAAATTTGTGACTAGATTCTAACTCACATCCAATTCATGGGACTGGAATCCACTACTCTGCAAAAAACATGTGGAACAAACTATAACAGAAACAAATTAAACAGCAAATAAATAGGATGGCAACTCTTCCTGCCCGCTGCACCATTGTTCCAAGTGGCTGGAAATTCTGACGTGTCGTGTCCACAACAACCGTCCAGAAATGTCACAGCATCCTTGCTCCCAATTAAAAAGCACTTGTTTGTGGTTGTGTGACCGCTGCTGTGTACTGCAGAGTGCATCTTTGTTTTTGTCTTTGAGCAGTGGGAAATGTGGCCAACAAATTATCTCTTAGAAGTGTTTAGATATATTCTCATGCAACTGGACATTTGAGAAACTTTAACTTTTAGTTTGTTTTCCGCCACACTTTCTTTTTGCTTCCTTGAAGCCAGTTCATTTGTGTTCATCACCGTAATGTTGCAGCGTACTCTACAGCATTGTGGCTGCTGCCCTTCAGTCGCTTCATGGCCCTTAAGCATGTGTCGTTCTCGTGGGATGTAGTGATTTCTTTGAGCGAGCGAGAACACTGATGACGCAGTGACTTTCAGTAAAGCCACTCAACGCTGCGGGCCAAATCACACCACTCCCACTCCCACTCCACACTGCTCACAGACCCGGGAATGCGAGTTGTTGCATCAACATTTCATAAGGAGGCTAAATAAAGCAAAGGAATCATATAAAGTTAGACCACTTTGGCTGCACCGTCATGTTGAATCTGCATCACAAATATTGCAGCGACCACGTCTGAGGACATGAAACAGCTCCGTTAAACATATTTGGCGAGGCCTGATATAATTCTGTGGTTTAACACTGAGTGTGTGTGGAGCGATGCACAGCGCGGTAGACGCTGGACCTCTGTGAATGAGACAACCGGTGATTAACCCATGGTAGCAGTGTGTTGTGATGTGAGTGGTCAGACGCGAGTTAAACACGGTGTTCATTATGATGTGTCAAACACGAGGTTTGTGTGTGAAAGCAGTGTTAATCACTTCTGCAGACATTTTTCACCTTTCTCTATCGGAGGCACACACACTTCACAAACTGATGGATGTGGAAAACACACTTGTGTACCAGTTGGTTTTGTGAAGCAAACACTTGAGAAGTCCCAACGACATGTAAACCAAGTCAAAAAAATATTTATGCAAGGGAATAGTTTGAGGAAATATGCACCCTTGTTTTCTTTCCTCAGTCGGGACATGTGTAGGGCAGCTTAGCACAAAGACTGCAGGCCTGGGAAACAGTTAGCTCAACTACAACTTATGCTGTGAGGGGGAGTTTGATGCTGGAAGTGTTTCAGTCAGGTGCAGTCAGTGTGTGCAGTGTCCTCAGGTCTTGTGAGGTTGCCAGGTTTGGCACCACCTTGCTTTCACAGAAACTAAACCCAGCTCTCACCAACTGTGTCTGGTCCACCAGCCAATCATCTTGTGCTCATCACCAATGCTGAAGCACTCTGATGCTACATTTTGTGTCTTCGCTCCGTGTCCACACAGAAGTGCAGAATGTGTCACTGTGTGTGAGCTGTCATCTGCTGCTTGTGACGACATTGCATTTTAGCAAATATGTGACCAGTTTTACAGTGAGTGATTCATTAACTGAAGGATGATTGATATTTTTGTCACATACAGGTGTGCAGTGATGACTGTTGGTGACATGTATGTTGATGTTGTCTCATGTCAAGTCTCTGTTTGATCATGTGACAAGACGATACGATACAGGAGCTAGTTCAGGCACAAAATCTGTCAAGCAGAGCACATCTGCAAGTCCAATGAGCAGTCATGACTTTTAAACAGGAAGTGTCAGTCAGTGCCGGCCCTGGCACATTTGGTACCTCTAGGCAAGCCCCTCACCCCCCAAAAAACATGTCACTTGTTGCAGCTCAGCGAGCCCGATCTCACTCCGAAGTGGTCAAAATCCAGTGCATCGGCAGTGACTTGCAGCGCAAAAATACAACGAAAAAATGTGTCCTTTAATGTCGGCCATTTGCCATTATAGTTTAACAGTACCTGTCCGCATCGGGGGAAACGCGGCAGGACAAGGATGAAAGTCAAGGCTGCAAAAATCTGAATGGGCCGGCCGGAGGTCGATGGGTCCAACAAACACAGACTTTCACCCGAGAGAGCGGTGTTCACGTCCCGTAAGATTCTAAAGCCAACCCCTGTTCTTTTTTCCTAAACCTGACCACGTGTGTTTGTTGTTGAAGGAAAAAAAAACGTCAATTTGTGGTGTTGTACCATCATAGTGCTTTTATTTTGAAAGAGACTGTATGTAAATGTTAAATGTCCTGTGAAAACAGCTTCTTTGCAGCAACATCCATATTTGAAGGACTGTCAGCTGTCATGGCTTCAAATGAGTCTGGACCAACATGGATGGAAACTGTAGCTGCAATCTGACTGTTTTGCCGAGGCGTATAACCACGAGGCGATAATTCTGGTTAGTTTTTATGCTTAAATGTCCAACGATATTAGCTGCAGGGTCGTTACTGCTCTTACAGTTTTACTCTCAGCAGAAAACCTCTTGCTTCTCCAATATGCTCGGATTGGTTGCATTCATGTTTCACCCAAAACACACCTATAATTAAGAGACTAAATACTATTGCAACAACACATTGTAGGGTCAAACTAACCTGTCTCATGACGGTCTCATCCCGTCTCATGTTCCCTATTAGTGGGTGAACAATGCTTGCAACAACGCCTGAATTCTGCTTCACAATGATTGGAACAGCCGACACTGAAGGATCAAAAAGCGGTGTCGCTATGAATGCATAGCTGCCACAAGCCAGTTATCCCTGTGGTAACTTTTCTGACACCACCTGCTTAAAACCGAGAAAGTCAGAGGGATTGTAAGGCCTCGCTTTCATGGTCTGTATTCATACTGAAAATCAAGATCAAGCAGGCTTTCGTCCCTCTGTTCCACGGGAGGTTTCTGTCCTCCCTGACCTCGCCTTAGAACACCTATGTTACCGTTTGACAGTTGCAGCCCTTGCACCTTAATTTGTGCCCAGATTATGCACCATTTAACAAGCAAAAGTTGCTGGACACACCTTAAATGCACCTGCACGTTGCACTTTAGACCATGCACTGTACAGTAGATCCTTGAAGTGGGCTCAAACAGTGGAGATGAAAAAGCAGGGAGGTCGCGTCAGGTCATGAGATGCTGCAACGATGGATAAACTTTTGTTTGTCAAAAAAATATCTGCAACACGAGGCTCCCCGTAAAACCACAAATCAATGAAAGAGAAACAACACAGACAGCTTTAGTGCTGTTGCTATGCATATTTAGTCTGACCTTGTTTCCCCCTGCGTTTCAGTCTTTATCCAAACGAGAGCACAGAGGTCCAGGTTCCAGCTCTCCACTTAATGCACAGATATGAAAGTGATAGTGATCTCCTTATCTCACTCTGGGAAAGACAGCAGATGTTTCCTGAAATGTCAAACCATTCCTATCATATTCACGCTCTCTGTATCTCATACACAGAGTCTGCTGCACAATTGGCCATTAGAGCGTGCGTCATGACTCATTTTAGATCTGTGATGGAAACAGAACCTGTTTGGAATAACTCCCACACACGAGCCCACCTTGGCAGTCCATCCAACACAGCCACCCAAAAATAGCTGCGGACTCAGGTTGTCAGGATCTGTCACAATAAACAAATTGTGGATGTAATCAGGTTAAAGCCCTGTGTCATGCGTTCCCAGGGCTGGGAGCTTGTGAGGTGAATCCTGTTGAGAAGCACCGCCCCTCATCCATACTGCAGTGAGTCAGACGGGCGCACCGCATATAGAACAGCCTCGTTCTGCAGCAGCTGAGAGAAGCACGAGGCTATAGAGTGTGTCCTCGGGTCACCTCTCAATAAGTTAGTCACAGCCACTTTAGATAAGTCCCTGCAGCTCCACACTGGACCGGGATCTGTTTACAAGTGCTCTGTGTTTGCAGAGCGTGTCTCCGTTCTCCTTTCCTTTCCTGCTCTTCAATTTTCCATTAAATCTGCTTTGTTTATGGTTGTTAGACGGAGAGCATCAGTGAAGCATCAGTTGAACAAAAGCAACAAAAATGTATCTCTGTCTGTCTGTATGTATGTGACCTTCAAGTCTGACCATTGCATCTCTGCGCAAACATGTCTTTATCTCTGTCTGCATCGTGTCTTTTATTTTCATTTTGCTCTGGACTGATTTGAACCCGGCTGTCCTTGTTTCCCTTCTCTCCCTCCCATCCTCTTCCCTCCTCCCATCTCACATACCCTCATCTTCTCTCCTCCTCCCTCCCGTCTGCCTCATCCATCCACCTCTACTTTCTATCCCCTTACATCACCCCCTTTACCTTACTTCCTCCTCTCCTCCCGTCCCTCTTCCTCCTCTTCCTCCTGCTGCCTGTATTTACACCTTCCTTCCTTCCCTCCTGCATCAGAGTTGACTTTAGGCGAGGAGGGCAGTGCGTGAGGTGAACTGAGGTGAGATGGAGGGAGTGGATGCAGAGAGATGGGGCTTGAAAACAACGGAGGGAGGGAGGGAGGGAGGAGGAGGGCAAACGGGGTGAGAGACACTGAATGAACCGTATGTGTGTTAGACAGAGGAGGAGAAGAAGAAGAAGAAGTGGGGGAGGAATAGAAATAGTTTCCACTCGCACTTTGCAGCAGCTCAGTCTGGATCCACTCAGAGCCGCTCCCTGGAGGATGACCAAGGCTGTTTTCTCTCTGCCTCACTCCTTCTCCTGAATGTTTAGAGCTGATAAACTGTTTGTGTCCGAAAACAAAACCCGGTGAGATAAGGCTCCTGCTACAATCATCAGCGCGCTCTCTCCCTCTTATTTTGATATCTTTGTTTCCCCGCCTCATATTCCCTCTCTGCGGCCGATAGGGATTAAGTGGCTGGTGAAACTGTGCAAACACACGCTCCCTTATCACAGCCGTCCCTGCATTAACTCTGACAATGAGTGTGTGTGTGTCTTTTTATGCATGCCTGACAGCGCTGCACTTGCTCTGGTGTTTGAAGTCATTATGAGTCAGAGACGCCAGGTCAAAGCTCCTCTGCACACTCAGCACATTTACATCACCGTGCATCGACAGCGACGTCTGTGTTTGTGTGTTTGTCTCCGCCTGTGTGTGTGTGTGTTTATTACATTATGTATGCCTGCATATGCCGTGTGTGTCTTTGATTGTATATCTGTGTCTTTATGCGTGTGCATATCTTTGCCTGTGTTTCCCAGTGTATTTACATACTGTAGCTGTTTTATGTCTCGAGGGTTTTGAACACCAGAAGAGCTTTCATGCTTTATTGTGACAACAACAACATGCGGGTATAATGAAGCAAAAGGAGAGCGGATGTTTCAAATAGTAGAAGAGATGGAGAGCATCGAGACGCTCCAACATAAAGGTTGTGTATTTGCATATCTACAAATATCTACAAAGGCAGCGTGCAGTGGTGAAGCAAGTGTTTAGAGTCAAAGTAAAAATACCACAATGCAAAAATACTCTGTTACAATTCTCTTGTCTAACACTTTTTTTATACACTCAATAGATATACACTCACTTTATTAGGTACACCTGTTCAAGTGCTCATTAACGCAGATAGCTAATCAGCAACTCAATGCATTCAGGCATGTAGACATGATGAAGACGAGCTGCTGAAGTTCAAACGGAGCATCAGAATGATGAAGAAAGGTGATTGAAGTGACTTTGAACGTGGCATGGTTGTTGGTGCCAGACGGGCTGGTCTGAGTATTTACTGGGATTTTCACCACAACCATCTCTAGGGTTTACAGAGGATGGTCCCAAAAAGAGACAATATCCAGTGTTGATGCCAGAGGTCAGAGGTCAGAGGAGAATGGCCAGACTGGTTCAAGATGATAGAAAGGCAACAGGAAGTCAAATAAGCACTGGTTCCAACCAAGGTGTGCAGAAGACCATCTCTGAAGCAACAACACGTCCAACCTTGAAGCAGATGGGCTACAGCAGCAGAAGACCACACCAGGTGCCACTCCTGTCAGCTAACAACAGGAAACTGAGGCTACAATTCACACAGGCTCACCAAAACTGGACAATAGAAGATTGGAAAAACCACATTCAGATGGTAGGCTCAGAATTTGGAAGCATGGATCCATCCTGCCTTGTATCAACGCTTCAGGCTGCTGCTGCTGGTGTCATGGTGTGGGGGAGATTTTCTTAGTACCAACTGAGCATGGTTTAAACACCACAGCCTACCTGAGTATTGTTGCTGACCGTGTCCATCCCTTTATGACCACAGTGTACCCATCTTCTGATGGCTACTTCCTGCAGGATAACGCACCATGTCACAAAGCTCAGATCATCTCAAACATGACGATGAGTTCACTGTACTCCAATGGCCTCCACAGTCACCAGATCTCAGTCCAATAGAGCACCTTTGGGATGTGGTGGAACGGGAGATTCTCATCATGGATCAACTGTGTGATGTCATCATGTCAATGTGGACCAAAATCTCTGAGGAATGTTTCCAGCACCTTGTTGAATCTACAGTATGACACCAAGAGCAAGGTGTACCTAATAAAGTGCCTAAATCATTACTACACAGGTGCCTTGAGATGATCACAATAAAAGGCCGCTTGAAAACGTGCAGCATGATCACACAACACAATGCCACAGATGTCCCAAGTTTTGAGTGAGCGTGCCTTTGACATGCTGACTGCATGACTCTAATGTTGTTCCTGAGATTTTGGCAGTACATCCAACCAGCCTCACAGCCACAGACCACATGTAACCACACCAGCCCAGGACCTCCATATCCAGCGTCATCAGCTGCAAGATATTCTGAGAGCAGCCACCCGAACAGCTGACGCAATAACTGGTCTGCACAACTGAAGAATTTCTGCACGTGTCTCAGGGAAGCTCATCTGCACGGTCATCAGAGTCTGGACGTGACAGCTGTTCGTCATCATCACTGTCCTGAGATGGCAAAATGCTCTCCTCACAGATAAATCCTGGTTTATACCGCACTGGGCAGGTTGCAGATGGTGTGTATGGTGTCATGTGGGTGAGCAGTTTGCTAATGCCAATGAAGTTGTTGGACAGTGTGCCCCATAGTGGCAGTGAAGTTATGGCAGAGGCATGCATGAGCTACAAACACTGAACACAGGTGCATTTTATTGATGGCAGTTTGAATGCACAGAGATATGACGAGGTGCTGAGACCCATTGTCGTATCATTCATCCGACACCATGTTGCAAGGATCTGTACACAGTTCCTGGAAACTGAAAACATCCCAATTCTTGCACGGCCTGCAGACTCACCAGACATGTCACCCATTGAGCATGCTGGGAGGGGTTGGGACACTCTGGATCGGCATGTACGACAGTACACGGTTCCACTTCCTGCCAATATCCAGCAACTTCACACAGCCGTTGAAGAGGAGTGGACATCCTGATCAACTCTTTGTGAAGGAGATGTGTTGCACTGCACGAGGCAAATTGTCAGACCAGACAGTCGGTACGTTTACATGACATCAGAGAAAATCAATTTATTGTGTCAATCCAGTTAAAACCACACTTTTAAAATCATGGATTGAGTGAGTCCACATGAGTCCAGCTGAAATTGTACTAAATCAAATTTCTCAAAGTGGGACTAACACACCCAGATAATGTGTTGGGAGCTGAATTCCTCCTGCATGTATACAGTCAGTCAGACCCAAACTGGCCGAGGCGCTCTGAGCATGCTCCACAGTTTCCGCCCCGGGCTTTGACCTGGAAGTCCAATAGCATTAAATGTGTAAGAGAAGAAGAAGTCGGTAACATCATGGAGAAATCTACATTCAGAGCCATGACTTTTTGGACAAACAAGGAGACACAGTTCATGCTGTGTCGGCTGAGAGAGTTAAATATTTTGGGAGGAAAACACAGAATGGCGATTGTTTGGTCTGTGACGTAATAGGTCAACAGGAAAAAGGTCCAATACTAACAAGCTGAAAGGGGGCATATCTCCACCTATCAGAGAGGAGTCGCACATACTTCAGTCAATAAATGGATTCCCCTCCTGTGCTTGTATACTGGGACAAGGACAGTAGTCCAGTTAGATGACCTAGTCGAACTATAACTATAGCTGAACTTAACTGTGCATGTAAACATACCAACCAGCTGATTCTTTGGAGTATCTGCAACCAAAAAGTGTAAACATTAATGCACACTTCCTTCTGCCTGGTTATGTGACTGGTCTAGTTCGTTAGAAAGAAAATAGTTCCTACATAAAACTGCCCACAACAAAGTCTGTGGATCATCTTGAGAAATTGGGTCATGATTTCTGCAGAGAGACATTACTGTAGAGTTTTTCAAATGTATTTTTTTGATGCTTTGAGCACCATAAGCTGAGTGCCATCTAGTTCCATTATATTTTAGAGAGGGCAGACATGTCTGTGGTCGATATCTCCAACACTCAGCAACTCACAGCAAAACCATCTAGATTGATAAATAGCTCTACAGGTAAGAGGAAAAATATGTATTTTGGAGTGAACTGTCCCTTTAACTAGTGCACTGTCAACGACTTTAATCTGATCTATGTCTCTCAATAAGATCCAGTTAATTATAAGTAGAAAAACACAAACTGAAATCCTCCTGTAATACAAGAAGCTCATAATTGTAATTAAAGCTGCTCTGATTGATGCTTTCTTTTATAACTTCTAATGTGTCTGTATCAGTTTTGTTCATCTGGCACTTAAATGTTTTCCATTCTTCTCTGCAAAGCCTCTCAAGCTTGCCATTGTATTGTGGTCTGGACTTGGCCGCTCCAGGACATTAACATTGTTGTTTTGAAGCCATTCCTGTGTAGTGTTGGCTTTATGTTTGAGGTCACTGTCATGCTGGGAAATCAATCTTCTCCCAAGACGCAGCGCTCCTCCACACGCAGCAGGTTTTCCTCCAGATTTGTATGTATTTTACAGACACCCAATGTGTCAGCGTTCACCCAGAGGAGCGTCTAACTCTCATTCGCTGTCTGTTTTTGCCAGACTGGTTCTTGACCCCGCAGCCGTGTGACAGCTGGGACACTACCAAGTTGTGTCTGGTGGACATTTTCCGTCAGACGCTGACTTGAACTCAAAGCGTCTTCGACACAAATGATGTACAATCAGTTTCAGAGCACTGAAAACCTCAAAGAACATATTGAGTGTTTCTCCAGATATGGGCAAAAGAATCCTGCGTTTGGATGAACCTTTGCGTTGGTTTAAATGAAAAAGCCCCCGAACTGGGCACAGTGTCAGTGTCAGGACTGATAGACTAGAACAGTAGATCTATCTTTAGGCCCGTTGTTTTCCCTGAGTCTGAATTACTTTTCCAGGTAACATCCACTCTGACAGAGAGAAGCTCGGTAAGTAAACCCAGCCTCCCCGAGCCTGAATTGATCTCCTGTGGCTTATTGGATTAACTGTTGGTGTGTGTGTGTGTGAGAGAGATATTCGTGTCCTGGTCTGCTTGAGAGCGTCTGTGATGAGTGTGTGTTCAGTGTGACTTACTTACTATTTTTACTTAAAGTGTATTAGTGTCTGTGTGCATGTGTGAGATCCACTTATGTTGTGTAAATACAGGCGAGCTGCTGGGTCACTGGATGTCTGCGTGTATGTGTGTATCTGTGTGTGTGTGTGCTTATTATATTAATAAAACCAGTGGATAAAAAAGTGTTAATGGAGAGGCAGAGATATGATGACACGTTATAATAAGGCTACAGATGATAAAGCTTAACTAAAGCATGACTCATGGAAAGGAAAAAATAGCTTCATATTACTATGAGAACAGATACTGCTCTGAGCAAACAGCTCATTCTGTCTCATATCTATTAATAATACCAAATATCTGTGAATTAACATTCCTTAAAGGTTCTGTATGTGACATTTAGAGCATTAATATCTCAGCAAACCTGAGATATACCTATGTAAATATATAGTGGAGTAATGGCGTCCTGAGCAGAGAATGAAGTCACGCTCTGTGTGTGTTGCAGTCTGAGCTTCTCTGTGTTTTGTTGTGGTAGGACGGTTTGTAAGTGCATGTGTGTATCGAACTGGCGAGCTCATGGCTGTCGCTTTGCGTGGCCCTCATTAGGGCTGGGTGATAAAACAACCATGATATATCAAATATTTTCAAGCAGAGATCTAGACAACACTGTTAATATCGACATAGGGTCAAGCTGCATAATACCATTCTTCCAAAAAGCCACGCCTCTCACTCACAAGTTCTCCAGCGAAAGTGGAATTTATATTTCTGCATTGAATTGACGTCGTACTTAAGGCCATAATATACTTGTTGCTTGAGTGAACGTACGCGTACACAATGCGCCGTGTCAGTGTATATACTTGCTGCAGCACCACGCAGCCAAAACGTACAATACATGCAGACAACAGAAACAGGTCTGTCAGCTTCTCTTCAAAAGTTTACGCCATTGCTCCGACAGCAACTCCGTCTGGTCTGATCTCATGGTCACCGTGTTCATTCGCACAAGCACCTCTAGCGGTCATATCAACATTGCATCTCGCGCATGCATAACGGTACCTCACATTGAGATGTGCGGCTGACGCATCAAACGAACGCAGATCACACATGGCAGCCATAATGCGGTCGCGTTCACGTTGTTTGCTGCAAGTATATTACGGCCCTCACAGTATAGGCTCTGCGTCGACATAGAGCCTGTGCAGTATCATGCGCTGTAGCCTGACGTGCACCTCTCCAGAAATGTAACTCCACGTCACAGTGACGCAGACCTCCTGTCTGTCTCTGTGAGCTGAAACCATTTCCCTCAGTGGAAACAAAGCTTTTATTTACTTTAATTTCACAGATAAGAAACAATAAATTGTGAAGACAATAAAGCCTCTACAAAAATAGCATTTTAAGTCTTGTGTGTGATTTATCCTGGCTGAAATATGAGCAGAGGAAATCTGTGCTAGCTGCTAGGCTAATTTATACAATGTAAAATGCCATAGGCTTGTGCTAATAACGTTAGCATGTTGTATTTGTGGGGAAAATGTGTTTAGTATAAGACAGTTGTTTTGTCAGTGAACCTTGTGAGCTGTAATGGAGCTGAATTTTGTAACGTTACCTTTGTTAAATGTTGCTGTTGTCCCTGGCTTCATATGAGAAGAGAGAAGTCCGTTAGCTGCTAGGCTAATTTATACAATGTAAAATGCCATAGGCTTGTGCTATAAACATTAGCATGTTGTATTTGTGGGGAAAATGTGTCCAGATAAAGATCAAGCCATGTTTAATGTGTGTTTAATGTGTGTTTAATGTGTGTTTTGAATCAACTCATCTTTACAGCACTTCACAGAAACCCTGCTGCCAACTAGTGTTCTGGAGGTGTAACTGCAGAGTGACACAGACACACCACCGTAAGTATAAATGCTCACAGTGGTGTAGGGTCTGCATAGAGCTGACAGAGCTGATAAATCTGCCTTAAGAGTGACACAAAGCTGCTCCTCTGTTTAATCTGTCTGTTATTTTGTCTACAGTGCAACATCAAAAAACACTGCAGCTCCAATGACAAAAACTACAAGCACGGCAGCCTCCCCTCCACTCACTGATTGACTTCCTCTTCTGTTGAGCCGTGGCGTTAAAGACACAATAGCCAAGGGCTGATGGGAAATGATGTTTGTTAAAGGCTGAAACATCAGTATTAAATAAAAAACAGTATTAGATTATTAAAAAAAAAAAAAAATATATATATATATATATATATATATATATATATATAAAAATACAGTCCGTATGTTAACATTTGAAGCGAGCCACACAACATATGGTTAGCATTGTTGCAAATGTCAATATGACATACATACATACATACATACGAGGTCTACATGTCCTATAGGGCTTTATTATATAATTTACAAACCCTAGACAATACTGCACGTTTTTTGCCGTGACCTGGTGCTGTCTGAATCAAGGAACAACTAAGGCCGTGACCTTGTTAGGCCTTTTGACGATGAGTTCGACCTGAATACCTCTGGTACATCTTCACACATGCATATGTAGGTTTACACTATAGACCTACGCCTCCTGAGTGGCAATTAACAGCTGCCAGCATGGCTAACAATCCCTTTAACCAAAGCCTAATGAAAGCCCGAGCACCTCTTAAGTGTCTCTCCAACCGTGTAACAAGCTCTCTTCATTACCACACAGCCACAGCAACATAACACCGGGCTAATTACATGAGGGCAGCAGTGGGGTTAGTGGGACTGATAACTAGGTTTGTCAGTGTGTCCGCACGCTGTTGGTCAGTTAGAAGAAAATTCTTTGTGTCGACATCTATCACCACTTTTTGGGACATGTTCTTTTACGTAACATCTCTATCAGTGGCTTTGATCTGTAGTAGTAGCTGTGTTCTAAAACCTCTGTCTACAGTGGTCAAGACGCTTTGCAAATACAAAAACACAAGTGCATGAACAGAAAACACGTTTGCAAAAGAAGTAAGTACAACAGGAGTGAGTGTCAACTGTTGTTGGCGGCTATTATGAAACGACCAGCAGACTGTCAAGCTCTGTTTCCACCAAACCCTTTCAGTACAGTCCCTGTGGAACCAGCAGTAACCCTTCAAACATGGTACCTAGACCCTGGGTCTGTTCAGACAGTCCTCTTAAATGTGGGCGGGGTTGTTGTCACTCACTGCTCCGTCCAGCACTGGCTGTATTTCCTCATCAGCGGTGACACAGATGGAAGTCTGCACCTGGTTTATGGTCCATTTGTGTAGCTTTGCATTTGTGTAGTGTCGCATTTGTGTAGCTTTGCATTTGTGTAGCTTTGCATTTGTGTAGCTTTGCATTTGAGTTGTAGCTTTGCATTTATGTAGCTTTGCATTTGTGTAGCATTAGCATTTGTGTAGCTTTTGCATTTGAGTTGTAGCTTTGCATTTATGTAGCTTTGCATTTATGTAGCTTTGCATTTGTGTAGCTTTTGCATTTGTGTAGCTTTAGAATTTGTGTAGCTTTAGAATTTGTGTAGCTTTTGCATTTGTGTAGCTTTGCATTTGTGTAGCTTGAGAATTTGTGTAGCTTTGCATTTGTGTAGCTTTTGCATTTGTGTAGCTTTGGCATTTGTGTAGCTTTAGAATTTGTGTAGCTTTAGAATTTGTGTAGCTTTTGCATTTGTGTAGCTTTGAATTGTTGAGCTTGTTTTCATGGAATTTGCAAGACATTTTTGATCTGCAGTTCGTTCAAATCGTTTCGACCACCATACTTACTCTTCGGCCTGCAGGCAGCACGAGGCCCTCAGTCTGTGAACAGCGTCACGTACAATCAGAAGATGCTGTCTATGAGTTGTTGACATGCCTGAAACATCAGCGTCTGCTGTGAGACCACAAACACTGCAAGCAGTGCAACATGATCTGTTATTGCTTCAAACCACAGGTGAAGAAGAAATTCCTTCGCTTGAAATCTGACTGCAAATCAGATTATCATATTCCGTCAGCGAAAGATGATTGTATATTGTAACTCTATTTGTATTTCTTGTCATTGTTCCCAGTGTCTGTGTCTCCGTCTCACACTCTTTTCCTTGAAAACATCTTGTAATGATTTAGAGCAGGTCGAGGTCTCTCGGGGACACAGGAAGGGCCTGCCGTGAATCTAAATAAGGGGGATGAGGTAAAGCACTGCAGTGTGGCAGGATATCAACAGGACATGGCGCTCCAGCGCTGTATCACTTTCTCTCTCTGGATCGCTCGTTGTTGTCTGTCTTTCTCCCTCCGTCTTCCTGTCTTTCTCTCCCTGCACATTGTTACCTTGACATTCCTGTATCCTTCGCAGAGCCAGAGATTTCTATCTCACATCATCATCTGATCTTTAGCCTCATGTGAAGTACCTCCTGCAACCTCCGTCTTACCTCTCACTCTGTTTTGTTGCACTGCAGACGGTCCTCTCTTTGACATACTAATCTGATAAATGCTAATCAGATTCCCTCTAATGCTATTAAATGGCTCTTAAGAGAATATCTATCATTGCTGTTTGTGTTTGAGGTAGCTTTAGACCAATATATTGGTTTGCGGATTTGTCAAGCTGAGACGTCCACCTTTGATGCGATTAGGGTCGGAGTTCAATAGCATTTTATCAAATCTGAATCCAGTGTCGAATTTGATCAAAATCCTTTTGAACCTCTCAGTAAATCCATTTAGTTACAGTCACAACAACTGAAACTCAATGAGTCAGCGAAGATCTGCGATCACCTTTTGTTAACCAAGACGCTGGAAATGCAGCAGTTTTGAATGGTCACCTGTTGGGCTGGGCGATATAAGTAAGGGATAATGCCCGACGAGGTGTCCATTATCAGAAATGAATGGACGAGGAGGAGGCGTGAACCGTCTGACGTCTCGAAGGGCATTATCCCACTTATACCACGGTCACTTACGAAAGAAATAAATATTAAATCAAGTATTAATATGATAATGTTGTTTTTTACCATTAAAATTGTAAGTTGCACAGCTCCACCCCCTCACTCACGCACAGGTTCTCCAGTAACACTTTTTAGAGCCGTAGCCTGACGTGCACCTCCCCCAGAAACTCCACGTCACAGTGACGCAGACCTCCTGTCTGTCTCTGTGAGCTGAAACCATTTCCCTCAGTGGAAACAAAGCTTTTATTTACTTTAATTTCACAGATAAGAAACAATAAATTGTGAAGACAATAAAGCCTCCACAAAAATAGCATTTTAAGTCTTGTGTGTGATTTATCCTGGCTGAAATATGAGCAGAGGAAATCTCTGCTAGCTGCTAGGCTAATTTATACAATGTAAAATGCCATAGGCTTGTGCTAATAACATTAACATGAAATACAGCAATCACATTAGCGGACTCAATTTAGTAATCGTCATGCTGCACACACACGTCATAAAGCAGCAAGCTGGTTGGAAACATTTACCTTAGTGTATAGAAATATTCCCATTACTTTGATTTTGTCGGGAGGAAAGATGACAGGAACACTGCTGCTGCAGGTAGTCGGACTAAAACTCTTTCCACTGTGAAAAACACATCCTCAAACCTCCGGTCTGAAACACCTCAGCTACTATGACAGTCAACACAACATCATGAAGCTCCAGGAAATACACCCCACCAAAGGTGAGCCCTCCTCGGCCGCAGAGGTCAGCTGTAGCTCTACACTGGCTAAACAACCCAAACTGGATTTTAATGGTGGACAGCTGCAGACACAGAGAAGTGATGAAGCTGCTGGTTGGATATGTGCTGGATGAAATGTTGCTCCATGAGTGACTCTCCATCTGTCAGGCAGAGCGTTGGGAAAATACCGGTCACAGGAAACAGAAACCCCCAGGTAAATAGAAGCCATCTGACCTTAGCTACACTTACCTGTGTTCACCCTGACATTCACACAGAGACACATCTGAATTTTGGGGAGACACACATGGGGTGTAACAGAAAAGTAATATAACTAGTAGTGTAATGAATTACTGTTGGCAGGAAGTAATAAGTAATGAGTAATGTATTACACTTTTGGAGTAACAAGCCCAACACTGGTCACAACCCCCACGAAATGACTTGTTTCACTATGATGATTTGATCCAGTCAGTCTGATAACATTTAGAAGGTCCAGGAGAGCTGCACTCTGGGGTTTGCGGTGGCTGGATTTGAGTTGCTCCAGCAGCCTTCCCTGAGCTGATGTTCGCTCTTCTCCCAGCAAAGTAGGGCCAAAATATACCGCCGCTGAACATCACACGTCAAACCAGCCGCTCCTGTTACTGAATGAGGAGTGTCCCTCCACTCCTCCAGCCTTTAATCAGCACCACGGACAGCAGCCAGCAGCTCCACATTTATCAACACTAATCTATCAGCCTGACGTGGACTCAAACCACAACAGTCTTCTTTCTCCAAGCGGCAAAAAATCACGTTCCTGAATGGGCCTCTGACAGCTTCTGGGCCTCAGAGCGCTGCACCAGTTGCACCGTCCATATTTGCATCACTGGCAGCCTGGTAGAGGGCGAAGCCTGTTGAAGGGAGAGGGCAGAGGGTAAAGAGGAAAGGCCAGGAGTTAAAGAAGCCAGCAGCACACGTACATGTCTCACTACCACAACTTAAAAAGCATTACATGTGACAACAACCATTATAAATGACATGCAGTGTAGCACACAAGCATCAGACAGGTAGCTAGCAGACAAACATCCGGCAATACAACAACAGAAGAAGAGTACAAGCGGTGAGACAAACAGGCAAAGCAAAACAGCCACAACAAGAGAAGAAGAACATGCAGGGGACAGGAGTAAACGTTCAGGAGTATAAATGGGTCAGGTAACAGCTGTATTAGAGAGAGTGTCCTTAACAGAGTCCTTGAAAGCTGATGTATAGAAAAAATTGTCCAGTTGTAGTGTTTTTTGCAAATCGTTCCAGTCTTTGGCTGCAGCAGACCGGATACGTTATTTGTTTTGGGAACTTTCAACAGAATATAGCAGCTATACTGTATATTGAATCTGGGCTTGCATCCTTTTAAGAGGACGTCACATTCTGGGTTTACTGAACCTTATACTTCATTCTACTGAACTTAGACAATCATGGACAATTTTTGTGCCATCTAGTGGCAGCAAAAGCACAATTGACTAAATATAAACATACCCCTGCACTGAAATGATCAACCTCTCCTCCATATTTACAGAAGGGAAAGATGTCTGCTGGCTGTGATTGGTTCCTCCTCACTTCTTTTGTCCAAATCAGATTCAGACTGTTGATCAAAACAGGAAGTGTCGGAGTCTGAGTCCTTAAACATAAACATCTCCACGACTTGCACTACTGTAAACTTTTCCGTCGGTGCCGACATTTTGGTGCAGTTTAAAAGCTGCTACATTTCTGTAAACAACATCTCCTTACGATCTCCAGTGGATCTTCGTCTTCGTTTGTTTTTGGACACGGCAGTGTTGTTCTATTTCACAAGATGTGTAACAGCGCCCCCTATCTTATAACAGTGAAAACACAGATTGACGGAAAATCTCGTCAATGGCGGGGAAAGGTTTAAAAACAATGGACATGAGGGCGCAACAAATGTGGCATGTGTACAGGCCCTTAAAGAACTAAACTGACATCAAAAAACTAGTGGCGATGAAGGCCCCCTGCTGCGTTGTCTCATGTTGCTTGTATCTAGGCCGAAAGTTGCACTTTAAGACAAACAAAAGACAAAGACAGCCAACTCATACGTACGTTCTGCACCAACATGAGAGGAAATAACTCTCCATACCAGCAGGACATGGTAGTCTGTATTCGTCATTCAAAAAAGGAAAACCGGAAGACCGACAGGATGGATTCAAGACGCTAGTTAGCCAGTTAGCACATATACAACACACCCCGATAAAAATAACATTTGTGCTTAAGAGCTCTGTGGCTAAAAGAAATGTTTGTTTCAGTCTCACACCCTCTTGACTTTAGCTAGTTGTTTACTTTCCTTACTCTGTGTCTCCTCTCGTGCACGTAGCTGAACAGCCAATCAGAGTAATTTCATTCAGTGATAGGTTTCAATGAGTTTGACGCAGATTCAACGTGTTGAATCGGCCAAAAAAGCCAACAAGGGCTGACTGGTGCCAAAGGTGCAGGACACACTGCAAAAAACTGGGGCGACAGATGCTCACTGACGGCCAACGTTGACCGAGCGTCAGCTTGGTGTGTCAGGGACTTTTGAGGCTTTTCCACTACAGCATAATAATGGACACTAAATACTTCCATTTCAAATAAAGTACAGAAACAGTAATATTTCTGCACAAAGTACTGGCTGTAGAGAGCTACATTAGCAGAGTGTAGTATCACGTTCACAAAAAGGTGTTTGTGCAGGTGTGGAAAGTCACTATGGGAGAATATGTTCTGAGTTACTGTTTGCTCTGACACAAAAGTTTACAGAGCAGAGAAAACTAAAAGACGTGGGTTGGCAGAATTTTAATAAAAGTAATAAATGATGAGTTTAAAATAGAATAATGAAAAACAAGAAGGTATATATTACACTTTCTTTTCTTTAAATCAGATTTTTGTGCTTGCTACCCACACTGTTTTGGCACACAAGGATAAAATCACATGAAAAATTAGGTTACAGCCTCGTGGTGGTGTGTCTCCGCAAACCAGTCAAGTTGTACGTACAGTTTACATCTATGTGTGTGAAAACACGGACGCTTCACACACAGAAGATCTACACAATCAGCACAGTTTAAAGGTGGACACCCAAGATGAGTGTCACTGTTACCAAATGTCTCCCCTTCTGTTCCTCAGTTGTGATGTTGAGTAATGGCCAAAAAAAGTATTTTTGCAGAGTGCTATGATGTCACAGTGAAGTTGACCTTTGACCTTTTGGATATAGAGTGTCATCACCTCATCATATTAGGTAGATCAATAGAGTGGATGTCACAACAACTACAACTATATTTATGTGAAATTTTGTCACAACTAGTGTATGAATTCTTGAGTTATGGTATTTAATGATGTCACAGTGACCTTGACCTTTGACCCTCAACCACCGAATTCTAATCACTTTATTGTTGAGTCAAAGTGGACATTAGTGCCAAATTTGAGAAAATTCCCTCACAGCCTTCTTGAAATATTGCATTCACGATTATGAGGCCTGTAAGGTCACAGTGACCTTGACCTTTGACCACTAAATTTTTATCAGTTTATTGTTTAGATCCAGTGGACGTTTGTGTCAAATTTAAAGAAATCTTTTTCAGGTGTGTTTTAGATAAAAATGGAGGGATAGAAGGTCATACTGACCTTGACCTTTAAACCACCAAAATGAGTTCATCGTTAATTCCAGGTATATGTTTGTGCCCAATTTGAAGAAATCTCTTTAAGGTGTTTTTGAGAAATCAGGTTCATAAGAACTTGACGGATGAATGGTCACACTGACCTTTGACCATGAACATATAATGTGTTCATCGTTGAGTCCAGGTGGATGTTTGGGCTAAATTTGAAGAAGGGGCCTTTTAGGTGTTTTTGAGATATTGCGTTCACGAGAATGTGACACATAAAAGGTCACACTGACCTTGACCTTTGACTACCAATATGTAAAGAGTTAATCATTGACTCCAAGTGGATGTTTATGCCAAATTTGAAGAAATTCCCTTGCAGCGTTCTTGAGATACATTCACAAGAATAGGACGCACGGACAAAAAACATCACACCTCTCATCATGGCTGTCACCTTCAAGGAGGCATCAAGTGTGACCCGATGTGAAGGTTCACTGTAGGAATGTAGAAACTTCTGTGTCTTACGTAACAGTATCAACCGTACAATCATGCCTGTGTGTGTGTGTACGTGTCTGTGTGTTTATGTGTGTGTGTTTTGCCCAATTGTTATGGACCAGTGGTAGTCATAACAGGAGGAAATGGTCACCCACTATCTCCGGACTTTTTCCCTCACTGCTGCTCTAAACAAACGGAGAGCAGGAAGTCCCCTCCACTGATCAAAATAAGACACAACCTGTTTATTTGTGCGTTGGTGTGTATGTGTGTGTATGTGTCTGTGTGTGTGTGTGTGTTAGGCCTCGTGTTGTAACTCTAACTCTCGTCCCTTTCCCTTCTACATCTGCCTGCATTTGAGTGTCCACATGTGTGTGTCTGCGCGCTCGGTTTTCGATGCGTGTATGTGTGTGTAATGCAAAGGGACAGCTCAATCTGCTCCCTCTAATCGCAGGGATACTGCAGCCCCGGGAAAAGACACATCCTATTTCCTGTGACATGGCTGTAACTTCCTGTCGCCCAGTTTTCATGGACGCTGTCCCAGTCACCCTCCTGATTAGCTTGTGTGTGTGTGTGTGTGTGTGTGTGAGAGAGAGAGAGAGAGAGAGAGAGGGATAGACAGAGTTCATAGACTTGCTGGTTGCTTTGCTGCCTCTGCGCTGACGAGTTGATTACCAAGACAAGACTGAAATAGTATCTGCCTCCACTCAGTGAGGGGACTGAGAGCTGTGTGTGTGTGTGTGTGTGTGTGTGTGTGTGTGTGTGTGTGTGTGTGTGTGTGTGTGTGTGTGTGTGTGTGTGGTTTTATCGTAATGAAGACCAAATGTTCTGACGATGATAGAAAGATGTGGGTAGAGAGGGCGTTTGTCCAGATTACACAGTCTGGGCTGGTTTAGGGTTAAGACTTGGACTTACGTAAAGCGTTCTGGCACGAAGAACTCAATAATACATACATTTGTACACAGTGGTGTTATTGTCATTAAGAGACAATGCCAGTATGGCAGGAAGAGTGGCAGCCTGCACTGGACGCTAATCCTCCTGCAAACAGAGCCTGTTGCAGCATCCTGTCTGCAGCAGACTGTAAGCAGATTAGGAGAAATGATTTTTGAAACAGTAACACTTACATCACCAGCGACGTGGACAAGAGCAGGTGTCTCATTTCACAGTGATATTGATGTTTGAAGAGAAACATCTCTCTGTAGAGCTGGAGAGACTCCGCCGTTTTAGACGTGTGCGTGTGCGAGCACCAGACTCTCAGCTGTGTGTTGTGCAGATGGAGACTGCTGAATAAATATTTGAGATTGGTTTTGTAGAAACATCATTAGCCTTGCCTTCACAATTGCTTGTTTAAAGAAGAAATAGCAAACTTTTCCACTACCTAGCGCACTAGCTCGCTAGCTAACGCTGTCTCCTTATCAGCTCCGTAATCGTGGATCAATAGAGAATATAGCAGCTTTCACCACTGTTCATTTTAGGAGGACCAACACAAGGACACCTGCTCTTTGTTTAGATTATCATTTTGAATTTGAAATATACAACTTTTTAGCTAACTTGGCTAGTGTGCTAGCTGCGCTAGCAAATGCTAGCAGCCAGAAACAAACAGCTATGATTTATTGTTCATTAATTGTGCTTTAATTTAAACAAAGAACAGATTTCTTGAAGTGGTCCTTGTAAAATGAGCAGTGGTTGAAGTTACTATATTCCATTATGATGGGGGAGTTGAAATGTTGACTACTCCGACTACTGTGAGGTGATTGGCTGAAATAAAAACAGATACTTTTTTGACTGACAGGGGATCGACACATTAAATCTAAAGGGGTCCCAGTGGCGACCTCTGGGGCTGAAAAATGAAGCCAACGCACAAGTGCGAGAAGTTGCAGTACATTTTTATGTAACTGTGTTTACATTTTACTAAGGCTTAAAGTTACGCAGAAAAGAACTGATAAGAGTATCGATAAAATACAAAATCATTAAGAAGTATTGATAAAATCATAACGATACTCATCCCTAGGGGCCATGACCCCCCGGTCCCACCTTGGCAACGCCACTACATATTAGATGCTGTGCAGTATTAGCATTTGGAATCATGTTTCTGATAACTTGACGAATGTACATCCGATATTTACTCATATTGTAGCTGTTTAAATCTTCAAAGATGCTGAAATTCAGACTTCTAACTTGGTAATTAATTTATCAGTAAAGTTAAAATCACAAAAAAAACCAAACTGATCCACAGTCATGAAGGTGGTAGAGGTGAAGGAGCATCCCCCCTTTGAATGCTGTATTCAGACACAAATCAAATAGACGCTATAGGGTCCATATTAAATACAAGAGGAGATACCTGAGTAGATAAAAAAAAACTCTTTCATCCCTCTGTCAGTGAATCTTCTAAACTCAGGAGATAAGGATGTGAGTAAAATGAGGAGCAGTGTTGTGTGTATCTGAAACACTTTACATATGTTTTTGCACTGTATGTATTTTTATGCAGCAGCTTTTTTGTCAAACACAAATTTCCCTCGGGACAAATAAAGTAATCTTAAATCTTGAAACTTAAACCGCTCAGAGGTGATAATCTTTGTCTCTGTCACTGTGAGCCCATGCTGACACACAGTATATCACACTTATAGAAGAATATTTAGTAGTGCAAATTTTTACACTTTGGTTTATTGTCAACAAAATAGTTTTACTTTCAACCTTGGCTTTTGTTGTTTCCTAGTTAATTTCCGTTGTAATGTTTGTGCTGATGTCACCTCTCACTTTCTGTGGTTTTATTTTATCACACTAATCACAGAAACGGAAAACTGTTGAACCCGAAACTTATTTACAACTCATCTCTCCACGCAGTAACAGCCACGCTGCGACGGGACCTGCCAACACCTGCCTCTGAATCATCAAGTCCTCCAGCTTGTGTAAATTAATAGCCATACTATTTTTTTTTTGTTAGCATGCGTTGACTTGTTGCTAGGTGAACTGTACTATGTGTCACACTATTGTAGAGTAGAGAACCCACCAGTGGCAGTCCGAGGCATTTAAATTCAGTGCCTTGGAATATAATCAACCTTCCTGTGAAGGTGTGAGTCACCTCATGCAAATGAAAAATGTAACCATAATTAAAAAAAGAAAAACAGTGGAATTGATCCTGCTGGTCATGATGTGGTTAGTAAATATGTGTTTTTAAGGGACTCGCTTGTGCACCAATCTGAAGTTGTGCGTGTGCACGATCCCCTCATGTATTTCTTCTTTTGTCTGAAGGCTCTCCAGGGTTTAAAATACTTGGGGGAGCAGCATTTTGGGTTTATCTCCCTCCCTCCCTCTCTCTGTGCACAACCAACCCCGTCTTCCCTCACCCCCTCCTCCCCTCACTCTTTAAGCACATCCCCACCTTGTTATCACCCCACAAAGCCAAAAAGCTGCGTTGCCATGGCGACAGCCTCCCCGTCGGAGACAGAAATGTGTGACTTGAAGGTGCCACAGCCATTTTTTCACGGCTGGTAGAGACGCCGTCGTTCACAGCTCCCCGTACCCTCCTCTGAGCCCTGCCATCATTATCCCAGTTTGCCCTTTACAACTGTACATATACAATGTATGTTCCCATTCATTAAACCGACGGGCTGAGCTCTGCGTCAACACTCTTAATAAGCAGTTAGGCGTTAATGAAGACTATCAAAGCTGTGTTAGTGGCTGTTTTTAGCCTAAAGACAGCAGAATCCTGAACCCTGATTTGCAGCCACAGTGCTGTCCACAAGTGTCACGGCGTCATACATTAAATCAGGTGAAGCCTCACATGCAGGAAGTAATTGGACACATCAAAGCAGGAAATGATGTAAATAAGACCAGCAAAGGGTGGAAGACATGCAGCTGTCCTTTGGGCAACCGCGGAGCAACCGTGCAGAAAGCACCACTGGAAAATGTCTCAGACGAGAACATGTGATGTCTCATATCGGAGGTAAAATAACAATTTTCCGAAGTTTGCATGGGACATTTTTAAATTAAAAAGACATGAGAATGAAGAACTGCTGATGTTTTCTGTAGAATCACACATGTTAGATAAAATTTTAAACTTTCTCCTCAGAGCTAAAATGTCCTGGGTTCATAAACTGGTCCTGGTTTGAGTCCTGGGGACAGGTGCAAAAATTTTCTTTAAAGTCTGACTTAAGGTTCAGTCATTATCTGCAACTGCTTATCCTGGTAGGGTTAAAGGTCACAGGAAGGTTTGGAGCCTATCCCAGGTGACACTGGGTGAGAGGTGTGGTACATCCTGGACAGGTCACCAGACTATCACACGGCTGACACATAGACACAGACAACCATTCACACCTGCAGCCTACAGGCGATTTAGGGGCCGTACACGGGCCGCTTTTTTGCGCCCTTAGATTAATTGTTTTTAATGTAGACATGTGGTAAGCGTGCTCAAACGCCAGAGCGATGCTGTTGCGACACGCACATGTTCCTTTATCAGGAGACAGCTGCGCCCTGAGATACACAGAGTTCAACTTTTGGTATGCAGCAGTGCGCACCACATGTCATGTGACGAGGACCAACCAATCACAGCTGACAGATATCTTTCCCTTCATCTGTAAATATCAGTCTCTGATAAATATGGAGAAGTTGATCATGTTAGTGCAGAGCTGTCAGAGCATCACGTCTGTCCCACAAACACACAAACAGCTCCTGGAAGAAGATCAGCTCTGCACTCAGGATTTCAGGTAAATAGGCTGTATGATGCTTGTTAAGGTTGCTCTTGAAAGCTGGCACAGAAAAGGCCCAGAGTAGTTTTCCAGGCGGTCAAAGATGCAGCATGTGTATGGCCTCTTAGAGTCACTTGTTAACCTCACCTGTGTGTCTCTGGACTGTGGAACCTGGAGGAAACCCACGCTGTCAGTCTTATACCACTGCACAAATGACTTTAGAGCCAAAGTAAGAAAAGAGACTTGCTGGTACCTCTGACTTTGTCTCATCCACACTACAGCCGAGTTTATGGTAATAAATAAAGAAAACAAACTCTCCACAACAGGTTTGATTTCACATGAATTTTCATTATTTCCTCCCACGTTCGAGGGAGTTTCTGTTTCTGTTTGCTGTTTGTGGATCAAATTTACCTTTTAGTTTGTGCTTTATTTTATTGTATTCCTCCAGAGGTTTTATCCTCTCCGACTCTGACTAACTTGGTTTCCTCGTCTTCTTTTCCTCTGCCATTTGTTGTTATCTGAAAGCCAACTCTGTGGGATGATAACAGCCATCACAAGCACAAGTTCAGTCAAACAAAACTATGGAAACTAAAATTTTACAGCTGTTGATTCACTTTCAATGCAGGAAATTTGGTAATATTTTTCCTTAACTAAGAAAACCCTTTAGTTGGCGAGTGGTCAAAACAGACATGATGAGGGCAGAAGCATTTCACAATGGATGCCTCCGACAAATATACCAGATATTCTTCAACTGTACAAGAAAACAAGTAGCCTGAGCATCACCAAAGGAATCACACACAGATGTTTGAGACGGCCAGGTCATGTGCTGAGAATGGAACAGGGCCGGATCACGAGAGTCGCATTAGGATGGACACCACAAGGCAAAGGAAAACCCGGACGGCCCAAAACCACCTGGCGCAGAGCTGTGACTCTGGAGCTGAGAGATGAAAAGATGAACCTGTCATAAGGAGAGGAGCAACACGCTGCCAAGGATCAAATACGATAGAAGGAGCTCATTGAAGCTTTATGTCCCACAGGGATGAAGAGGAGTAAGTAAGTAAGAAAACCCTTTAAGGGATTCTGTGCAACACCCTTATGTAAGTCCCTTAGCGAAGGAGAAATTAACCCTTAAGGAGAAAACTCAAGGTGTTTTGTGCAGCCAGTCCCTTCCTGGGTGGAGTTAGCTGTTTCCTCCGTCAGTCCAAAGACACGCTGGTGAGGTGAAGTGGAAACTCTATGTTGCCTGTAGTTGTGAGTATGAACATGTTTGTCTCTGTGTGTCTATGTGTTAGCTCTGTGATGGAGTGGCAACTTGTCCTGAGTGCTGGAGTAATTGCTGCCTCTGACCCTGAAGGACGTATAGAAAATGGGATCATGGCTGAAAGGTTTGAGTCAAACTTCAGGAGGAGAAAATCAAAAGAGATAAAACAGAGACAGAGTGCTGACCACACCACTGAGAAAGATCTGCAGAAGGAATCGCCTCAGCAGCAATCTCTTAATATTCACAATCTCATGATCATAAAGGAAAAACAGGAGGATTGAGGATTACCACTTAGAAAATAAATTATGATGTTATGATTAGCGTTTGTGTTATCATCCTGCAACACTGGAGCAACTGCACTCTGGGCGAGGTTTGTGCTTTGTGTGTTATCATTTATTAAAAATAACACTGCCTCAAAACGGTCAGTGTGGAATTACAAACAAGCAAGAGTTAAATCAAAAATAGATGAAAGAAAAAGTTCTTTCATTTGTAGCTTTAAAGGAAATTTGTGGTGTTTTTTAACCTGGGTCTGATTCAGTCTTATTATGGGTCAGGCTGACGTTGCACTCACCGCTACTGATGGAGAGATTTGGGAAATGGAGACTCCAGCAATGTGACGTATATATGAACAGGATCTTTAAGCTTTCTGTAAAAATGTCATCCATCCATCCATCCATCCATCCATCCATCCATCCATCCATCCATCCATTTTCATCTGCTTATCCAGGGTCAGGTCTCGGGGGCAGCAGGCCAAGCAAAGCACCCCAGACGTCCCTCTCCACAGCAACACTTTCCAGCTCCTCCTGGAGGACCCCGAGGTGTTCCCAGGCCAGAGATATGTAATCCCTCTTGCCTCTATCCGTCTGCCAGGTAACCACTGCATCACATCCTTACACTCACCTCCCTGTGTAATCAATATACTGTTTATTTATTGTGTGTATCCTCCAGTAATGAGTGTGTAGTTCCTGACATGTTTCAGCAGAGGGTACTGTCTGTAGCTCTGGTTGAGGGTGAGAGGCTGTCAGCAGATAAACAGAGATCTGTGTGGGTACATGAGACCCTAAAAAAAGAGGCTGGATCACAGGGAGTACCACCAGTTGGTCCAGGAGCTTCTCCTCCATGATGGGGAGTACCACCAGTTGGTCCAGGAGCTTCTCCTCCATGATGGGGAGTACCACCAGTTGGTCCAGGAGCTTCTCCTCCATGATGGGGAGTACCACCAGTTGGTCCAGGAGCTTCTCCTCCATGATGGGGAGTACCACCAGTTGGTCCAGGAGCTTCTCCTCCATGATGGGGAGTACCACCAGTTGGTCCAGGAGCTTCTCCTCCATGATGGACGTTTACAGTACTGCACTTATCTGCTTCCACGCCTGCTGTTTTCTATTCAGATGGTGCTAACTGTGGTTTGTAAAGTCTTATAGCTCTGGGTATCCAGCAACCACTACCACCAGTTTCTCCTCCATTGTTTACCAACTGTAAACTTGTTGTCATGACCACCACAGAAGCCCCGCCTCTCAAATCATCCCATTGGACAATGGGGAAAATGTGGAGATGACGTGGGGCGCTTTTCCGTGAAAGTTTTTTGAACTTAAGGAGTTCAGAACGATTCTGACATTCAGCAAACTTTTCTTTTTGGGATTTTTTGGAAGACAGAATCTACTAACACTCACTCTGGTATGTTTGTACAATATATTTGATTAATGTGCTTTCTTTAATTCTGCAGAGCACGTGATGAATCTGACGTAGATTTTCCTTAAAACCTTTCTCAAGAAGAAATACCAGAAAAAACATACGAAGATACTGGTGAATGAGACCCATTGTTTTGCCAGCTGTTAGGCAGGTAGTTTGGCTAACCTGCATTTTGCCCTTTGAGCAGATCCCTGAGCAGTTAGCTCCAGTAGGTGATCCTGTGATCTTCTGTCTTGTTAAATTATGGTTGGAGCATTTGAGAAGATTTATGTAATATTGAATTTTATTTGAAAGGTTTAGAAAGCTTACTGGTATGTGTTTTGCAAGAGTCAACATGACCTGTCGTCAGAATAGTCAACATTTTGAGTCAGCTCAGGGAGGCTAACATCGGTAGTCACTTCCTTTGAACCTTGAAGCCTGCTGCTTTTCATTCTGGCCATTTTTATACCTCTGCGCTGGCGATAGCTGCGGCCGGAGGCATCGTGTTTTCGGGTTGTCTGTCCCATTCTTGTGAACAGGATATCTCAAGAACACCGTGACGAAATTCCTTCAGATTTGGCACAAATGTTCAGCAAAGAAGTGATTAAATTTGGGGGTCAAAAGTCTTTGCATCTGTCTTATTCTAATGGACGTGATGTCTCAAGAAGTTCTCCATCGAATAACTACAATCAACAACCTGATAGACAGAAACAGAACGGTGCTCTCACTGGTCCTGAACATATGATCAGGACCACTGCTTAGCGTCAGCACGTGCAGCACTCACGGTCTCAGTCCTGGCGTTGTTCAGGCGCTCAGGAACAAGACTGAGGCAGCATTTTTCTGCTTTCTGACTGCTGGTTTAAACGGGGGGCTTAAAAACACCATCTGCCCACAGCCCAGCCAACACACCCTGTATATATGAATAGTCAATGTCAATTAACTTGTTTCTCAAGTGTTCTCACCAGCAATGTGATGCTTGGAAATCACACTACCACTCCCAGGAAGTGCGTGTGTGCATGTGTGTGTGTACATCTGTGTACAGTATGCATGTGGGTAGAGGGGCTCTTAATTAAAGCTGCTTAATATGCATATGGATATGCTTTTTTAGGGGTGAAAACAAATTTGTGGGGAACATATGGTGCCCCAGACATGACACACACCCACGTAATACACAGACACTTGCAGACACACACAAACACTTTCAATCTTCAAAGCGACACACACACACACACACACACACACACACACACACACACACACACACACACACACACACACACACACTGGCACGCCTGGGCTCCTGCAGAAACCGGAGTGATGGATTCTGGCTGATTGTGTGTAAGTGTTGGAATATCATTAATCCTTTTTCTTTGCCATTTGGGAAGGTGTGTGTGCATGCGCGTCTGAGTGTGTGTTTGTGGGAGATTATTTCAGGCAGATGGAGGGAGCCGTGGCCCCTTCTGCAGGGTCAACGGGGAGAAGTTAACCAGCACAGATTGTTGCCTCCCCTCCTCTCCTCTCCTTTCCCCCTTTCTCTGCTCCCTTCATCCCTCCAAATCAGCCTCGACGCCCACCTCCACCCTGTCTCCACACCCTTTCCCTCTCTATTTAGCACTCTATCTTTTATGTCTTGTTTAACAAAGACAAAGGAGAATAAGGGGAAAAGGAAGTTGGTAAATCACCAGGTAGGCTGGGACTGTAAAATAAAAGTGTTTGCAGACAGTGTGACAGCACTCAGAAAAATTCCTGCAGTTGTATTTTGGTTTATCTGTGAAAATATGTAATTTTAAGTAGGTAATTTCCTGAGTTCTTGAACATATCGTTTACACAGTCCAGGGGTCTCATTAATAACTGTTGCGTACACACCAAACAACACCTGAAAGAGGCATATGCCACTTCCCACGCAAACATGTGATCTATAAAAATAAACTGTACGGAATAATGTGCGCACCTGCACGGAAACTCTGACCCGTGTGTATCAACATTTTGGAGACAGGGGAAATTAGCGAGGTCGATGATGAGGTGGTGAATTGAAGCCAGATTGTAGAAATTAAATGTGCACACATGTAATTTCACTTATTTATAGATCCAGTTTATTATAAACATTCTCTGTAGCTAATTTTCCCATTTATGACAACCACACTGAATTTTCAGTTTTATGTTTGTAAGGCTTAAAGTCCTGCATCATTTCAGGTGTGGCCAAGAATCCTGCGCGGCCCCATACCTGTAAAGCTCAGCACCAGAACTGACCTGTTACCCATCATTATGTTTAAGTCAAAGCAGCACCTGTTAATAAAAGTCCTGCGACCTGTGATCAAACCCACCCAGGCTCCAGTCCCTCACATTAAGCTGGTTCTCCGTTCTTGAATTCCAAATCCAGCAGAGGAGACGTCTCTTTGACTGGATGGTGAAAACATTCAATCAGGTTAGGAAACATTTCAGCATGCTCCTTCCACCACCATCAAACCTCCAAAGGATCTGAACTCCATGTAGGCTGCCACCTCATCCTCGGGCTGCAAAGTTTCATGGCTGGAGTCCTCCACGTCTGTGACCAATGTGACCACGGGGTCAAAGGTTACACTGTGTCACTGACTTTCAAAATAAAAGGAACTGCAGCTTGATAATAGTGATTTAGATGTTAGAATATTACACATATACTGCACAGCTTTTTACTGCGTTTTATTCTGAAAAACCTGCTGCCTGTCCACATGTAGTTCATTTTTACGTGTGCCCGTACCCGTGAATTTATATGTAGATACACATTTTATTACAAAACTAGGTACCTGACCTGGTGCAGGACTCTGGCGTGGCCACTTTGAGTGACAGTTGGGTGCCATTTGCTTACAAGTTGCTGCCATGGCAACAACTCTGGTTAAGGAACGTGTGTTATTTCAGATTCCTAGCGCAGCTATAGCTGTCTCTATTTCAGTGTGTTTTCACTCAATTAAATTTTATTTTAGTCGCCTAAAGAAGTCTTGTTCGGTGTTTGGTTGTACTTAAAGACCCTCCCAGGAGTCGGATGTTCAGTTTTTCAGTAAGTACATTTTGATTTAAAGGGTTTAAGCCTGTTCTTTGCAAATGAAAATGAGCATCAGTATAATCACAGTTGACCATGGCTGTAAATACACTGTGCTAACTAATCTAGCAGCTGAAGTTAGGGTTATCTCCACCCTCGTGTCCATATATGGTCACCTCTGGCTCCAAAAATTCAAGATGGCGACAGCCAAAATACCAAACTTGAGGTCTGAAAACAGGAGTCCAAAAACCAGTGGGTGACATCACAGTGCCTATGTCCAATATTTATTTCTATTTTATAGAACGTTGCAGAGAAAAGTGTCGGCGGTGTGAACTGGCCGGTCTGAGCTGGACTCAAGCCGGCTGATGGTGTCACCTGACACTCAGCTGGTCAAATCGCCGGCGGCTGGTTTTAAAGCACGTCACCTGTTTCAACAGCCAATCAGCTTGTAGTAAAGTCCGCTGGTCAAGTCAAAATGACCGCAGATGGCGTGTTGGCTTGCTGCGGCAGGTGCTCCGTCCGAGCCCTCTGTTTCTGTACCTCTCTGCGTCGGTCTCTGAAGCAGGAATCACTGACAAAGCAGTGGCCTTTGATGAGTTCAGAGTCAGATCGGGCCTATTCACCTATTAAACTTCCATTTTCAAATGATACCTCAGGGTCGGGGATATAACTTGATGTCACACTCATTTTGGAAAGATGTGAAGCAATCAGTCTGAATACTGTACACATGTTAATACTGTGGTGACCCTGTTGTTGCTACAAACCAATGATCAGCAGGCTCATTTCTGTTCGTTCATTCATGAGGTGTTTTCCATTGACCATTTTAGATTGAATGTGGGTGTGTAAGGGAGGGATATGAGGCTGATCCACGAGCGGTGAATTCCCAGTTGGCTTTTACAGAAATTGCGCACTGGGAGGCGTACGCACGGTTTATGAATCAGAAGATATTTGGTGAACGCCATTTTCTTTTTCCACGTACACTTCTTTTGAATTGAACTCAACAGGTGTGAACATACTGTGGGTAAAGGTAAGAGACGAGCTGTGATCTTAAGGATTAAGGAGCCACTTATGTGTTGGAAGACGTGGTGAGTAGAGACTGGATCCTCTATATTTAGTGAGAATGATTAAAAAATAGTTAAACACAGTTTATGAATAGAGCCCTTAAAGTCCAGTTATAAGATGAGAGTAGAATAAGAAGTCCTCGGTGCATGCTGCTGAAGATGTAGTTTAACACTTTCTCAAACAATATCATGAATATTTGTGGAGCTTAGTGAGGAGTACAGTGGCCAAATGCCTGAGGCTTAATGGTTGGAATCCATACAATAATGGTCTTAAAACATCCACAGGCCTTATCGCTCCAGCCCATATGTCTTAGCGTGTGTGCATATGTATGTTTACACTACTCCACCTACATGTTCCAACCTGAGACGTCCAGAGTCGGAGGGAGCCATGCAGAGGATTAGGAATCGGTATTCCCAAATCCCGAGACGCGGGGTTCTTCCACCAATCACGCAGCAGGCAGCGCTAGCCTCCTGGTGAGGCATGCTGGGGAATCCTGGAACAATACTAGTCAAGGAAGGCGATGCCTGGAGGGAGAGGGATCTCAGAGCGGAGTTTCTCTGATCCTCACCCCAAAAAAAGATGCTTCCAAACGTCCAGAGTGGGAAAAAATACTGGGAAGGTGTTTACAGAGGATTGCATTTCAGAAACCAGTGTTTACAGTCGAGCCTTGCCGCTGTCACGTCGATTTAACTTCCGTGCCCACACACGCGGAAAATCATCCATCCGCCCACAAAGGTGAATATATATACTCAAGCACAGGGAAAACACGCCACAATTATCGCCGCCGCTGCCAGCGAGAACAACAACTCCAACTCTTCTGCTTTTCCTTTCCCTGCTCCCCCTCCCACTTATTTCAGATTGTTTCTCCTGCTGTAGAAAAAGGACTGAAAACAGCCATAGGAGGTTTTCTCCCCACGGACTGCCAGTGATCACAAACTGTGTGGAGCTTTAGAGAAGTGATGGGCAGGGTGGATGAGCCACAGAGACAAATGCTCTCACAATAACAACATACTTACGCGGCCAGTCGATACTCGCCAATACCTGGTAAAGAGAAAAAACCTGGAAACTAGTGGGCCAGAGGTGATACAGTAATGAGGTCACAACCTCAGACATATTGTACATATTTAGCCTGGCAGTTTATTTTTCAAATTGAAATTCCTTATTTTACCCGCAGTATATACATGACCCTGTGTGCACCGGTTTGCCCTGCAGCTTATCTGCAGCTCCCGGGGGTTAAGAGACGAAGTTTGACAGCATCTGTCTTTTTTGTTGTTGTTGTTTTTTGGCCGTGAGAAGGTATAAGCCTAAGCCTGCATGGTGTTTTATGAGAATTATTGATCGGGAGGTGCGCATTGATAAGCTGAGGCGAGGCAGCGTTGTGAATGAAGCAGGATATAGTGGTGACCCAGGGGGAATCACAACACACTCCAGCCTGATCTCTTGCAAAGCCGCTTGGAACCCGATGCTGTCCGCCCTGATAAATGTACTCTCCCCCTCTTTCTCTCCGTCTCCCCTCTTCTGACTCCTCTGCTCTCGCTCTCACTCTGTTTTCTGGGCCTGATGAATGCAGAGCGAATCAATAAATCTATTCCCCTGCTGGATACCTGATAAAATTTACAAGGACAAGCTTAATAAATTACTAATGGGGTGGCCAATTAGTTTGTGTGCTTGGCTGTGCAGGAGTGTGTGTGCGAGTGTGTGTGTCAGCGCCAGTGTTTGAGTTTAGATTCCTGCCTGGTCATTTGTATGCATATATATGTGTGTGTGTGTGTGTGTGTGTGTGTCCCATCTTTTGCTAACGCCTTAGTTTTCTCATGGCAACACAGCGAGGTCAGCAGTAAGCCCGCAGCGGCCACCTTCACCCAGACACCCTCTGTTGTCCACACTGTAAGCTCAGTCACTGTGCACATTGCATCGTGGTTTTATAATCTTTTTCTTCATTTTAAGTTTATCTCTTGCATTTAAGATGTGTGATTCTCTGAGGGCAATGATAGGAATTTATTTTCTGAAATTCTTTTGCGTTGCCTCACATCAAGTTTTGTGTTCCCGTGCAGTGTTGTCCATAACCCCATGACACAGTTTGCATCCTCTCTGATGGGCTCATTACTTTAAAAAATATATTACTCGTTACTCTTTTCAAAACTAATAATATGACTTTACTTATTACTTCCTGCCAACAGCAATTTGTCACATTACTCATTGTATTACTTTTCTGTTATACCAAACCAAAATTGTTAATTGCCTATCTCCCCAAAATTCAGATGTGTCTCTGTGTGAATGTCAGGGTGAACACAGGTAAGTGTAGCTAAGGTCAGATAGCTTCTATTTACCTGGAGGTTTACTGTTGCCTGTGACCGGAATTTTCCCAAAGATCTGCCCAAAAGACGGAGAGTCAGTCATGGAGCAACATGTCATCCAGCACATATCCAACCAGCAGCTTCATCGCTTCTCTGTGTCTGCAGCTGTCCACCATTAAAATCCAGTTTGGGTTGTTTAGCCAGTGTAGAGCTACAGCCGACCTCTGCGGCCGAGGAGGGCTCACCTTTGGTGGGGTGTATTTCCTGGAGCTTCATGTTGTTGTGTTGACTGTCATAGTAGCTGAGGTGTTTCAGACCGGCGGTTTGAGGACGTGTTTTTCACAGTGGAAAGAGTTTTAGTCCGACTACCTGCAGGAACAGTGTTCCTGTCATCTTTCCTCAAAGCCAGACTCCATTGACAAAAACAATAATTTTAACTCTCTGAACACAGGAGCTGCTGGTCTACTGCCGCTTCGATCAGTGAGTTTGTTTGTGTTATTGTGTAAGTTTGGTGTTTTACAGGGGTAGTTTGGATTTATCAAAGTCACACAATAACACAAACAAACTAACTGATTGAAGCGGCAGTAGACCAGCAGCTCCTGTGTTCAGAGAGTTAAAATTATTGTTTTTGTCAATGGAGTCTGGCTTTGAAGAGGGCATAGTGAGTTTTAGTATCAGCTCAGTTTTATGAGCGCATCACCTAATTAAATGAGGCTTGGATTATTCTGCACAAGTTGTGTGAGAGTTTGTAAACAGATGTTTTGTTACAGGTTTGCAGTTGTTGGACGTGGACCCTGTGACTTCTGTCCATCAAGAATTTTCTCTGATTTTGGTTTCTTCATTCACCGTGGAGGCACGACAGAAAAACAAAGATTACTTCACAAATTCAACGTAACACAAGGTGAGCACTTGATATACAGATGGCCATTCAGCGGGAGGAGCATTCCTTTAATGGGAGCAGTACAGAGACATCTTAGACTTCTGTTCTGTGACCCGTCTCCTGGATCTAGCTTTATGTTTAATGGACTGACATGAAAGAGGAAGAAAAATCCAGCAGTCTTACAGCTGTTTTGGAGCTTTAGAGCAGACTGAGATCTTTATAGAAATGACATTAAAAAACATTGTTGTGGATGTATTTAGTTCTCTCACGACGTGACCAGTAGTCTCAGTCCTGTGGCACCTGAACTAGGACCTCTGGGTGTCGGTGATCACAGCTTCCGGAAGGCAATATAGGCTTTGTTGTACACCTGCACATGACCTCTGCCATTCTCACAACAGATAAACACACACCATTGTCCAGGGAATTGCAGGATATTTGGGTTTTTTGAGGAATAGAGGGAAAGAGTGAGAGACACCAGCTCTGTGTCTCTCCTCCATTACCCAGCGTAACATCAATGGATCTTTTGAGCATCGCTATCTTCAAAAGGCACCCCAGCTTTCCTCCCTCAGACAAGACTGTAATTATTCTACATTTGCATGATAAGTGTGTCTGCCTGTGTACGCATTTATGTATGTATGTATGAGTGCTTAAACGCACATTAGCCGCAGTCGGGCACGAGTTCTCGTCTTTTATCTCGGCGTAAAAGACGGGAAGAGGCCTTTTTAATGTGCGAGTCTGGATCGCTGTCTCTTTGCTCTTCATCTGAGTGTTCATCATTAGCCACTGTCAGCCGGAGAGCTTTGAAGTGGAGTCAGGGGCTCTCTGGCGATGTGGAATAGTTATGACACTTGGGCTCTGTGTTTTTGTGTGTTTGCGTGCCCGTCCGCTTGCATATCTGTATTTTCTCATCACACAGACCTCTACTTTTTTACACTTATATGTGAAATCTGGCAAGTGTGTTGCACTGAGAAGAGGCTCCTCATCATTTAACATGCGTGTACAGTACATTACATTAGCAGTGATGCTGCGTGCAATTACAAGAGAAGAGTTGTTTTTTCTCTTTTTAAAAAGCAAGATGTTTTTTTCTCCTCAAGACAGGAATATTCTAATAACTCCCCATGCTTCACTGACTCTGGTGATGGGAAGATGCAAAGATAGTAATGGGAGAAAGCTGGAAATACACAAATGGGATAAGCGAGGGTGGTGAATGGGTGCGTGATGCCTCGTCTAGTGAGATGTCCTGTACGTACAGTATCTATACGACGCTTCACGCACAGATAAACATGTGCGGAGTCAAGCAGACAGAGAAACCTTTTTAGATGTGTACGATCTCCCAAGGCCTCATTAGTTCCTGAATAAGTGTGTGTGCACTGAGGCGTCACTGCATACATAGTGTATGGGCACACAGCAGCCCGTACAGGCCACACTTGATTGGCCTGAAAGCTCATCTCAGTGGGCAGTCAGGTGCACCGTGTAGCACTGCCTCGTTTAGCTTATTAATTATGCATTATGTTTATTCAGTCTACATCACGTACCGCAGCTTTTTTGTGCCGTCCCATTCCTTAAATATAGACGGGATGTCACGGACCCGCCGTACGACTCCTCTGTGTCCTCTGCTCATGTGGAAATCAGACACAGAATACAAGACAGAACATTTTTGGCCAGATCCCCATCTCCAGTGTGGTTTTCAGGGCGGCAACAATAAAACATTTGATGCGAGTGCCGTCCTGTTCCTGAGGTTTTTATTGCTGCTGCTTCCCGGTCGGGTCTCCTCTTTCTTTCCGAAAACAGGTGATTAATCTTGTGGTTGAGGGGAAAGCAGACTTAATCACTTTCAGAAATTATGCTGTGGTATTGATGTTAACGTATGAAAACCTGGCAACCCCAGGAAACTCAACACAGGGTGTAATTTGAGCACATTATCGACGACTGAAGGCTGTTTATTGTGAATTAATGATAAAGGAGAGATTTAGCCTCACGTTGTTTCAATAGTGATAAAATAAAGGAAAAGATGTGCCATTGATCTGAGGTGCTGTGATTCAACTCATTTCTAATTCACTTTTACATCCAAGGATGTTTTTAGAAACAAATGCCCAGGTGGATCTCACTGCTATCAGCCCAACGTGTCTTGGTTTAGTCAACAAGGACACAAACTAGAATAACTCAACTCAACTTTATTTATAAAGCACTTTAAAAACAACCACAGCTGAAACAAAGCGCTGTGCACAAATAGGCAAAACAACACAGACATGAAACAATTAAAACAACAATAAAATAAATAAGATAAAACAGGCATAAGCACTAAAATAATTGTTTTATTGTTTTTAAAAACAATCAAAAACAATAAAACAATAAATAAAAGCAAACCATAAAACACTAAAACAAGAGAATAAATCTCAACTCACTGGTGAACTTTAGTTTAGTTTACAATAACAAGACTTCTTCACAACCATTTCCAGTTTTGCCGACTTGGCGACTTTTTAAAAAAGTGCTTTGTGACAAATCTAGTGACTCTTTTTGGCAGACTGTTGCTCCTCTCCGAACCCGGTCTCACTCCAAATTTTTTAAAATCTGGCGCTTGAACAGTGACTTGCGGCATTACAAGCCAACGGAAAAAGGCACCCATTAACGTCGGCATCATGTACAGCTGGTTGCCGTTATAGTTTAACACCATCCGGCTGCATTAGGTGGAAATGCGGCGGGACAAGGACAAAAGTTAAGGCAGCGAAAGTCCAACTGGGGTGGACGGGACAGGTGGTGGATGGGTCCAACAAACTGACTTTCACCTGAGAGAGCGGTGTTCATGTCCCATAAGATTCTAAAGTCAAACCCTGTTCTTTGTTCCTAAACCTGACCATGTGTGTTTGTTGTTGAAGTTAAAAAAACAGCAATTTTCTGTGTTGTACCAACACAGTGCTTTTATTTTGAAAGAGACTGTATACAAACTGTACATTTCCTGTGAAAACAGAAGTGTATTTTGAAAACAGACAATGCATGTAACAGGCTGAAGTTGACGCGGCGTCCCAGAACGTCAACAACCAACACACCCAGGGTACCTTGGACGTCACATGTGGACGTGGGAAGTGAGAATGTGTCGCCTCTCCTGTAAAGAGATTTATCAGTTAATGTTGTCTCTTGTGGCTGCGCAGCCTGTCCTCATGCTGCTGAGGCTTTGTCTCACCCCCTGTGTGATACCAATACTTCAGGCTCCCTTTTGCGCTTCTATGACACACACTGGGTATTCAACTGACTCCAATGCAAACAAATCAATGGCAATACTTAATGCTGAGAGCAACGGACGTAGTGTAAAGAGCAAGAGAGTTCATATATGGTGGGTGGCAGAGGTGTTGGATGGGTCAAACAAACTTTCACCCAGGAGACGACTGTACGTGTCCTGTGTGAAAGTTGTTTTAACATAGTGTTCTGTAACTTATGGAGGTACGTGGCGTACATACATAACTCACATGCAAATGTTTAGTTTGCAAATGTTTAGTTTTCAAATTTTAATTTCGTGTAAAAAGTTCAGAAAGTGGAAGATGAGCTGATCTCCAAAAGACATGAAGTTAAAGATGAAACATTCTTTTCAATGTTTTAAGTAAGATCAGTGTTTTATTTTTGTTTTGTACAATTTTAGATTAAAAAAATTAAAGGAGCACTGTGCAGAAGTTTGGGCACCCCAAGACATTTGAGCTCTCAGGTAACTTTAACTATGATCTAGAGCTGTGCAATATGGACAAAAATTTATATCCCGATATAGGTAATTTTATATCCTGATAGCGATATATATCCCGATATAGTATTTTTACTTAAAATTATATATATACACACATGAAATGAATGCCATGTTGACACACATGAATTTAGAGATGGCATCTGTAATTTCGTGGTGTCTGCGGGACTGCTCGTCATAGACAGTGCCTTTGGACATTGACTCTTTCAGGCTCATTTGGTGTGTGTTTTTCTTTTCATCACTTCGTGGTTTAACTTCAGTACTTTGTCGCATTTTAACGCTGTCTCTGTACTGTTCTTCATGCCGTGTCTTTAAGTGATAGAAAAGATTAGACGTGTTTGAGTCGCTAGTAACAACTTGTTGGCAGTATGTTTTGCAGATTACCGTTTTTTGGTCGGTGTCTGCCTTTTTAAATCCAAACCAGTGCCAAACAATGGAGTTCCTGTTACCTCTTTTTGGCACCAATTCCTCTTTCTGTTCTGTTGGTTCAGCGTCCACTGTGCTCTCCATCTCTGCTACGTCCATGCTCCCGCTGGCTCTCGCATGCATGGATGAAAACGTTAGCAGTGCCGTAAAGGAGTTCTTGCAGGTGACGTAAACTGCTGCTGCAAAGCAGTAGCGTTGGTGCAGTTACATTAGCCGAGCTAACCACAGCCCACACGTTAAAATTACGACATAAACGATAGAGGATTATATCGTACGGTAGACATTTTTCTATTGCACTACGATATTTATCGTAATATCACACAGCACTACTCTGATCTCAGACCTTAATGAGCTTGTTAGGGTTCTAGCTTGTTCACAGTCGTCGTTAGGAAAGGACAGGTGATGCAGATTTTAAAGCTTTATAAATACTCTGACTCCTGAAACCTTGTCCCAACAATCAGCAGCCATGGGCTCCTCTAAACAGCTGCCTAGCACTCTGAACACTCAAAGACCTGATGAAGACTTGAAGAAGATAGCAAAGTGTTTTCAGGGAGCTGTTTCCTCAGTTCATCATGTCAATAAGAAATGTCAGTTAACAGGAACTGTGGAGGTCAAGCTGAAAACTCTCAGAGAGAGCTGCTCGTAGGATCGTTAGAAAGGCAAATCAAAAGACCTGCAGGAAGATCTCTCAGCCTCTGGAGTGGTGGTGCACTGTTCTACTGTGCAGACACACCTGGACAAATATGAGCTTCATGGAAGAGTCATCAGAAGAAAACCTTTCCTGTGTCCTCACCACTAAATTCAGCCTCACAAGTTTGCAAAGGAACATCTGAACAAGCCTGATGCTTTTTGGAAACAAGTCCTGTGGACTGATGAAGGTAAAACAGAACTTTCTGGACACAATGAGCAAAGGTATGTTTGGAGAAAGATCTGTTAAACACGGGGTGGATGGATGATGCTTTGGGCTTGTGTTGCAGCCAGTGGCACAGGGAACATGTGATAGGGTGGACATCCCTGCTTCGTAAATTTACACCCTAACCTCGGCTTTCTGTTATAAATGTGTAGTCTTGACAGCTCTTTTCGATCCACAGAGAATATGATTACAGTAAACTGACGTCTATGTGTCAACTCAGCAGAGTGAAATGGAGGAAATGTAGCTTAGGATGCAGATTATGTAAAGGAAGGAGTGCTTTGTTCGTGTGTACTGAGTGCTCTCTGTAGGTCGTCAGAAGCCCGTGTTACATAAGTCACACATGTCAGCTCGGTTGTCAGCAGTGAGTAGTTGAAATGATGTGAGAGTGAGCGCAGGTGAAAGCATGAAGGGCAAGACATTACATCAGATCAATAGTAAAGATCCCTCCAGTCTAAATTAGACTGCGCTCCCCACCACCACCACCACCATCATCACCATCACCCATAACGACTGACAGCCTTAATAACTGTCCTAATAACAGGGGAGCAGATTAATAAAGCATACCGTAAATGATTACCTCCATCATTAATCCATCCCATGGCTATTTAAAGCTGCACGTATTAACTATTTGGACAGGAGGTTTCATGTGTTAATGGCCAGATTGAACACACGGAGCACGTGGAAGTACATTAGATGAACATATGATTTGATTAATGCCATTCACAGGAATAGAAACAAATTACGCGGGCAGATCAACGCTGTTCACCTGAAGAGAGGAAAAAAAGGAAAGAAAACCCAAGAGTTCGGCAGAGAAATGAAATATTTGCACTCGAACCTGTAATCCCCTCGCAGCGGGTTTGAGATGAAGCCTGGCCTCTCATTAGCTGCACTTGGACCAGATTGCATCGCGTCCACTGATTCATTTGGGAAATCCATCTATATATTGCGTACACGCTCCCTATGGCGGTGCTGGAGGCTCAGCCTGTTAGAGTGTGGATGATGACAGAGCTGAATCAGACTTAATAAATAATAGAGTGTTACTGGAGGTATCACCTGATGAATATTGCATTCCTATTCCTGTCGCCTGCACACTCGCCCGCCTGCCTGCTTGTCTGTCTGTCTGTCTGTCTGAGAGACTACCTGGCCTCATGCCAGCTTTTTTGTGGTATCCAGTGGAAATATCCAGTTCAGCTACGTGTCGACAGCTGGCGGGGTTGGAGGCACTCTGCATTCGAAAACACCCACAGTGTCAGGCAGCAAATGCGAGACAATTACTTCTCGTCTGCGGCACTGAAACTTGTTCCAGAAAAAAAAATGTAACGTCCCGCCCATCTGACACGCACCGCGGGTGGATTCTGTGCCAGCTGGAGTGCAGAGTTGAAGAAAGGGGGGGGGGGGACAGTTTCGAAGACAGAGAATAAATTATCACCCTCAACAGATTATTACCGGGGAAGGTGTGTTTGTCACTGCGCTCTGAGGAGCACGTGTGGGCCTGCACCTCTATATTTCCCTCTGACTCACAATCACAGCGGCTTTATAAGCATGATATAACTTCCCATGTTGTCAAAGCTAATCATGGAGATCAGTGGGAGTCAATGTACGCAAGAAAAATCAGGTCCATTCATGCATATATAACACCTGCTGGTAGTTATTTCAAGCGAGCAAAAGTGGAAAAACAAAATGCCCCCAAATAAATAAAACATTAGTTATTTTTCAGTGCAAACGTGTTTTCAAAGCTGGCGTGTACTTTATGCTTTCAAAGTGGGAATTTTTGTGTTTGTTTCACTTCGTGTCGAATATGACATGTCACCATCTGTCAAATGCTTTTTCGGGATAACAGGATGTTTTTGGCAACAAACAGTGAGAAGATATGTCAGAAGGTGATACTTCCTCTTATGCTGCCAAAGCAATCGTGGGTATCACTCAGAGCCAATATTAATGTACACCAGAGAAAGCAAGTTCAGTCGTGCTCCTGCTGATGTTTACTTTAACAGAACAAAATGAGAGTCAGAGCAGACGTGCACAAGAAGCACATAAATATTTTGACAAATACAGGTTCATGTCACTTTCAGAAGTCGTGGAATGTGAAGCAGATCGGACCAAAACAGACCAAAAATATTTGATTTGATTTTGACTGTTTAGAAGTTGTTAATTTTGTGTTTTCGTCACATGATGTTGAATACGGCGTGTCACCATCTGTCGGATGCTTTGCAGGGATAACAGGCTGGTTCTGGCAGCAGAAAAGATATAAGATGAGACGGTATATCTTATTTTGCAAACATGCACATCCCTAAGAGTCAATGTAAGACACACACAAGCAAAACACAAGTAAGTAAAGTTTTATTCATATAGCACCTTTTAAAAAACATAGTTGCACAGTGCTTTACACCCACACATGAAAAATATAAATTAATAAATAAATCCAATCAACAAAAATAACAATATTAAAGCGCAGGTAGACTAAACTAAAACCACAGACATAAGGTGAGGATTAAAATCTATAAAAAGGCTAACCTGTAAAGGAGGGTTATTTATAGTTCTCAAGGACATTTAATAATAATAATAAAATAAACTTTATTTATTTAGCACCTTTTATACAAGAAATGCAGCACAAAGTGTTTAACAAAAAGGGCAGTATCAGCACTGAGTGCTTCACATGGAAATAGACATAATGAACATAAAACAGACGAACATTTAAAAACAGTTTAAAACATGGATCAGCTGATTCTACAGTTTTCATTTAAAAGTGGTGGTGACAAAACAACTGTCTTATACTAAACACATTTTCCCCACAAATGCAACATGCTAACATTATTAGCACAAGCCTATGGCATTTTACATTGTATAAATTAGCCTAGCAGCTAGCACAGATTTCCTCTGCTCATATTTCAGCCAGGATAAATCACACACAAGACTTAAAATGCTATTTTTGTGGAGGCTTTATTGTCTTCACAATTTATTGTTTCTTATCTGTGAAATTAAAGTAAATAAAAGCTTTGTTTCCACTGAGGGAAATGGTTTCAGCTCACAGAGACAGACAGGAGGTCTGCGTCACTGTGACGTGGAGTTACATTTCTGGGGAGGTGCACGTCAGGCTGTGGCGTAGGCTCTGCCTTGACGCAGAAGTATAAATCCCACTTAAGCAGTCATGGAGGGAGGACAGTTGATTTAGGTTTACCGCAACATGTGTTTGCAAGCATTTACCATCTTTTAACAGTGTCACCCTGGCTCTGTGTTTCTCGGACTGAATATTTACAGAAGAAGGGAAAGATGTCTGTCGGCTGTGATTGGTTGTTTCTTGTCACATGACATGTGGTGCACGCTGCTGCGTTCCAAATCTTAGAACAGGGTCATGTTCAATAAACTCCTGAACACGAACTAACACTCGGGAATGCATGGGTGTCGCTCAGGAGTTTGAGTGCGCCTGCTGCGCGTCCACATTGAAAACAATGAGTTTGAAGGCGCAAAAAACGCAGCATGTGATTTGCTATATATGTTAATGAGCAGTTGAACAGGTGTTCCTAATAAAATGGCCAGTGAGTGTGTACATATATGAATATACATATATATATGTATAACCAATTATCTTTGGCTCAGAAAAAATATATAAATATTAATATTACTTCTATGTCTTAATCAACTTGTCCTGCTGTCTTTTTATATTTGAATGAATCAACAACTTAAACATTTACTTGCAGGTAATTAAACTGAGGTGTGATGTCAGACCAGTAACAGTAAACTGGTGCAGTACAGTTACAACCATCATTCTGCCTTGTAAGAACAGGATTTACTCCAGATTTGATTTTCTATTTTTGAATTAACACAACACATTCAGTAAATAATATCAATGTTTTCAAGTCTACATTTCAAATACCAACTAGTGCATAAATTTAATTATTCATCTGTATTACTGTCTGTATAATCTGGAGGAAAATGACAGATGCTTTTTGTTTTTTGATGAGAATCAGGTGCTTTAATTTTCCAGTGATGAACATGTGTACAACATTGTGAGGACCTGACAAACCTTCCTGCGTTATATGTTACCTACATGGTTGCTGGGTGTGGTGTGTGCTTAGTATGTTGTGAAAACTGAGCCAGGCAGCCAAGCCAATCATAAAATACTCTCATTTAGGTAAGGTGTGATACGGCGCCCGTCTCTGCGCTCTCCGTCTCTGTTTTTATAATATGTGGGTGCCAATCAAGTCTCTGTGTGTATCTGCCTGTGTGTGTCTTTGATTGTGCCAGCATGTGTCAACACTGCACCAGCCGGTGTGTGTGTGTGTGTGTGTGTGTGTGTGAATGGAAGAAGCGTTTGTTTTTTTGAAAAGGTATAGGCAGCGAGAGGAAAGAGTGAGGAACCTAATCAGCCAATCAGGAGGCAGATTAGCAGGCTGGGTAAGCTGCGGGGGGCGAGGTAGAGCTGTTACTACAGAGGAAAGAAAATTTTTTTTGGCTAGCAACACAGCGACCAATCACAATCCATAAACAGACCAAAACAACTTTATACACCAATGACCCTGTCTGGGTGTGTTTGTGTGTGTGTGTGTGTGTGTGTGTGGGTGTGTGTGTGGGTGGGTGGGTGGGTGGGTGGGTGTGGAAGGAGGGTGAAAAATAAGACCAGGCAAAAAACTGCCAGCTCCAGGGATTTTTGGCAGCTGCCCAAATAGTGTGTGTGTGTCGGAGTGAGTCTCTAAAGGAGATGGGCAGAGAGCGCACAAACTTCTCTTTTAATTTGACATGGTTCACCGTTTTTGGCATGCGCTAGCTGCCTCTCTGAGTGTGTGTGCACGTGTGTGTTTGTGTATGTGGATACGCACATATTGGCTTTGGTTGTGTGTGCTTCTTTGTGTGTGTGCCTGTGTGTGTGTGTATTTGTGTGTGTGTGTGTGTGTTTGGGTGAGTGACAGCTCTGACCTTTTCAATATGCCTGTTAAACCTGAGCTCTTGTCCCAGTGCAGACGTGCTTGTGTCAACTCCAGCACTCCTACATGAAGGTCAAACTCTCTCCTGTTGGAGTATTGGCACGCGCATGCACACACACAGACACACACACACACACACACACACAATTACATACACAATGTTTCCTGTCATGTTGTTCCCATCTTCTCTATAAATAATGTGCTCTCTGCCCCCACTAGCATGTCCAGGCAATTACCACATCATACTGATGCATGTTCTCCGCTCTCCACCAGCCAATAATTGTAGATTTAGTCATTCTCACTCTTTCTTCCTCGCCACCCTTTTCCTTTTCTTTTTGGTGGCTGCAGTTTTCTGGTCTTGTTACCGTGGTCACCGTCATGGCTGCTGCCATAGGTCGGATCCCTGGCAGGGTGTAGTTTTGATTGGTGGGATTACGGCGCTCATTAGGGAGGTGACTGGAAGTTGTCTGATGGATAAAGCGATAAGTCTTTTGAGTCTCTGTGGCTGACGAGACTAAATGAGATCATTAATTTATATGAATGATGCAGTCTGAATGATGTTATTAAACAGCCATCTGTAAGATAATAATCTGAATTTAGTAGACTTTAAAAAATACTTCAAAAGAATAAGACTGGCATTATTCTGTTTTCCTTATTGTCAACAAACCCCACGAAAAATACCCCAAAACAACAGGTGTTGTTTGTTTATCCCGAGTGTGATATATTTTATTCCTCTGATTCATTGTTCTTACGGACTGGTCTTTATGTGACAGAGGAACTTTTTTCTCCCTGAAGGTATAAATATTTTTCCTTGAGCCTCCCTGAGTGACTGGCAGAAAATGCGAAACCCTCCCTCCACCATAAATAAGGGCTGAGCGATATGACGACTATGTACGATATGTCGATATATTTTCATGCAAGATATGAATTCAGACAACACGGTTTATATTGATGTAGGCTCAAGTTGCATTACATGATGCATACCATTGTTCACCTCTCCTCACTCACACTCCACACAGCTCCGCCCCCTCACTCACTCACAAGTTCTCCAGCGACACTTTTTAGAGCCGCAGCCTGACGTGCACCTCCCCAGAAATGTAACTACACGTAAGCTGAAACCATTTCCCTCAGTGGAAACAAAGCTTTTATTTACTTTAATTTCACAGATAAGAAACAATAAATTGTGAAGACAATAAAGCCTCCACAAAAATAGCATTTTAAGTCTTGTGTGTGATTTATCCTGGCTGAAATATGAGCAGAGGAAATCTCTGCTAGCTGCTAGGCTAATTTATACAATGTAAAATGCCATAGGCTTGTGCTAATAATGTTAGCATGTTGTATTTGTTTGGAAAACGTGTTTAGTATAAGACAGTTGTTTGTCAGTGAACCTTGTGAGCTGTAATGGAGCTGAATTTTGTAACGTTACCTTTGTTAAATGTTGCTGTTGTCCCTGGTTTTATATGAGAAGAGGAAAAGTCCGCTAGTTGCTAGGCTAATTTACACAATGTAAAATGCCATAGACTTGTGCTAAAAACCTTAGCATGTTGTATTTGTGGAGAAAATGTGTCCAGATAAAGACAAGTGTTTGTCTGTGAATGCTGCCAGTTATAGTGAAGCTGATTTGTGTACTTGTGTTTCAAACTGTCTCTATGAAGCCATGTTTAATGTGTGTTTAATGTGTGTTTAATGTGAGTTTTGAATCGACTAAACTTTACAGAACGCCAACTAGTGTTCTGGAGGTGTAACTGTTGTGCAGCTTTATATTTTCAAACAGGGAATAAAATCTTTGATCACAGTCTGTTTTTATAAAACTGCTTGTGACATCTCAAATTTGGCTTTGACTTGCAGCTGAAAACATGGAGCCCATTTTGTGGAAATACCGAGATATATATTGTGTATCACCAGTCAGCCTGTAAATACCAAGATATGAATTTTTGTCCGTATCGCCCAGCTCTAGGGTGGGTGATATGTCAAATACACTCAGTGTATCTCGGCTTGTTTCATGTGCAGTGTATAAAATAATTACATCACTACATTGTGTTTAAATGCTTACACATTTTTTTAAGTCAAAGGCATCACACTTGCTTTGGTGTTTTGGTTCTCTTGCTCTTTCCTGTGGCTTTCATCCTCTCTCATACACACACACTCATAAAGAAAGACTCACAAACGTGATACATCACACACATCTCCACCCATCCAGTCCACTTTCTGCAACCATGGAGCACCGCTGTGACTTGCAAATATTATTAATACATGAACTGAGGTGTGTTCCAGCTGACAGTGATCCTGCTGAGCCCCATTCAAGCTTCACAACAAAAACAAAAATTGTCCGAATCTGATTTGACAGGCAAAATTCACACTTCAAAAATCATAAAAGTGGTGTCCATTTGTGAAGACTATCTTGCGGAAAAAACTTGCAAGTATTAACATGCATAGTAGGAAGGTCAGAAAACATTGAAAAACAGACGACAGCTCCGCTGATCTCGGTCTTTTCATCGAAAATATATAAAATAACACCTGCTGTTTGATAAAAAATTGAAAAAGTAAGATGGGCATTGAGAATGAAAGAGGTCAGAGAAGAAGAACTAAGTGCAAAGTGTAGAAACACGTAAGGAACAGATGGAAATGGTGCGAGGTGAAAACTGTACAAAGATGTACATCTTCAGAAGTCATATAAAGGAGACACTAGGTGCTGCTCTCTGAAGCAGAGTGATGGGCGGACTATAGAGTGTGTTCCCGTTTTCGATAGGTGTATGTTAAAGTTTTGGTGTGTGTTTATGTGTGGCTGCACCTGTGAATGAGTGTGTATCCATTCAGACTCGCTTGATACTCTATGAATGTAGCAGTGTGTGTGTGGCCTTTAAACATGTTTAAACATGCATGTTGCTTAGATGTACTTTACGCTTTACATTCATTTCTGCCTATAAGTGTGTGTGCCTGTGGCTTTGTATTAGTGTGTGTGTGTGTGTGTGTGTGTGTGTGTGTGTGTGTGTGTGTGTGTGTGTGTGTGTGTGTGTGTGTGTGTGTGTGTGTGTGTGTGTGTGTGTGTTTGTGTGAGCATCTCCCCTGTGCGATCATCACACAGGGGAGATGCTTACAGTCCATTTGTCTGCAAGCACACTGACCATTAGCTGGCCACCATACATAATGTATAGCAGTGACCTTTCTGCACACTGCACCCTCAGGCCTATAAGCCATTGTTTGGTGTTGTATTGATTTTTACCCCCCTCATAGATGGAGACGCTGATTTGAAGGGAGGGAGACTGAGTGCCGCTGTGTCTGCTGAAAGGAGAGGGGAGGGCAGAAGCAATGGAGTGTAAAGAATTGAAAAGGCTCAGTTTGGAGAAGGACACAGACAGCGGCGCATACCTGTAACCCCCTTTTCAGCGTACTGACTGCTTGGAGGCCAGCCCCCCCCCCCCCCTCAGTATGAAAGACAGGGTCACGTTCAATAACGCCGAATGTTGTGGACCATACAAGTGCCACCTATACACAGCCCATTAGACAGAGTGGTGAGCACGAGGCTGCATGGTAAACAATTTCAGTCCCTGAAAGATTTTCAACATTCGTCAGGCTCGACTTGGTGGAAAAAAGGCACACGGTGGGGGGAAAGGTGGAGGGCGTCCACGGCTCCATCTGCACACCTTCCCTATAATCTGCCAGAATGTTCTTTATGTCTCTGCTGCTCCAGCTGACAACTAAAGTGGAGGTACATCGAGAGGGAAAATGGGCTGAGAAAAATGTTTTGGTGTCCTACAGTGATGGATCTATAGGCTGCCTGGCAGATGAAGGAGGAGGAAGAGGAGGGAGAGAGGGAGAGGAGAGAGGCTCATTTGAATTCAGCATCATTTTGTTGTCACCCAGTTCTCGATCTGTAGGAGGACCAGATCTGCAATCAGGCCTGTTGCTCTGACACTCGCCTACAAAGCTAAAAATACAGCGCTGATTGGATTTGTCAGAGAGACAATGTGACAATCTTAAACCAGAGCACGAGTAAGCGTACGTCTACTCATGTAGGCTTGTGCTCGTGACAGCGCGAGATGTAAACATTAATGGCGTCCTCCTCTGCTAGCTCAGTGGTGCTAGGTGAGCTAGCAGTAGGTGCCGGCTTCTTTCTGTGCGGTGACTTGGTTGGTAGCAAGAAAATAGTTCCTACATGAAGCTGCTCACAACGGGGTCTGTGGATTGTCTCGAGTAACCAGGTCTTGATTTCTGGAAAGAGATGTTGATATTCAAATGTACTTTTTTGGTGTTTGGTGTCCACATCAGGCACGAATGGAACTATTTGTGCGAGTGAATTGCATGTAAAGTCAATGTAAAGACGGTATTTGACATGAATACCTGCTGGGTGGCATGAATGGAGCGAGTAGCACGATTTTTTTCTGAACTTAAGCAACCAACTGGCACCGTGACAGACAATCAGCATTGAGATCCTCCGGGATGTGTGACGCCGAGAACGTCCCGGCGGAAGTTTATTCATCAATTCAGCAAATGATGCTGGTTATTAGCGCATTTGAAGCGGGTTAACACAAATGATTCTAGCATTCAAACTCACGTGAGTAACTCACTGCGAAAATTGGCATGTTTGGAGTGAACACAACATTAGTGAGCGCTTCTGCTTTTCCGAGATAATCCCTCCACCTGTCAGGTGTGGCATATCAAGATGATGATTAAACAGCATCATTGCTACACAGGTGTGCCTCGGGATGGTGTTACGACTTCTGAGGGAGCGTGCCATTGGCTTATGACTGCAGGAATGTCTACCAGAGATATCGCCACGTTTCTTTCACAATGGTCATCTTTTATCTGGGACAGCCCAGAATCACACAGTGTGTACTGCGCTTAACATGGATTTTAACAAATTTGTGACCATTTGTTTGGAAAACGTGTTTAGTATAAGACAGTTGTTTTGTCAGTGAACCTTGTGAGCTGTAATGGAGCTGAATTTTGTAACGTTACCTTTGTTAAATGTTGCTGTTGTCCCTGGTTTTATATGAGAAGAGGAAAAGATTGCTAGCTCCTAGGCTAATTTATACAATGTAAAATGCCATAGGCTTGTGCTAATAACGTTAGCATGTTGTATTTGTGGGGAAAATGTGTCCAGATAAAGACAAGTGTTTGTCTGTGAATGCTGCCAGTTATAGTGAAGCTGATTTGTGTACTTGTGTTTCAAACTGTCTCTATTAAGCCATGTTTAATGTGTGTTTAATGTGTGTTTAATGTGTGTTTTGAATCAACTAAACTTTACAGCACTTCACAGAAACCCCACTGCTGACTAGTGTTTTGGAGGTGTAACTGTTGTATATATGTGCATATTTTCAAACAGGGAATAAAATCCCTGTCTTTGCATTTTATTTTAATCACAGTCTGTTTTTATAAAACTATTTGTGACATCTCAAATGAAGCTTTGACTTGGAACTGAAAACACGGAGCCTATTTCATAGAAAATACCGAGATATAGACCCCTTCACAGAACGTAAACATCCGGGTGGGCGGGGCGATCACTGGAGGCAGAAGTAGAATGAGCACAGTGGCGAGTCCAAGCGCGGCTAGCTAGCTTACATTGTTTTGGGCCTTTTTGGCGATCGTTATCGTGCACAACATGGCCAAAGAAGATGCTAATTTATCGAAGTATGTACAGACACTCACTATACGGGATCGGGAATGTTATTTAAAAAAAACTGACGTTATCAGATGGGACCATCTTGACAGACCCCTACGCGCTCACTCAATGGAAGGACGACGTGACAGGTTTACCCTCTGTTGAATGGCCGGAGATTTACAGTTACTTAATAGAGAAACCAAGCGTCTACAGTAAAGAGAAACTAAGGGCATATAAATCGTTTTCATCTGTAGAAGCCTCGCCTACAAAATAAGATGAAGCTTTATCAGTGTCAGGCAGCCTAAGCTAACGTTATATACTGGTTGGTTGGGCTGGTTAACTTTAGCTACTAAGTTAGTTGATTACTAATTTCTGAAAATGTAATGTTAGGCACGGCAAGATACACCAGAAAATGATTTATTTAGCTAGCTACCTAGCTAGTAACGTTAGTAGAAATTACCTGAGGGGTGTACTACGAAGCGAGATTAAGGGGTTAGCGAGGTATGTTGAGTCTAAAGCCAGAGTTTTCAGTGTCACGAAGGTGGCTCTCTTTTAACCTGGCTAGATCACCATGGTAACTGATGCTTAGCTCATAGCCTGGTCCCGACCAGGTTATATTCAGAGTTTAATCTTAAAATCAGCTGTAAAAGCGCAGCTGTTTCACAGTTTAGCGCGTTTGGAGCTGGCGTAACCTTTACTTTGAAAGTCCAGTGGAGCTGGATCAGAACCGAGCATCTGTACGGAGGGAGAGATCGCACTGATCCGCTGTGTTTACTTTCTCTCTGAGCGTCTCCGCCTACAGATGTTCAGCTGAGGGAATACACCACTCACTGTTGAGCCGAGCGTCAGGAGGACACTGAAACAAGCATTACAGATAATCAGATAGCTAATCAGTGAAGTTCATCATTTCACTTTGATGTGGCCATGAATCAATGAATTTCAGTGTTTGGCCTGTTATATGGCAGTGTTGCCCAAACACAAATCTTGAATAGGTCTATGCTATTTTCACAGTTACAAAGGTCTTTGTTGTCATTGTACAGAGACAATAGGCTATGAGATTTACTTGTACAGCACCTAAAAAGTTCACTGTATATTCATACGCACACCCAGCCTCACTTTCAATAAAACACACTCATTCTATAATTGATCAGTAAAATATATGAAAACAATATAAAACACAATTTAAAAATGACAGTTGTTGCTCTAGTTTATTTTGTTTAAATGGATAAAGCTTCATATTTCAAAGTACCTCAATGTTCAGCTGTCAGAAATTAAAATCAGCCTCCTCTCTTTACGTATTATTAATTATCATATTTGCAGCAACAGTGTTGCTTTTGGCTGTGATCAGGCTTTTTTATATCGCTCATACTCTCTCCATTAAAACAACCTGCTCCTCTGGGCTGAAATCAGCGACCATGTGTGGAAGTAGAATCATATGACGCCAAACACCTCTTTTTATGTGAACGCGCAGCAGGAGCACAAAGCTGAGAGCCGGACTGGACAAACCAAGTTGATAACCACCTTCGTGACACCGTTTAACTCTGTTTAGGGGCTTTAGGTTTTGTTAAGCCAGAACATGAACACAAAGCCTGGCTGTGTTGAGCTTCCTTCGTAGTACACCCCTCTGATATGAAATGCGCGCTGCAAACACGAGCATTTTTGATGATTGCCTCCGTCCAGTCCTTTCTTCTGATCGCATTTAGCCATAGTTGTCTTCGTTTTTTTTTTTGACTGGCAGGTGGTATCCGATAACATTTTAGATTTAAGCCATTACTCTTTGGGTTCTGGCACCCGACCGCACAGCAAGATGACACCATGATAGCAGAGATGGCAAAGTCCTGGCGCCAGCTAGCGACCAACGTTAGTAGCTGCCTGTTTGTTTTGCCTCCAGCTGAACACGTGATCTAATCGTGACGTAGGCTCAGAAAGGGTCTATATATCGTGTATCAAGTTTTTGTCCATATCACGCAGCCCTAGGGTGGGTGATATATCATATATCATACCTAATGTATCGTAGCTTGTTTCACATGGAATGTATAAAATGACTGTATCGCTACATCTTGTTAAAATGCTTACATCGTTTTTTTAAGCCACCGGCATCACACTTGCTTCGGCATTTGTCTTCTCTCGCTCTTTCCTGTAGCTTTCACCCTCTCACACACATAAAGACATTAATGTGTGTTTAATGTGTGTTTAATGTGTGTTTTGAATCAACTAAACTTTACAGCACCTCACAGGAACCTCCATCATTGACTGGTATTTTGGAGGTGTAACTGCAGAGTGACACAGACACGCCACCGCACAAGTATAAATGCTCACAACGGCCGAGGCCACATGCGTAGGCTCTGCCGCGCAAGTTTAAATCCCCCTTAAGTCACACCATCCTTGTAACCAGAAACTTAAAATTCTACAGTCCAGAACATCACTGAGAAAAGTGAGATTCATGCGGTTTCTTGTGCTGCCTACTGGTCCTGCTGGAAGTATTAAAATCACAAGCTGGGGACGCGTGATTACTTTAACAGGAAATTGAAAATCCTCTATATGTACCTCTGTGTATCTTCCTCCTGTAATCTCCCACCAAATGACCACTGATACTGCCGCCATCCCATCAGTCAAACTGCTAAAAGACCTAATCAGAAAAGCCTCATCCTGGACAGATATTTGTCATCATGTGTGATAGTTTTGAATGATGAATATACCCGCAGTAAGTGTAGCGGCTAGTAAAGGCATTTTGATTGAGGGAGAGAAATGTGACGCTGTTACAGCGACACTAATGCAGCACTGATCAGTCGGTTAACAGAGGCAGAAAGAGAGGGGGGAGACGGAGTGTGCTGAGGGTGGAAAATAAGTGGCATCCCGCCGAGCTTTCTAATTCCTCCAGGAGATTGACACCTGAATGTGCTTTCATGCAGCAAACCGCTGGGTGGCAACACCCCACCATCCCCCCCCCACCTACCCCCAACCCCAGCACCAGCTTTCTTCTCTCCATCCATCCCCCCCTCGTACACTCTTGCCCACCTCGCGATCTGACGGTGCATAAAATATCCATCCTAATGAGACATTTACTCTAATATTGACTTTTAAAATGTTTATTTGGTAAACAGCATTTTCACACTTTGCTTGAAGTGCGTTCGGAGGCATCACAAGTAGACTGCGAGCCCATTAAAAGCTCGGAGACACTTGCGGCGTGCGTCAGAAAATTACATTTGAGTTAATGGTATGTCGTTAATTATTCAGTTTGCCCCATAAAGTATTCAAGCCTGTAATTCTTAGCACATTATGTTTATTAAATCATGATGTGATTATGATAATCATAAGGTAATCACAGAGTGCTGGTTATCGTGCAGTTTGGAGACCTTTTTAGGAGAAAGTGTCATTATGTTTGAAAAGAGCAGCAGTTGACTCCAAAATTCATTCAGGGAAATTCTGACAAGTTGATTTGCGCTGCAGTCGGTGGGACCATCGTCCTGTTGTCACGTCTCTTGAAAGAACACTTTCCTATCACACATGTCTTTGTTGTTTCATCATCGTCCTCTCTTGTAATATTTGTGATCACTCCCGTTGTGTGCTTCTGCTGTTTCCCCTGTTTGTTCTCATTCATCTTGCGTCGCCATTGAAGGTGGTCGAGGAGGGGAGGAGGGAGGGAGGGTCAGGGGACAGAAGAGCCTCGCAGCGGGCCCCCGTTCCATTTATCAACATCAGGATTTCGCAGCGCGACGCCTTAAAAGCCAACTCTGAAACCTCTCCGCTCCCCCGCGAACAAAAGCAGAAAGAGCCCAACTCAAATGCGAAACCCTGCCTTTCCTTTTCACGCTGAGCTCACCTTTTCACCAATAGGTACTTTTCGCCGTGCAACTACATAAGGTTATTTTCCTTTGAAAAGAGACGGCAGATAAAAATAATTGAGAGGAACATTTACCGAGCCTTTCTCCGCGGCCTTGATGCTTTTACTATTTGTGTAAAAAGGGCTTTTTTAGAAAGCATTTATTAATTGTATTCACTCCTTTTTCTCTCTCCTGTGTTTTTTTTTTGTCTCTATCTCGGCCCTGGCTTTCATGGTATGCTGTGGCGTTTCGCCACGACAAGTCGAATCAAGGCTAGAACACTAAACAGCTCTGTATGACATCTATTCAGCCGCCTGTGAAGCCGTTTACCCGCGATATTCTTCAGCTGTGTGAAGAGTTGGCAGATAGAAACAGCCAAGGGTTTCCATTGACCTTCCTTGATACATACAGAACCATTGTGTGAGTGTGTGTGTGTGTGTGAGTGTGTGTGTGCGTGTATGTTGTCATTACTGGGTCCCTTCCACATTTAGCCCTCCATATGGCTTATGTAGATAGCTTTCTTTGGGTCATGTCTTGGCTCGGCTTTAATTAGTGGATTTGCTGCTAATAGATGGAGCTAATTAACAGGGATTGGGGCTCCTGCACGTTTGCCACTATTCCTGTGTGTGCGTACGCGTGTGCAAGCTCATACGTGTGCGAGCTGACATGCTTCTGTCTACCCGACGATGGAGACAACGGATGCTGTCACCTTGGTAACCATGTAAAATGGATTCCAGGGGTGGAATCAGCCCGAGCCAATTAGACATAGACATGCTATGGAGATGGCAGGGCGCTGCACACAGATACACACTCAGAGTGTGTCGCTCAGGCTCTCTCACTCCCTTACACACACACACACGTAGACAGTCAGACAGCGTCTTGCCCCAGGCAGTGTGGATATGACCATCATAATCACATCATCCCCCCCTGATAACAATAACTCTGCTCAGGGATGCAAATAATCTGTGTGTCCACATATCTTATTATTGCAATCAATAATAACGAAGCACCCCAACACACACACACACACACACACACACACACACACACACACACACACACACACACACAAAAATAACACCCCTGTCACCCTAATGAGAAAGTATAGCCCATTACCATGCTCTGTGTGTTGTTGTGTGTGTGTGTGTTCCAGCAGCTGTGTCCCCCTTCTTTAAAAAGCGAGGAGATCAAAACGGAGCAAAGGGCTCACGGGGCGTAAAAACTAATTTACTTTCAAAAAAAGTCATTCTGCCGCCTGAGTTTCTCTTTTTATTCCCCTCCCCCTGCTGTCAAGTAGCCCCGCTCTTTATCAAAAGCACAGTGATTGAGAAACAGGCCAAATGTGCGGGCAGAGAATGAACACATGCTCCGTTTTCATCCGGCGAGCGTGTTTTGTTTTTTTTCCCCAAAAGCAGAGCGGTGACCCAAATGCATGCTGGTCGCTCTCGGCCCGTCCTGATGAAATGGCCACAATATTACTGCTGACTTTGTGATAACACTGTTACTTATGTCAAACACACACACCCGCCCCCTCAGTGTGAATGTGTGTTTGTGGATGAGTGGGTGGAGTAGGCTGACGCACTCCAGAGTGTCGATAAGTGACTGTAAGTGTGTGTGTGTCTGTGTGTATACTCTGATAAGTGTTGATAAGTGTGAGTGTGTGTGGATGATTGCTGATTTGTGGCAGGGTGTCTATTGTTAATGAAATCCTTTGTGCCGCCTCTGATTGGCTCATCAATCAAACAGCAGTTCGCATATTACCCATAACCCCTCTCTGCTCTCTCCAGGTGGCGGATTACAATGTGATGCATGCACATGTGTACACACACACACGCACACACACACACACACACACACACACACAAAAAACGTGACAGAAGGACTGACTGTAGTCGTATACACACACAAAAACACACAAACACACATTTATACACTCAGATGTATACGCTCACAAAAAGCATTCAAAAATAAAGTCAAACACACACACACACACACACACACACACACACAACCTTGTACTTCTTTAACCTTAAATCCGAGTGTGAACCCTCAAACAGGCCGAAGGCAACAGCAGCTCTCTTTCCAAAAATGTCCTCGCTCTGAAGGTCTGACACTCAAACTGCGTCTCACACACAGCAGCACAGTCGCCAGAGGAAAATGTTGGAATTGTACATCCCTGCAAACCATAATGTTTTATTGTGTGTTTATCATATGAGGGCTGGACGATATGGACAAAAATTCACATCTCGGTATTTACAGGCTGACTGTTGATACACGATATATCTCTCTGTATTTTCAGTTGCAAGTCAAAGCCACATTTGAGACGTCACAAGCAGTTTTATAAAAACGGACTGTGATCAAAATAAAATGCAAAGAGACGGACTTCATTTCCTGTTTGAAAATATGCAGCTACACAACAGTTACACCTCCAAAACACTAGTCAGCGGCGGGAGTGTTGTTATTAGCACAAGCCTATGGCATTTTACATTGTATAAATTAGCCTAGCAGCTAGCAGAGATTTCCTCTGCTCATATTTCAGCCAGGATAAATCACACACAAGACTTAAAATGCTATTTTTGTGGAGGCTTTATTGTCTTCACAATTTATTGTTTCTTATCTGTGAAATTAAAGTAAATAAAATCTTTGTTTCGAGGGGAAAAACAGCCCCGTACCACCATCAGGCAGGTAACATCCCAGTCTCACCCATCTGACTGTCAAACAGAGAAGCGTGACTCGTCACTCCACAGGACACGTTTCCACTGCTCCACAGTTCAGTGTTGGTGTGCTTTACACCGCTCCCTCCGATGCTTGGCGTTGGACTTGGTGATGTGAGGCTTACCTTCGGCTGCTCGGCCATGGAGACCTGCTCCATGCAGTTTTTGTGCTCACGTTAATGCCAGTGGAAGCCCAGAACTCTTCAGCTGTGGAATCAGCAGAGTCTTGGTGACTTTTACGCACCATGCGCCTCAGCAGTCGCTGACCCCGCTCTGTGATGTAACATGATCTTACTTTTCGTGGCTGAGTTGCTGTTGTTCCTAAACACTTCCACTTTCTAATAGCATCACTTAAAGCTGACCATGGAATATCCAGCAAGATTGAAATTTCACAAACCGTCTTGTCCTCCTGAGACCCTGTGTCCTCATATGAGGACATCACATTTTGGGTTTATTTAACTCAGATCTGTTGTCCTCATTTGTGGACATGTTTATGTGCCATCTAGCGGCAGTAAGAGCACAATACACTTATCCATGTAAAAACAAGATGGCAGCCATCTCTGCCAAGTCAGTCTGCAGCTGATCCTGACACTAAAGTGGACAAGGTCCAAAACCTGATCACATTTTATGGTTGAACTCTTTTGAGGACACTGGGATTTTATTATCATTGAAAATGTTTCGTTTTTTATACTTATCGGGTACTACTGAACCCAAATAGCAAACAAAAGTTCGGGTCTCAGGAGGTTATTGCAAAGGTGGTGTCCTATCACAGGACAACACTTGGAGTCACTGAACTCTTCAGAACAACCGGTTTTGTATCACAAATGTTTGCACATGGAGACTGCATGGCTCAGTGCTAGATTTTATACACCTGGGGCGACGGGTCTGATTGAGACACCTGAATTCAACAATTCACAGGTGTGGCCGTCATAAAACCTGCTAACCTGTAATGCAGACATTGTGAGCTGGCGAAAGTCTTGATTGTTCCCAGCTTTCAAGTTGTAAAGGTCTATACTGGCGGAATAGCTGCTTGCAGCTACATACATATTTTTTCTCCCCCTGAATTGCCTCACGCTCTGATATAACTTTTTGTTATTAATATTATTGCCTTTATTATAGTTGTATTTATTACCTATTATGTACTAACAGCTATCACTCATGTACGTCCTGTCAGTGACATGCACACATATATCATCATACACACATGTAGACAGTCTATCACAGATATAAACAGACGTGTGCCAAAAGGCAAACTTGCTCATCCCCTCTCTCTCTCTCTCTCTCTCTCTCACACACACACACACACACACTTATATATGTGTTTGTATACACACACACACACATACACACACACACATATTGCATTTTACACATACTGTACATAAACACCCTCCAGCCTTGCTAAAAGCTTTACGTCAGTAGTTTCCCCAATGTCGCTGTCATCTCAATATCCATCCACAGAATGAGGGAGACAATGAGACAGTGAATGCATCATCTGCATTAATTTCTGCTTGATTCAAAGTGTCGTGGGTAAAGAGGGCAAAAGGAGGGGCGGCGGGGGGTGGGAGGTGGAGGAGAGGAGGGTAAAGGGAGGGGAGAGGTAGATAGACAGGAGAAATGGAGGGGGTGGGGGATGGGGGAGGGAGATGTGAGGAAGAGGCCTTGGGGGACACCTCGCTGCGGCTCGCCCCGGGGCTAGGAGAGAAACACACACACTCGCATATCCACTGAGATTAGTAACAACAGACACACGCGAATGCACATAATCACATTCACACATATGCACGCTCATGCAGAAAAGCCGCAGACATAACGAGGTAAACGTCCCAAACAGTGGTTGTGAAATCAAATGAGGATACAACAGAGAAGCAGCAGCAGTAAAGTACACACGTGGAGTCATGTGCAGATTGGATTGTGTGTAATATCACAGGCCTGGAGGCAGAAAAAAAGGCCTATAGGCAAGAAAACATTAGAAGCATGTTCCCATCACATGTTCATCAGGACTGAAACCAGTGAGGTTTGTCTCAGGAAGGAGGTGACGAACATGATGTGAAGTAACTGAACACATTTACTCAAGTATTGTTTTCATTTTGAGGTGCTTCTACTTGATCACTATCTGTCTCTGCTACTGTATGCTTCTACTCCACGACATTGGTCCAAATGCTTTTTACGTGGCAGGAGTCATGGCTCAAAACCAGCCGCCACTGCCCGTCAACAAAAACAAAGACAACTATGGTTAAATGTGATCAGACCAAAGGACTGGACGGAGGCCATCATCAAAAATGCTCACATGTGCAGCGCACACTTCATATCAGGTTAGGGACAAAGTATTTCCTGTTGTAGGGATGAAGAACGTTATGTGTATTAAGGGTTATCATGTCCACCTCATCAGAAACTGGGGAGCTATTAAGAGGAAGATTGGATTTCTCTGGAACGCTAACTCTTTAGCACATTAGCTAACGTTAGCTTCCATAGCAAAACAAACAAGATTGGCTTCCTGTGACATCATCCATCCACTGAGTGAGAGCATACGGGTCGGCCAGTCTGGTCCCGTTGGTCAGTGTTTACTTCTTCCAGTAACACTGGCGGTCCCGGAGAGTGAGTGACCTGACATGGTGCGTTGGTAAATTCAGTCTGACGCTCTACACTAAAATGAGAGCCCTGTTGGTGGAAGAAACGGAGCCTTATATTTCTACATGAATGAACCAACGCTTAAGTTAATCACACATTCACTCCGCTTGGCGCTCTGCTGCTCCGTCTCCACAGACAGAGTGTCCAGAGTGCGCTCTGCCACTCTGAGAGTGCGCTGCTCTGGATAACCCAACGCTACATTCAGACAGCGCTCCCAATTTATCAACGCTCCAGTTTGTGTCAGAGTGCGCTCCTGAACGCACCACTCACATCATCGTCCTCCATTGTCTAAAACAAGACAACATAACTTGTTCGCTAGCGCTAGCTAATGTCTGTGGAGAACTGTTCTGCCTCCAGCTAAGCCCCGCCCACTAAAACACGTCATTCTGTTTACTAACAGTCAAAGGGCCTGTCCTTGTGCATCAGTGGAGAGATGTCAGAGCGAGGGGCTGCTCATGGACAGGCGTCCTCTCAGTGATCTTACTTTAGTAACATTATGAGTGGACACTGTCTTGTGATGGAGCGCATTGTTGTGTTGCTGCAGTAAATGATCTGACCTCTTCCTCCCCTTCTGCATAGATAAACAGAAACATACTGTAAACCCACCTGTCTGTAGGTTCAGTGTCAGTAGATGAAGGAGGAAGAGGAGAAGGTGAAATACTTTGTTCCTAGTGTTGCATTTGATGTCACACTGCAGTGAAATTGAAAGTTTTATAGGACTGCAGGGACAGAAGGGATCATTCAAAAAATTTGACGGGGTTATTGGTTTGAATTTTTTGAACACACACACACTGATATGTGATGTAACAGCTACAAAAAGCATGATGTCTTCCAAGCAGTGAGGTGAAGTCACAGAGTTTCAAGGTACAAACATGGAGGAAATTTTGATTTTTGGCATGAAATGTTCTTATTAGGATCCGAAAAAATAAAATGACAAGGTGCAAAATTCATTTTCACTTCATTTTCTCTTCGACCCGTCTGTAGCAAGAAGCAGACAGGCGCCCCCCCCCCCACCCCCTCCCGTCCTCCCCTCTCGTCCAACCTCTTGTTCCACATCTCCACTTTTTCGTCTCAACAGCCTGTCAGCTCTGGGACACAGTTATGACTCATCTGTCTGTCACATTGAAGATGCCAGACAAACAGACAGCCAGAGAGTCCGTCCTTATCTCCGGAGAGTGAATCACAATTTGGTGCTGGACGCTTCGTCCAAAATCAGGCAATCTGTGCTGTCTGCGCCCCCCCGTCCCCCCCGTCCCCCCCGTCCCTCCACACTTGGCAGTTTCTTGATTACAGATATTGTAGAGCTGATCAATATGATGCTGATTGGCAGTAGGAGGCTCTTTTTCTTGAACTGATTGTACAGTAATGTCGCAGTGTGAGTCGTTTCTATAAACTTTGTGGTGTTTTTATTGTAAATACAGGTTTCAGTTTTTTTCAGGATGGTGTAAAGACTGTTTCAGTGGACCTCCCACGCATACAAAAATAAATGTCTAGCAGAGATACTGAATATTTGTAATAATATCTATAGCTGTCTGGCAGGAACACCATCCAACAACACAACAAGAATGTAAAAATGAAACTGCAAACAAGTCAGCGCGCTCTGTTTAACCTCTGTGTTTGTTTTGACTTGTGTTTGGTCAAAAATTGCCAACAAGAAGTTTAATACCTTTTTTCCATCAAAATTAGAGCATGTATGCAAGTTTTTTAAACATGGCATTAACCTCCTTTCAACCCGTTCTCACCCCAACTCATCCCTTATTGCTGTTTTTGTTTTTTTTTGTTTTTTCAAGGACAGCAGCCCATAAGGTCTCTGACAGACGTGAAACTTTGGTTACAACTGAACATATTTGTACTGTAATTTGGTTTGTGGAAATTTTTTTACGTGGACCAGCACTGAAAATAGTTGGTAATACCACTTGAGTTCCACTGGCTACGGAAACCTTTAAGCAGCTGGGGACTGAGGATGTCAGCCGTTGTTTGGTCCCGTGTGTGATTTGAGCACTCCTGACGTTACAGCGTAAAGTGACCTTTAAGGTCAATTATTTCTGGGCCTCACTGTGGAACTTTTCACCACCACAGTCTCACTATTGACTCCGTCTGTCTGTTGGTTTGGTAATCTGAGCCTTAAAAACAAAACCAGTTAGAGAAAGGTAGTCCAGTTGTGCTGTAAGATCACTGGTGTTACTTTTATATCCTCCAGCATCTCTATGAAGAGAGGGTCGCTTCTAAAACTCGGTCAGTTGTCTCAGGTCCAGTAACAGTAAACTTTAGTTGCATTTTGGCTGACTGTTTACACGACAGTTTTGGGTGCCTGAGAATGGGTTCTAGAGTACAATTTTTTGGAAACAGCACCGTCTCTCTTGTCATGTAAATTTGCAATATGAAGTTCCCGAGACTTTTCGCACATGCTCATTACAGTTCCAGTCACTAGGCATGTGCGAGAAAATCGACCATCACAACAACAATGGCGGCCTCCCGAGCTCTGTTTGTGCTGCTCACCAATGCTTCTCCAGCCAAGTGTAGATTTACTGTAGCAACTCCACCTCGTCGTCCGTCCAGACAAATGTTCGTGCTGTTGCCGTTTTGTTTGTTTATACATCACCGCTCTGTAGAAGGAAGCGCATGTGTGCAGGCGCTTGTTGTTTCATTACAAAGTCACAGCGCCAACTACTGGCCTGGCATGTGTACTACAGCGTTTATGGTCATTTTTGTGGATCAGTGTGCACGGAGACTGTCATCAAAACGTTGTAGTCTGAACGTGGAGCTTTTTTCAAAACGAAAATGAAAAACAATTCAGTTTTTCAGGGGATCGTTGTTGTGTAAACGTGACCTCAGACTCTCACCATCCCCTCCATGTTGAGTTTCAGATGCTTCCATCAGGGCGGAGGTTTTGCCTTTTCTAAATGTAGCGTGAAGCGTTACAGTTCACCTTTTTTCCCGTCGCTCATCATCCAGCAGTGACCACTAATTGTCTATGACAGTGTGTGACTCTGGATTCTGTGTGTTATGAGTTGTACTGTCTGTTTTGTTTTACTCATGACTGCTATCTGTTTCACAAATTGCTCCCCAGAGACATTAGTCTTCTCTTACCTTACCTTACCTTACCTTACCTTACCTTACATGTGGTACAAATGGCCGATTCTCATGCATGTGAAATGGTGCAAATGGTATTTTTCAGTCACTACCACAGCACAAGGTTCATACTCTTTAAATGAAAGGCGAGTGCTGGTCTTGACGTTGGCCGTAGCCCACAGCAGTTCAGGTTGAAGTATTACACATAATAATTCGCCTCTTCTGCTCTCGGGGGTTCGACTCGCAGTGTGGCTTCATGTGGCATTTCTGGAACAACCGCATCTCCCGTGATCCTTTGCCAAAGTGGCACGCTGACGAATGACAGCTGTCGGGGGTCAGTCGAGAACCAGCTCTTATAAAGCTGTGTTGTGAAAATAAGAAGTGTGTGTGGGTCTGTGTGTAGGTTGCATGAGTGTGTGTGTGTGTGTGTGTGTGTGTGAGTGTGAGAGAGAGATGGCCTACAGCGAGCACTGTGAGGTTTTCCAGCCCACGCTGAGCCGACTTTGGTTGGACCAGCGAGGCTCAGTGTGACCTGCCAAAACACACAGCAGCCACACCAACAGTGAACTCTGTATGGTCGGGGACGGAGGGACGGATGGATGGAGGGATTAGTGTCGGAGGAGAGAGGGGAGAGGTGGAAAGTGAGGTATGAAAGAAGCAGGAGAGGAGTGGCAGAGCGAGGGGAAGACAAGGAGGCAGGGCAGAAGAAATTCATCATGGTCACTAAAAGTGCACACACAGTCAGCTGTGACGTGTGTGTGTGCTCAGTAATGACAGAGTGACTGATGTAGCTCTGGTCTGAATAGGTATATACCCTGTACTTAAGAACCCATTAAAGCTTGTAAAACCACTCACCCATAAAACTTCAGGCTCTGGATGTGTGCGTGTGCGTGCGTACTACGAGAGTGTGACTATTTGTACGCTGATGGCGTGCGCGGCTCTTTGTGTCTTTGCTCATTAACTTTGATTGCAAGGGCGAGTGGCGGGCGTGTGTGGAACAAAAACAACAGGTTGGCTGTGTCGCGAACTTTGCAATTCGTGGGAGGTGAGAGGCAGCAAGGTGGGAGAGAGTGGAATACAGAACGAAGACAGAAGGAGACTAACGGAGGGGAGGAGGCGGTAAATAAGTGCCTTTCAGTCTTAGATGAGCAGGGACTCTGACAGCTCCGAGAGTCCGACAGCTAAATGGCTCACTCAAGACAGAGGAGGTGATGGAGGAAGAATAGCGGGGGGGGGGGGGGAACAGCCGTGAAGTGAGCCGTGTAACAGTTTGTCACCAGAATGTCTCATTGTGTTTAATTGTCTCGGTGTATTAACATATTTTTGTTAATAACAGACAGACACGTCATCATTTTCTATGGTTTGAAGTAGAGGTGGGCGATGTGGCCCCAAAATAATATCACCATATATCAGGGTATTTTAGCGCTAATGATATCCTTGATTATATATTTCTTTAGTTTGTGAACAACAACAGTAACTCAGAGTGAGATTCAGATTCTGTTCCAATATTAATAGTTCAGCTAAATCAAATCTACCACTAATGACACATGTAAACAAATGTCCCCTGGGATCTATATATATAAATCAACAGCTGATTTCCTCCTCTTGTTTTATGCTCTGCCATTTCTCCTCTAATCATCAGGCTGTAACCTGTTACAGGCTGTTATGATACAGTCACATATATTTATGAGTTTATTCACGTAGGTTTACATCACCAAAGGTTTATGACAGAATCAGAGAGGAGAGGGAGAGACGCTGTGCTGCTGCCAGAGGAGCCGCTGAATGAGTTCCCTCTGAGCGCTAAGAGAAGGAAAACATTCAGGATGCCACAGTTTATTCCACACTACTGAAGCTGCTCCTCTTTTTACTGGAGCCACCAAGGAGTCGCTGATAATTTCACTTTCAGCCATGCTTGTTGTTGCCGTGGGTAACAATATGACGTCAATATGTCAACAAGCCAAAGTATCGTGATATGAATTTTTCATATCATATTAAAAAATAGAACAGTATTATCGTCAACGAGATGATATCATGATGATATCATCAGGACCAACACATCCTCACTCCGACCTCGTCAAATATCAACGTTTTAGTCATGAACTTTCCACGTCCACATACAACGTGCAAGGTACCCTGGGTGTGTTGGTTGTTGATCTTCTGGGACACTGTGTCAAGTTCTCTTCTTTCAAAACACTCTTCCGTTGTCATAGAAATTTTATTGTTTACATACAGTCTCTCTCAAAATAAAAGCACTACGTCGGTACAACACCACAAACTGACATTTTTTATCCTTCAGCCACAAACACACAGTTAGGTTTAGGCAACAAAAACAGGGTTTGGCTTTAGAATCTTACGGGACACTAACAGCGCTCTCTCGGGTGAAAGTCCGTGGTGGGCCCATCCACCACCCTCTCTTTTGGTCCCCCCTCTGTTGGGGTACCTAGCACACAGATCTGGTACTAAAAGGTGGAGCTGTGAACACTGCAGTCTGATTGGTCAGTAGAGGACGCTCACTCTGCTCAGGGCTGAGTTGTGTCTGGTTTTGAGGCTCATGTAACCACTGTTCATACTGTGGAGAGTTTGATTAGTAAACTGGAACTATAAAATGAAAGGATGTTTTGCTGCCTCTCACAGCAGCTGGAGTCGGAGAAAAAATCACTTCATTCACTGGGCCGACTGCCGGCAACTTTTAAGGTGGAACGTTAACTTGTAATGTTACTCAATGCATGAGTTGATGACGTGAATCCATCAGCACACCTTAAGTTTCACTGTGACAACTTTGAGCATCACTTTAGTTTTTATATGACACACACTTTTAGTAATGAGTGGATCTTCAAGTGTTTCTATAGATGAATTTGGAGCAGATTATGTGAAGGTCATATATTCTAATCCTCACTTCCTGTGGGCTACAGCAACACTAAACCCCTGAGCTTGCCTGAGAAGGACTAAATGCACAAAGCTGCTATTTTGAAATATCCCATGGAGAGAGACTCTCACTGCAGCCTGTTGTATTTTGTTGTGAAAATGTGGGCGTGCAGCCTCGTTCTGTGGACCATAAACCAGGTGCAGACTTCCATCTGTGTCACCGCTGATGAGGAAATACAGCCAGTGCTGGACGGAGCAGTGAGTGACAACAACCCCGCCCACATTTAAGAGGACTGTCTGAACAGACCCAGGGTCTAGGTACCATGTCTGAAGGGTTACTGCTGGTTCCAGAGGGACTGTACTGACAGGGTTTGGTGGAAACAGCCCTGTGATAGTGTGGTGACCCATCCAGGATGTACCTCACCTCTTGCCCAATGTCAGCTGTGATAGGCTCCAGCCCCCTGCGACTCCAAACAGGATAAGCAGATACGGAAAATGACTGAATGAATGAATGAATGAATGAATGAGTGTGAATACGTTCAGAGAGAGTGGGATAACTTGATAAAGGTCCATCAGGACACATTCTCTGACTGAACAGATGATCTAAGTCTGAGGTGGCCAGTCGACTCTGTTTGATGCTGTTATATAAGGCACCTTGATTTGACAAGTCCATAAAACCCATTCATTAACGAGGCTTTACGTGTCCCTCTTTAGTGTGAGATACAGCGTGCTGCATTAAAGCCATAGGGGCCTTTGTCAGCTCCCTCATGTACAGTATGTCCTCTCCATATCATTGTAAGTCACATTAACAGACACTGAGAACATGCTTTGTGCTTTTTTCAATGTAACCTCGCAGTTTATGTTCAGCAAGAATACTTCTAATGTTCTATTGTAGGAACTTTGAATGTGTTGTAAAGTGTGAGTGCGATGCAGAGCCTGTTCCAGGAATGTGATAAAGAGGCTCGGGTTGTGGCAATCACTACGTCCTTAGCCAGACTCATAACCTTTTATTCCACCTGACAGACAGAGGACTGTGAGTGTGTGTGTGTGTGTTGCAGAGGGCTATACGTGCACACTTTAACCTCACACTCTCAGCCACATCCATAACTTTTTATTTCCAGCAGTCTGCACTTCTCCTCATTGGCGTAATTTACTGCTGTTTTATGCAGCGTGTCCTGCAGGTCGTCCAAAGTTTAACACCTCTGTTAGATTTTAATGCCGCTGTGACTGGAGCTGTGTGAACCTTTACAGTGGCCGGGCTCAGGGAGCTGTCTTTATTCATCCATGCATCGCTAACACCCTCTTTTCCTTTTGAATTGTATCAGATGAAGCAACATATTCAAAGAGAAATCCTCCTCTCCTGCATGTTAAGTGTTTAATCTTCACTTCATCTGGATAATCGCCAGAGATCATCTTGTGTATTTCTATCATTTCCACCCTTCGGCACATAATTGAGAACATTATTAGAAATGATATTGTCAATAGCTGGGTTTTCCTCCAAGTCTTTTATGAGGTATTGAATTAGACAGACTGAATGGAAACAGGAGAGCTCACATATAAAAAAAAAGTTTTTACACTTGCTTACGGCAAATTCATTTTATGATAATGAATATATCATGCAATCAGTTGGAACAGAGCTGCAGAGAGGCTTGATCCAACACAAAGAAATGTTTGGAGACTGTCTCCTTCAGAAATGTGTTGCAGCATGCATTTGATTCCCACTGTGGTGTTTCCCCATATTTTGTTTTATGAAATCTGGCAAACATTAGAATACTGATAACTCCTTCTGAGAAGCCTGTTTCACTGGTGATGGTGTTTTCTGACAAACACCCAAAAGCTTTTAAGGATAAAAGTTCACAGGTCACAACAGACGATAGGTCATATCAGGCTATAATCTCTCTCTCTTATGAAATGAAACTTAAAATACACAATAAAAACCCAAAAAAATAAAACTTGTGCAGTTACTTCCATGTTGGTTATATATCAGTGTAAATGCCAGTTGCTTCAGTACTTGTTTTATCCTGTCTGCTTTTGTGTCTAAAGGCTGCTCAAAAGCAGCGGGGATAAGGAGTTGAGCTCCAGTTTGTTTTGTTTCTCATCCCAGTGATCGGACACCGTTTATCCCAAAGGAAATTCTTATGCTGGAGAATGCTTCAGATTACAGTAACACTAAGTTAGTTAGTCAGATAGTTAGTATCAGTTTATTTCCTAACCGCTTATCCTCTTGAGGGTCGCGGGGGGGCTGGAGCCTGGAGCCTGGAGCCTATCCCAGCTGACATTGGGCGAGAGGCAGGGTACACCCTGTGATAGTCGCCAGACTATCACAGGGCTGACACATAGAGACAGACAACCATTCACGCTCACATTCACACCTACGGACAATTTAGAGTAATCAATTAACCTATCCCCAACTTGCATGTCTTTGGACTGTGGGAGGAAGCCGGAGTACCCGGAGAGAACCCCGCTGACACGGGGAGAACATGCAAACTCCGCACAGATGGGCTCCCGCACCCGGGATCGAACCAGGAACCCTCTTGCTGTGAGGCGACAGTGCTAACCACCACACCACCGTGCCGCCCTATTTCGAACATCCATCCATCCATCCATTTCCTAACCGCTTATCCTCTTGAGGGTCGCGGGGGGGCTGGAGCCTATCCCAGCTGACATTGGGCGAGAGGCAGGGTACACCCTCTGGACAGGTCGCCAGACTATCACAGGGCTGACACATAGAGACAGACAACCATTCACGCTCACATTCACACCTACGGGCAATTTAGAGTAATCAATTAACCTATCCCCAACTTGCATGTCTTTGGACTGTGGGAGGAAGCCGGAGTACCCGGAGAGAGCCGGAGTACCCGGAGAGAACCCACGCTGACACGGGGAGAACATGCAAACTCCGCACAGATGGGCTCCCGCACCCGGGATCGAACCAGGAACCCTCTTGCTGTGAGGCGACAGTGCTAACCACCACACCACCGTGCCGCCCTATTTTGAACATGTAGGTAGCAAATAAACAAAATAATCATACAGTGGCAGACAGACATAAAAAAGAACAAGTCACTAAAGGAAGCATGAAAGCTGAAAACAACATAAACATGTCCAAAAAGGAGTGAGAGGAAGTACAAACTTATTCATTCACACCCCCTCTTCATATATTAATAACAGTTAATTATGTAGCTCCAGATCAGTGTAAAGCTGTACAATAATTAATTCTCCTAGACCTGTTCTAATACATTCAATTAATTACAAGTAATATTTGTCTTACAGCAAGACATAAAGTAATTACATCATACATCAAAACAGATGTGTTTCGCTTTGTCAAACTATGCACATATACTGCTGCTGATGGTCAAACACCTGCATTCTTTTACCTGTGAAAATCAAAATCAAAAGTTTTTCTTGTTGTTAGCACAGACAGACAATCTTTTCCCCTCAAGTTATAACCCCCCTTACCTTTCATTGAATCATTTTTGAATATTTCCTGGTAATCAAATACAGTACCAATTTTAACTATTGACAACCAGTAGCAACCAGAACAACCAGTGGGTTCACCGGGTCAGGGTCACTCACTGGGCCCAGTTTTTAAAACAGTAGAGTGTTAATTTAAAAAATTACAAGGTGGAAGTGTTTTCAAGAAGCACAAGCAAAAACCAGTGTCTAATGGAGGAACAACAGGAGTACGACAAGTACGGAAGTTACTGAAATGAACTAAAATGGTGGATAAAACAGACTGCTCCTGATAATCAGTGTTATATTGAATATGATATAACAAAGAGGAGGAGAACTGCAGATGACTGAGCAAATGATACGGCACTACACTGACAAGTGAACATGATATTGAATAATAATATTGCACAAGATATTGAAAAGTAGTGATGTGCATCATATTAAGTGATAGTGCACGTAACGTAGGTGAACATCGTGGAGGATCTTCCTCAAATTAAGGAACGAGTGGAGAGGAGACTTCTGGTGGAGCAAAGAGCGAGGAAACTCAGGTGTTTCCTACGCGTCTCTTCCTCACATCTCTCTCTCACAGCCTCGCTGGGAGGAGCCAAGACATGAAGTAGAGATGCAAGTGAGGAAGGTGACATGTTAGCATAATTAAAACCACCCCGTGTCTACCTCGGAGGTGTATCATCAGTCGCACCTTAGCAGAGCAGCAGCTTCTGTCCTCTGTCTGTGTCCACACAGGATGTGTTTCGGTGATTGAGCCTACGTCAGCCACGTCTTGGCAGTGCTCAGTGTCCAACACACAATCACTGTAGATCTGCATATAAAACTTAGGACAACAGACTTGAAATGAGAGGTGTAGTTGCAGCAGTACTTTTCCTCCTTGTTAGACTTCCTGTGGAGATGCTCTCTGAATAAGCAGGCAGGATATTGTGACATTTTTTAATTAGATTTTTGGACTCTGACTCAGATATATCAGGTTCTATCAGACGCTTGAGGACTGATGTATCTCATTACTGTGTTTGTACTACTATTAAATTACTGTTCGTCCGGACGCTAATCTCACACACCAGGGATGAGATTTTAACTCAACATAAAGAAATGTTTCACAGAGCTGCATTGGAGCATTTTCAGATTTGCACGTATTTGCTGCTGCAGCTGAACTTTCCTAACAAATATAACGAGAGGTGTCAGAGTTGGTCTGATTTGGGTGCTGTGTGGGAGCACAATGTTTACTCTGTTCCTTCTCTCTTATTATCTTCCCTTCAATTACACCTGAATACCTGGAAAAGTGTGTCATTGCAATAAAAGAGAGTGCGTACGTCGTCCCACATTGTGTTTTATACAAAAGCTCTAACAGGAGGGTTTATTTACTGCTCGCACTGTAGCCGTGAGCTGCATGTGCCAACTCTGCTCTCCGCTGCATGCAGCAGCTGCCTGGCTGCACATGTCAGCCAGACTTGACATAACTTTACTCTGTTCTGCCTTTCATTCTTTCACTCTATGCATCTCCTTGCCTCCCCAAGGCAGAGCAAGGTGATGAGGGTTCCCAGTAAAAGCCATGATCAAAAGTAGCACTCTGATGCCTACAGGTTTCCCTGACATGAGAGGAGATTGTGTGGTGGGAAGAGAGATGGTGGTGCTGGGTTTTGGGGGGAGGAGGTGAGACACACCCATTACTTGTCAAACCCGAGCAGAGATGGGATACCTCGAGATTGGGAGAGATGTAAAGAGGGAGGGATGGTGGCGGGTGAGGGTTGGTGGTGGTGGTGGTGGTGGTGGGGCGGCTGCAGGAGAGGATGAAAGGTTTGAGGCATGAAAGGAAAGCAGACATGGGGTGAAAAGAGGCGGAAAAGAGAAGTGAAGGAGAAAAAAGGACGAGAGAGAAAGTTGGGCTGAGCAAAGCGCGACATGAGGGGGAGGCGGGGGGGGGGCCGGGGGATCGTCTTGAGTTGAAAAGCCGTCATAGGTGAATAATTGAAGACAGGCTCGGCTGCTTGCACTCACATACGGTAAAGTCAAAGGCAGAGGTGGGGATGCGTGTGTGCAAGGCTGAGGAAAGCCGAGGCGGAAAATCTTTCTGTAATGAGGAAATTCTTGACTCAGTATAATAATATTTTCCCAGTTTGGAGAAAATGTCATTCCTCAGCACTCATTCACTCCCGCAGCCTCTATTTCACTTCCCTCAGAGTGCATCTGATAGCACCGCATAGCAGAGCGGTGTTAACCCAATAACATGCTGATAACTCCCGGCCTGTGTGATGTGCGCTGGAGTATGACAGTGACACCGTGTGTGTGCAGCTTTCTGTTTCCATATTGTGTACTGGGTTCTGTCGAGGCCTCGTATAAATGATTTTACACTCTCTCAAGGGCAATGTTAGGTAAATGATTTACCTCCTCGCTATTGTTTAGCTTCTGATATCTGCGTGTGTGTGTGACTTTATATTTTCTGGCAGTGTGTGTCAGTACACGCCTTGTGCTCCTGTGTGACATGATTTCTTGCTCACACAGCATGTATAATGCATATCCCAAATTATATGTTACATGTTTGTCTGCTTTTTTTCTCCCTCCTCTCCAACCAAGGCTGAGCACACATTCTAATGCAAAGGCGCTGGCACTCGAATGCTTTATTTGGCCACATATAAGACCAATTTCGGCCAGATTTATGACTCCTGCAGTCGGGGTTATTTCACCAAATCCCCAGACAGGACACAATTCACGGCTGTTGTGTGTGATACCTGCTCTGTTTTCAAATCTGAGAGCCGCAACGTTGCAGGCGTGCCGGGGGAGCTGTAGAGGAGAAACCCTCTATATTTCCAGGCAGCCCTCTTCTTATTTAGCCCCTCTGCATCACCAGCTGAAAAAGAAGGAAAAAAGAAAAGGAAAAAGCCCCGGGCAACTTTTATTACACCCTCCCTCAATTACAGCATCGTCATAAAACAACACACATTTAATCACAGCCTCTGCGAACATGATGAAGTAGTTCATCACAAAGACACGCCAGGTCTTAACAATGGAAACATACATTTCAGAGCGGACAGATATTAGATACGTGTCAATAAAAAAGATATAGGCCTCACCAGTGCCAACACAGCCCATGAATTATTATTGAGGAAGGGGATGGCACATTTCATAACTTATCCCACTCCTGCGCTCCCCGGGGACACAGCAGCATCCTCGGGGTGTGCTGACAGGGGGATGCGGGCCGGGCAGATGCTGCCCCACAGGGGGATTCATGTGCCTCAAGGAAACAATCCATGTTGGGAATACAGAGTCTTAGAAAAGTCCCTGCAGTGGGGAGACTCTCCAGACAAAGAGAGAGGAGTCTATTGTAGGTGCAGGGGGATTTCGTAGGGACCGGTTTTCCCACTGGGATGATGGATATGTCACCGACATGGCTCTGACACCGTTGTGACTCGACATATAGGCTGCAGATACAGCCAACATGTCTGACTTGTAGAGCTCTTTTTATTGACAAATCACTGAACTGACCTTCGTTTTATTGGTGCAACCTTTGGGCTAAAATATGAAGCCAACGTGGAGGTGCCAAAAACTGCAGTTCCTCAAATGGCCACTTGAGGGTGGCTCCAAAAGTGAGTCAGTCCTCCTGACCACCGTGTTAAAATGAAATAAACATGTTTACAGCCTGGTACAAAAAGAATGTTCTGGTCTCTATCTGTAGAAAAAAGATGGACAATATGACAGCTCCTCAAAAGTGAAGCCAAAACGTCCCTGGTGGCTGGCTGCAGTGCCTCCATGTTAGCGGATGGGACACGAGTCAAGATAAGAACTCAAAATACAGGGCAAATTCCAAAGTTGGTGTTTGTCATTTAGGTAGTAGGGGTCATGCTGCTTTTTGTTCAAGTGTTCATTTTTCTTGTAAGTTTGGTTTTATTAGTTATTTTATGCCATGAAAATGGGGTTTGCTATGTATGCCATGCTAGCAATTTGCCGGACAGGTGTTCTGGCAAGAACTCTACGCCACCGAGAGTGCTACTGCACAAACTCTGGCTCCAAATGACATCACCAGCGCAAGATGGCAGCAGCCGTATCCGGGATATTTTGGAGTGGAGATGCGTTGTCCATCTTTATATACAGTCAGAGGTCTCTAGAGCTAATGCAGCTGTACAGAAGGTGAATTTTTATATAACTCACCTGTTAAATGTTGTTTAAGCTTAAAGTTGTGTGTAATTAAGGGTGTGACCTTTTTTGAGTGACAGGTGGGTGTCATCTGTTGACAAGTTACGACCTTGATGGCAGCTTATGTTAGGTAACGAGTGTGTTTTCAGTTAATAAAGGTTAACTGTAATGTTTTGGTTGTCTAAAAAAGTCTTGTTCAGTGTTTGGTTGCAAGAGACCCTCTAAGGAGTTCAGTTTTTCCAGTGAGTACATTTTGTTTTAATGGTTTTAAGCCTGCTGTTTGCTGGTTAAAATGAGCGTTAGCATCATCACAGTTAGCCAAAGACCATAAACGCAAGTGGTAGCAGCTAGTGTTAAGGTTAGCGCCACCCTCTCATCCAAATATGGTCATTTCTGGCTTAAAAAATCAAGATGGTTATGGCCAAAATGTCAAACTCGAAGCTTTAAAATGGGAGCATGAATGTATTAGGGCAGTGGTTCCAAACTGGTCCAACCATGGTATCCAGATTTCTCCTTAGTCATCAGATCAGGGTCCACGCACTTTCAGCATCACACTTGCATTTGGACGTGTCATTGAGCTACTTTGCCATCTCTGTGAAATAGCTGTCTGTTAGTTGCATCCTCTACAGCAGGAAATGGCACTTCAAAATAAAAGTTCTGTGTCGGAAATTCACTGTACTTCAAAATAAAGTGTTTTTTATATTAATTTGGCACGTTCATGAGTCAATTGTGGTCCATTTAGAGAGGACCTGCGACCCACTTTTGGGCTGCGATCCACCAGTTGGGAACCACTGTATTAGGATTTGTGGTTCCTATGAAAGCTGCTCAGTGGCACATGAGGCCCAAATAGTTCAACTGCCCCGTATGAAATCACCTATCACCTGTACGATCCGCTGATGATCAGCACTACTGCCACACTGTGCGGCCCATAGAGCAGGCAGACTAGAGGCTTAAAGCGGCCAAGCATGACCAAGTGTGGCCGTGGAGCTAACTTGCGGTTCAGCAAGGATAAAATGATTTAATCCTGCGGTTCTTCTAGACTTTTCAAATGTTATCAGACCAAATGACGTTCCTTTTGCTATGTAAGTCAAGGGACAGACCCAGGAGACTGTAGCACCACTGTTTGGCCACTGCAAAGATTGACTTTAAAGCCCAGCACACTTCCTGGGGGCCTAAACAGGAGTCCACAAACCAATGGGTGACATCGCAGTGGCTACGTCAAATTTGAGTTCTCATTTGTTGAATTAATTTACATTGCAGAACAATAAATGGCCCAACATGACCCACAGACCAGTCCTCTACAGCTTGGGTCTTCAACAGGGGGTCCGTGACCCCTAGGGGGCCCTCTGAGTCACTGCAGGGGGGCCACAAAATGACCTCTCAATAATTTAATTATTAGTAAAATGTGCCTGAAAGTCCACATTAATGAAAAGCCAGTATTTTATTAGCAACACAACATTAATGATAGGTTGACTGTTACCCATGAATCCTTGTGCAATCATATGAGCACCTGTTTTTCTCTTGTTTGGCATATTAGCAAATTAGCTGTATTAGTATGTCGAGGTTACAGACATTCGCGTGAGCCTCAGTGGATTGTTTTATAACTCTCTACTAGCCTCTGACACACCGTCCACCTTGGAAACCACCATTGAAAGTGCAGAGGGGAGGCTAACGCACCTAGCCATGCTACAACTGCTGCTGACTTAGCAGCCACAGGCAAACAAGGGAAGACCCAAAATCCCGAAACGTCCCAAGTGCAACTCAGTTTTATACAATATATGTAATAGGGGGTCCCTGCTCTGTCTCTCTTTGAGTTAAGGGGTCCTTAGCCTGAAGAACGTTGCTCTAGAGAAAACCTCTGCTCTAGAGTTTCCATTGCTCTACGACTCTGTAGCGAGGGTCCAAAAGAAAAGAGGGATGTCAAATTGTTATTTGTGATATTGGGCTTTATAAATAAAATTGAATTGAATAGTGACTGCTGAGCACAAACAGCAAGCACAAGAGCAGGCTGCAGTAGAGGAAGAAGCACATGACTTTTCATTGTTAAAACGTTTACAGTAGCTGCATGTTGCCGTTGTTGAATTTCACTTGCGTTTGAAAGGCATGTGTTGCAAGTTTGCAGGGCCCGCCACAGGAACAAGTAGAGCCTTTCAGAAAATTCCTCCTTCAGCGTTTGAGATCAACAGTTGTCTCTTTGAAACATAGATTGGCCTCACCAGAAAATTACCAGCATGGGTTGTTGTTCAAAACAACCTACTTTCCTGACAAGACAACTGTTGTGTTTATGGGAATAAGGACTGTCAGAGGTAGCAGAGCCTCGAATGGACCACTCAGACAATCACACTCAAAAACTAGGACAGCAACAGGTTGCTGATAATTGTGAATGGGACATGACGTTGGAGCTCAATGCCGCCCGCTGAGCTACAGAGATTTAAAAGGCGTCCAGCTGTCAAAGAGGGGAAAGTAAAGAGAAGCTCAACTTTATGTTAATGTCCTCTGCTGTAATAGAAGCGTCAAGTGGGCAACAGCCAATCACGCTCGTTCGGATTTGTGTGTCTGATCCACGAGTGGAATGGATGATCACTTCAAGCAGATACGGAGGTGTTACGGTCGTAGTGGATTGTTGATGAATGTTGGCTTCTTTTAACCATGATCAACAGGCTAGGCTAGTTTTATTACTAGCCTCAAAGCTGGTTTTGTTTTGGTGTCATTAAACTTTCAGCGTATTGTAATTCACGTAAACTGAGAGAAAACATCTGCACCTCCATTTCATCCATCAAGCATTAGAAAATCTAGCCTTTGACGGGAGACTTTCACCAGTCACAGGTCATGTCAGAGAGAGCGTGTAACTACTGGCTGTTCTACAAATGTAGAGAAAGTTGCTGTTCCAGCGTTGGCAACAACTGCCTACAACAACTAAAAAAAATGAATAAATAAAATAAACAAAATGAAGCACTTGTCAGTATGAGCGAGATCTGTCACAGATGGAGGGAAAATGTTGCTAAAGACTCACAGCTGCAGCTTCAAGTTCATGTTTTTGAAGCTAACGTTAGCTGCTACAGAACACCTCGCCAGGAGCAGAACTGACAGCAGCTCCAAGACACTGACCAGTGGCCACAGCAACCTGACTCTAACTAGAGCATATATCGACTCTGTGGGACTGGACAGTCCCAACTCCCCGCCATATGTGCAAACTTTCTGTTGCTGCCATTACACAGGTTAGACCCTGCTGGCTGAATTCAGCCATTACAGCCCTGACCGAGATCTGTCTCTGAAGCTGCTGCCTGCTCTTCTCCCGGTGAAGCAGTCCACAGTGGTGGAGAGTGAGGCGGAGAGACTGTGGGGGGGGGCTAGCTAGTTAATTCTTTTCTCATTTGTGGTCTGATTGACCGACACAGAGCGCGGGCCCAACCATAGATCACAATGGGCTCATGTAAATCTTTTCTATGATGGTTTTAATGGGTCATGGACTCTCCACGTCCACATATGACGTCCAAGGTACCCTGGGTGCGTTGGTTGTTGATGTTCTGGGACGCCGTGTCAACTTCAGCCTGTTACATGCATTGTCTGTTTTCAAAATACACTTCTGTTTTCACAGGAAATGTACAGTTTGTATACAGTCTCTTTCAAAATAAAAGCACTACGTCGGTACAACACCGCAAATTGATGTTCTTTCCATCAACAACAAACACACGTGGTTGGGTTTAGAAAAGAAGAACAGAGTTTGTCTTTTTTCATGTGTCTGACGCCAGAAGTCACTGACAAAGTGTCGTTTTTTGACAGCTTTGGAGTAAGACCAGGTTGGATAGCTGCAATCTGGTTGCCATGATGGTGTGACACTACATCCATCTATTAAAGCAACCCCCATTCTCTGTTTAAGAAAGAACGTTAATGCCCAGATCAGACCGAAGATTCGCGATGAGACGAGTTGGAACAGGCAACGACTTGCAATGTGCCATTCTGATGGTTGATGGAAATATAACGTCAATTTCAGCATGTTGTACCGACGTAGCGCTTTTATTTTGAAAGACGCTGTATCCAAACTGTACATTTCCTGTGAAAACAGAAGTGTATTTTGAAAACAGACAATGCATGTAACAGGCTGAAGTTGACACGGCGTCCCAGAACGTCAACAACCAACACACCCAGGGTACCTTGGACTTCATATGTGGACGTGGAAAGTCCATGACCAAACGTGGACATGTGACGAGGTCACAGTGAGGATGTGTTGGTCCAGCTGGTCTGTGGTCAGTTCATAGAAAAGAACACCTGAAACAAAACACGAGACACTTTCTTGATATTTACTCCTGAAACAAAAACAGTTTCCAGTTTTGTTTTGTCACTTCCTTTGGAGCTGAGATGATTTCCCATTAATGGGAGTTTCTGACTGTATCAACATGTGGGTGAATCTGGAGAGTGTTCCGGGTGGATAGTTCCATGTTTCTCCCAAACACTTCACTTTTATTTTGCTGTATTTTTCTTGAGCGTACTACATTTTGGATTTTTAGTAATCAATAGCAATCATACTCAAGACGTATAACAAGAAGTTAGCCACCAGATAAAAGGATAGAAATGCAATCGTGAAAAACAATAATGGGATAAAAGACTTCACATCAAAGAAGCAAACTCTATTTTTATTTTAAAGCCATGTTTTTTAAAGGTGATGTGGCACTTTGGACGGCACGAAACAATCTGACAGAGGAGAAATCCTTCGCCATAGGAGGAAGAGGAGGAGGGGAAGAAAACAGAGACAAAGATTAGAAGGCACCCAGAGACAGTGATTTTGATTGAGAGAAAGAGAGGGGGAAGAGGGGATTTTCAGCGGGGAATTGGAACGATAGACAGAGAGAGAAAGAGTGTGTCCAGGGGGCGAGGAAGAGGAGCTGCAATAGAGGCGCAGGTAGCGGGTAAGTGGGCGCGCGAGCTAGAGGAAGGCTGGCGGAGAGCGAGAGGGAGGGAGAGGGAGTTTGTATTGCATTCCTGTTGCATCAGTTCAGAGTAACAAGATTTGGAGATGCAGGCTCAGACATACTAATAGGTTTTGCACTGACGTCTACTCCCCCCCGCACACACACACACACACACACACACACACACACATACAACACAATAGACAGTTCTGCTCAGTAACACGGTTTGCTCGCCACTCACATTTAGCCCCTGCTGGTACCTTTGTAACTGTGTGTGAGAGACACAGAAAAAGAAGAAATGAGTGACCAGCCCACACACACACACACACACACACACACACACACACACACACACACACACACTGTCGAGAAGATACCAAATAATCCCCTGCGAAAGAGGCAGATAAAGACAGTGACCTTGAGCCGCAGTGGATTGAACCATCAGCAGAGGAAATAAACACAAGCAAGGCCGCCGTAAGAACACACGATGTCTCTGCCCGAGCAAATCTAATTTAGACTTCTTCTTTTTGTGGAGCCAGGACAGCACAGCCTTTTGTGGCGTTGTTACAGCCTCCAAAGAACGCGCCCTCGCCATTGTTTGTCCGACAATCTGAGGAGATATTTGGTACTTTTCATGCTCGCTGTGAAAAAGCGTCTCGTATTTTAATCTCGGCATTAAAAAGGAAGCGAGGATTGACGACCGTTTTCTTGTTTTCAAGTGGTTTTCGGAATGAGCACTTTAATCTCCTCCACAGCTGCTTACAGGACAAACAATTGAAGGGGGGATACACGCAGAGGCACTGATATCTGGTCAGTTTTAATTTCGGCTCCCCCAGAGGTTTGAGATGTTTGTTTTTAAGGGGAAAACTGATCCCAGGACTGTACTTGAGGGCAGCTTAAACCGGCAATCAAAAACAGCGTGTGTTGCCGTCATGTTGCAGCATGCTGGGTATTTTTAGCTTCGGCCATAAAAAGAAAAACAGCTAATTTTTCTCATCTTCTGGCATAACGTATTATGTAAATGCACAAACATAACATCAGAAAAGCAGAGACCATTACCACCTCTTCAAAGACACAATAAATTAAAGAGATGCGCTGTGTTTTCAAACTCTCATAAAAAATTACCCTGCAACATTCATGTGTTTTTAACAGAAACAGAATGAGCACACTGGCAAATTTAAATCAATGAATGAACACCACTTCTTCTTTTTTTTAATTTTTACATCCTACAGCTATAAAACAGAAGCTTCAAGTTGATCTGTTGTCTTTTTTTTCTTTTTCGTCCACCAAACTGTTAAATTTCAATTCAGCCTGGGTTTAACTCCCCCGACATGTGTTTCCCTCAAAGGACTCACCCCCTTTCTTCTATTCTCTCTCTTCTTTTTTAAGCTTGCGAGTTCTTTCAGGTCGAAATGGTACCTTATGTGTAAAGAAGCGAGACAGTGAATCAATAATCAAAGCTTGCCGTCTTTATGCCCAAAGGCGAATGGTTTCTCCCTTCTCCGTCTGTGCTGAGGATCATTCATAGTGTATAAGAGGCATTGCTAATGCCTCGCTGTATGAGCAATAAGAGGAGCCCAAACACATTCCTTTTCTTCTCTGTGAGCTTTCGAGTTGATCCTTGTTGTCTTAGTGTCTTGTGATGGGAAATCCAGCCCCACAAGAAAGGAGATCTCTTAGCTGGATGATAGAGCGTTGTGGGTTTTGTTAATTTGCTTTATAGATAAAGGCGAGGGACTGCCCCAGGTGAAACAGGTAGCGCTTCAGATCTCTTTAAAGCGTAATCTGATAGAGTGTGTTAGACTGCTTTGCAATGATAAGAGTGTTGAGCGTTTGGAAGTGTTCACTGTGGGCGGATGGCATGCAAACTCCGGCTGAATACACGCAAGAACAAATGCATGCGAGGAGAACAAGGGGCCTTGAATATATCACTAATTAAAGAGTGATTAGCACTAATGGTACCTATTGATTGTTGCAGGCTGACGTAATGGCAGAAGGTAATCTGGTTAGCATCAGGGCGCTGAGGGAGAGAAGGCCTGCAAATTGAACTCTGCTGAACCTAAAGTGGTTAAAGGCTCCCTTGGTTGTTTGTTTGGCACATGATGCTTTTATGGTATTTAAGCGGGAATCAATTGACCATACATGAACCCCCCCCCCCCCCTCACACAGGGACTGTCCAATCATGGCTTTGCAACTGTAACTGCATCTGTAAGACACTGCAGGCCTCGTGGTTTCTTCCTTTTTTCTTTTGCCTCTCTAAAACCAGGAGTGAGAGGAATGTAATTAACTCAGGCTGCGTTCCAAATCATATACCTTTTCTTTTTACTTTTACTATGTACTGCAGCTGCCCTTAAAAAGTATGCTCTGTTGCATGCTGTTTGCACACAATCAGGACACACTACTTCCTCATAATATTACACCTGAACTTTGACCCTCTTACTCACATATCCGTTACCATGGAGGTAAAAAAAACACTATTCACTGAGCTAACCAGAGACTGAGGTCAGCCTGGAGAGCTCTGCTGTTGTTACTTTGCAATAAGTACTAACTGCATACACTGTGAGTCCTCATGACGGTCCCTCGTGGACCAACAGTCCTCATCAGTGTCCGTCAGTGGACGAGTGTCCCTCATGTTTGTGATATGAATGTAATGATGAAATGATATATTTTGGTGGTTTGAGTTGAAGGTGTGAGAAAGAATAGTCTCAGTAACATTGTTAACACTGTGCTACATTACAGAGAAATACAAACCGTACTAATGAACCTTCATTAATATAGGCCTATATTTTATCTCCAAGTGCACGTCACACACTGAGCGAGCCGCCTGTTAATGACGCTGTGGGCTAATGGGCATGTAGCTACTTCCATGTTTCACATGATACGTCATGTTTGTAGTGGACCAATGAAGATGAGTTTACATATCACCTTGGGTTGGTCCTTCACCTTCTCAAAATGATCCCACACTTTGGATTTCCTGCCCCACATGTTATTAACTAGGCCTGTGGAATAACACCAGGTACCAGCCCTGGAGATTAGAGGCTGTGCACATGCTGCATTTTTAACCGCCTGGAAAATGCTTTTAAATCCGTATTTTCATTATTTTACACATCATTATGGTCTTTTTAAAAAAACACACCTCTAACACCTCAGTTTACATCAGTTATGGGAGCAGTGCTATCTAATTACGATTTAATGATCAAGCTAGAAAACGTCAAGGGTGGTTCAGGCAGCGGGTCAAAAAGTGACAAAGCAGCGTTCCAGGCCAGTTATTAATAACTTACAGAAACATTGTCAGGATAGTTCACCTACCAGCTTCTCTCCCCAGCTCTCTAAAAGAAAAAAGACACATATGCACACCTTGGAGACCGTCACGGCGCTCACATCTGTCCTCAGTCCTGACATTTGTGCTCCAAAAACGGGTCAGGTGGTTTATTAATGAGTATTTCTATCCTGTGCATGTTTCTTGTGTTATTTATATCCACTATGGGCGCTACAGATATGACAGCTTGTTTGGTACCTCTGCTTCAAAAACACTGAAGTTCTTTTACGTTTGCAGTCCACTGTTTTACCCTGTTTAGACTCTCGTTTGGGCAATCTTGAGTTACTTCTCTCAACTTTCCTTCTTCTCTGTCTTTTTCTCCTTATGTGTGTGCACACAGCCCTGCAGTCCCAGGGCAGGGTGTTTACCTTTGCTAATTAGCATCGATTGGTATGCGTTTTCAGCTTCTGAGGACAATGGCATCAATGATTATAAGACCATACACCATAGCTCAAGAATACATCACAAATCTTTTCTTTGGGCCTTCAGGCAGGACATGATGTCAAGCTCAGCTCACATCCCAGCTACATCAGCTGACCTCAAACAGCCCAATCAACTGATGGATCAGCTGACTGATGGAAGGGAGTCAGCTGATAGATCACATGATTCCTTTCTATGCAACCAATCGGTGGATCTCATTCAGGGCGCCCTGTTTGAACTGCTCTGGCCTGCCTACTGTTGCTGCTTCATCTGCAAGCTGCTTCCACCCCAGCTCCTCCTTTTCATGTTGTGTCTGACGTATCAGTGTCATTGCCGTTTGTCACTGATGCTGCTCTGTTCTGTTCCTGGGGGTCTTTGCTGCTGCTGCCTCAGGCTTTCCATGTAGGCGCATGGAAGGGCAGGGAGGTGTGCTTTGTCAGCCTTAGGTGGAATTTAAACTTCCGTGTTGAATCGACACTGTAGCTACAGCGTAGGCTGTGCATGGACATTGAGCCTACGCTGTAGCCTGCCATGCACCTCCCCAAAAATGTCACTACATGTTGTGATGACACAGACCTCCTGTCTGTGTTTGTAAGCTGAAACCATTTCCCTCAGTGGAAACAAAGCTTTTATTTACTTTAATTTCACAGATAAGAAACAATAAATTGTGAAGACAATAAAACCTCCACAAAAATAGCATTTTAAGTCTTGTGTGTGATTTATCCTGGCTGAAATATGAGCAGAGGAAATCTCTGCTAGCTGCTAGGCTAATTTATACAATGTAAAATGCCATAGACTTGTGCTAATAACGTTAGCATGTTGTATTTGTGGGGAAAATGTGTCCAGATAAAGACAAGTGTTTGTCTGTGAATGCTGCCAGTTATAGTGAAGCTGATTTGTGTACTTGTGTTTCAAACTATCTCTATTAAACCATGTTTAATGTGTGTTTAATGTGTGTTTAACATGTGTTTAATATGTGTTTACTGAATTAAGAAAAAACAGATCATACAGATAGCTGAATTGCTTGCAGCAGTTGATAAAATGGACAATCACTGGCCAAATGTAAGAAGCTTGTATTTGTCTAACTCTGTCTGAAATCAAGGACCCATAGTCTCAAAAATTACTATGACTGAGGTAAATCCCCGCCATTGCAGTGGTTATGATATTGTGCTGTGTGAGGACAGATTGCGTAGCAACAGTAGCTCAGGGGGCGGGGTTAGTGAGCAGTCAGTTTCCATGAAAGGCTTAAACACGTCACATGGAAGACAAAAATCTGCTCTGAAATGTTGATGTTGGCAAACTTTGCTCTGTATGCTTGTCTGGCTCGGACACCTTTGATTTCGTGATCTGAAAGCGCATCGGCTCACAGACGGCTGAGTGAGCTGTGACCTTTCAGAACTTCCAGGTCAGAGGTCGGTCATAATCTGCCTATCACCATTCCTGTCATAACCCGTCTGACATTTCACTGGCTCTGACTCCAAATGTCAAGCTGTAATCTGTAAGGGCGAGTGCTGCCAGGCCGCGGCTCTCCTGCCTCTCACCGACACGTTTCCCTGTTTACTTCAGTGCTTTCTCTCTGTTTCAACATTTTTCTGAGGGTTTAGTTTCATAAACAAGCTGGATGTGTTTATGATATCGAATTCTGTCTGAAATGAAATTGGAAACTGTCCACTGGGTTCAAACGAGTTATCTTTCCTTCTCCTCAGTTGCTGAGTGAGTTTTCAAATTCATGCGAGGTCAACGGCGGCCTGCATCTTTGTTTGTATGAGATAGACGGAGGGTAAATGAGTATTGTTGCTGGTGTCTACTTCTATTCTGAGCCAGTCGAAAGATGGAGGGAGATCATTTGGTGCCTGTGTCCCCCCTCGTAATGGGGAAATGGATTGTGAGAGAACGGAGTGTCGAGCCTCATTTATGCCTTGATTTCTCAATCTCTTTATTTATATTTCCCACACATGGCCGGGGCGGCATGCCAAATTCGTGCACATGTGTGTGCGTGAGTCTGTTTGATCTCTGGATGCACCGCAAACTGGTAATGCATGCTCATTAAACTTTAATATATACCGTACACATATATGTAGGTGCAGTAGTGGTCATTGCATTTCCAATGAGATTCAGATTTGGAAGAAGTAATTTGGCGGTTCTGGAGGTGATGCGGAACGTGGGCTGTTATTTATGGAATTGTACTTTTTGACCTTTTGTATCTGCTGCTGTCCTTCACACTTGGAGATGTGCCAGAGAATATTTTCCAGCTCGTATGTACTGTAGGGTCATTTCACCCTTAAACACTTTACTTTTTATCAAAACTTTCTACCAAAGAAATAATCCTTATGTAAACTGAAAAAGACTTTATGAAATGCATTTACATGAAGCCAACCAGATACTTTTTATTTGCTTTTACTTGAATCATTTTTCATGTGAGTAATCATATATTTACTTTAATATAGTCACTCATGCGTACAAGTAACACACCTGGGAAAGTGAGTGGGTTTGAACTAGCGTTGGTCGGATCGATCCTAAAATATCGATACTCTCGATACTGCGTTTTGATTCTTAAGACCGATCCCAGTATCAATAGGATTGATACCAAGAAAGGGACTTGTTTGTCTCCTCTTCATCACTCATGTTTGTATTTCAAGAGTAAAACTGTCTGTGCAAACTATGTTCTGTTGCCGTGAACACATCTGGTGCATGCACTCTTTGCTTCTCCACTGCTTTTGTGTTGTCTGCTCATTTTACTCCAGACCCTGCAGCATCTTCGTAAGCTCACCTTCCAGCCCGACCGTTTACTGCTGTGGGCTGACACAGACCCTTAATTGTACTACAAATAGAATGGCATGTGCATCTGTATGACCGTAGCTGTCCACGGACATTTAATGCAGATAGTATGATCGAGCCTGACGAGTTTTATCCGACAAATAATATCAGTGATGACTTAATGAAAGAGGAAAAAACATGAGAAAGAGAAGGGAGGAGAAGGAGAGAAACATCTCAGGAGCCAGACCTCGGACACAGAGACAGAGTTCACTGACAGAGTCTGTTCACAGAGGCTCAGACGAAGAATATACAGGTTTACAGCAGCCTAGGGAAATGAAAATTTTAGTCAAATCAGATCTTCAGCATTGGTTAATGTCACATTTTCAAACTCTAGTTGGTCATCACTTGCTGTTACTGAAGCAGAATGATTATTCACCTCATAGATCGTGACACACTGCTTCCCTCACATTAACAAAAACACCTTTTAATAACAAGACTATTGCATCAGTATCGATATCAGTGATTCAGGCCCTGTATTACCAAATTTTGTAGTATCTCCCACCCCGAGTTTAAACTCTGCTCAGTGAAATGCATGAGCAGAGTGCAAATGAATGCTCTTGCCCAGGCGTGCTACTCGTCCATGCATCAGACTGTATATGCAGAAGTGCTTTACATTTTTAATCCTTTAAGCCGCTGCTCTTATAAGGTAAAAACAACACCTAACACCTGTTTCAGTAGAGGACTTCAGAAAAATGCAGCCACTTGAACTGTGAGTAAAGTTAAGCCCTTCCTTTTATAAAAGTAAAAACATGAAACACTTCCAATGAAGCAAAACATAACTCCCACATCTGTGCAGCGTGCCAGCCAGTGTTCGCTCCTGTCAGGCTCTCAGAGCAATCACAACGATTTTCTCTGGCTGTGAGCGTTTTCAGACCTCTTTGTCTTTTTGAGCTCCTGTGACAGTTTTTGGCTGCTCGACAGATGATCGGATCCCAGGTCTGTTTGTGTTACACGAGCCAGTACAAACTCCTGTAGCTTAAACTGGACTACCAAAACACTTTTGGGATGTATTAACACACTCGAACAGACCTGAAGGAAACGTGTTAGTCTAGTTCAAACCCTGATCGATGAATAAAGCGTGCTTGCCCGATGAATTGTCAACATCGTAAATATCAGACGAGCACTTCCTTTAACGCAAACTGACCACGTTAGATTTCTCAAAACCTGTGTATCTAGACACCAGTATGTTTGTGATTTAGGTGAACCAAACCTTAAATATAAAGATGGGTGATCTGCGACCTCAATTCAGTCTTCATCATATGGATGAAAATCAACTAACCAGTTAGAAAAGAATCAATTTCCACCCCCCCAGACTTCCCATCTTCATGTAACATGCATCACATACTGGTACCACTTTCCACTCCTGTTAATGCCTCTTACTTTGATGTATTGCATGAATTTAGGTCATGAGGTTTTATGGCAGCACTTTAAAGGTTGGTAAAATCTATTCCTGCAAATAAAAAGCTAAGTAAACCCAGTTTTTCTGGGTTTATCCTCCCCTACATCCCCTGTTCCCATTCTTTCATCAATCAGCCAACACCCACTTCTTGTCATGTACATGTCATGGCTGTTAGTGCGGATTCTGACGCATTCAGATACCTGAAGCGCTGTGAGAAATGTCAGATCTCTTCCACAGCCGTGCAGGAAGTGCGCGTTGAGACGTTGAGGAACTTTGCCACGAGGCAAAGAGTGCCACCCCATCTTCCAGGCCCGAGGCTAAGACATCGTCTCCAGCTCCCCATCAGGAGGCCCAGGCATCTTGGCTGGAGCTGAATGTGAACGTACACATCAACCCACAGCAACACCCTGCCATTTAACCGCTCTACGTATAGATGCCAAACACATCACACCCCCCGCGACGACCGCCTCACTTTAGATTCCACTCCGCTTTTTTCCCCTCGGTATACGTTGAAGGTGTGGAGTGAGCGCTCAATCGTTCTGACATATATAGGTCCTGTGTGTTTAATGGTGTGTGTGTATGAGTAAGAAATGGTATGGGGCTGGGGTGCACTTAAATGCGTTTGTGTCAATCACGCAGACACACATAGATTACGATCTCTTCCCCTCAATTACACTTGATAAAAAGAGAGGAGGAGAACTGAGGGAGAAGAATGGGGAAACAGCAGAAAGAGGGGAAGGAAAGATCTCAATTATAAAAATGGAACTCGTCTCCGAGCTTCAAAGGCGAATCACATTTCCACCATTTCATTTTCAGATCGTTCAAGATTACTGTCACATATATATCATGTGTGATTCGGCTCTCACAGCTGCTAATGCTCTCTTGGCATGTGTTTTACACAGCAGAAACAGAGATATCAGCCTGTACGGCCTACATTTATTACTCTGATCCATAACATGACATTATTGCATCATCTGTCCACCCAACATTTCTCAAGCCCTAAGGCACTCGTAACTGAAGTGACAGACGGCGGCTGCGTGTGTGTGTGTGTTTTTAGGCGCGCGTGTGCATATGTGTGTGTGGGCTCTTGTGTACAAGCTGGAAGCGTGGCACAGGTTGTGTTTGAATTGATGGCCAATCGTTGCGAGTTTGCATGTCCATATGTTTCAACCCGCAGCTACATCCACCATCTGTCCCAGTATGATGCTAATTTAGCTCTCCTGTCATAATCGACTGTCTCTGTATTCCCCACTGTCTCCAATCGCCTGCTTTGTTGCCGGATTGCTGCGGCGCCGTTCTGCACTTGTTACCATGCCACTTCCTGCTTCCTGTAAGCAGTGTTGGTGGTTAGGAATAAGAGCCTGAGGGTGGAGTGTGTGTGTTATGGAGGGAAGGTATAGGCACCGGGTTCAGCAGCTCTATAGCTCGTCTCAAGCGTAGCCTGGGGAAGCATGTCAGGATATTCTCTGGATAATCACTCAAAGCCGGGCGTGTTTACCCGTTACTCAGAGCGGGGGGGGAGGGCGGTAAACCTGTGGAGGAGTTTGTTCGTGGAGGTCAAGAGGGTGAAGGGTGAGAAAACGTGTGTGTGTGAGGGGGTGCATTAGATGCTAGTGTGCCATTTTGCATTAGATGAGAGAGTGTACGATTAAGACACACATGCACACTCTCACTGCACCAGACACAAGTCTGTGAGGAAATACAAGGCCAACAACTTCACACATACATTTCCAGAATATATATGAGCAACGCCTTTCAAGCTGTTTGTTAGCAACAATACACATATCTTGATATACAAAAAAATACAATAAAAACAGGCGAGGTGAGGATGACCTTGAAGTCCGACACTCTTATTTTCTGTATCGCCTCGGTGTGTTGTGTTGTCCTTATAACAAAGCCTCGCCCCAGGCAACAACAGAGGTTGTGTTGAAATTTGTCATCCATTTTTATCAAGTATGTTTGTATTCACTTGTGACAGTTTCCTGTGGCAGGAAGCAGAATATCTGTTCACTGTTGCTCACTGTAATGAGCTTGGACACCTCTGTAGAATCACTGGTAAAGTCAGGGTGAAGTAAAATCACACAGTTCTTTCTAAACATGCGATTCATGTTAGAAGATACTTGCTGCAAACATGTGAAAAGAAATTTAGAGTTAGAGGAAATGTGTAGGACTTGAATGCCTTGTGGCCCAAAAAGATTTTTCCCATTGACTTATGCAGGATTTACACTATCGTGTCAAACTGACGTCATAGTCTCTGCGTCGATGAAGAGCCTACACCGTACCTTACGCTGTAGCCTGTAAGCTGAAACCATTTCCCTCAGTGGAAACAAAGCTTTTATTTACTTTAATTTCATAGATAAGAAACAGTAAATTGTGAAGACAATAAAGCCTCCACAAAAATAGCATTTTAAGTCTTGTGTGTGATTTATCCTGGCTGAAATATGAGCAGAGGAAATCTCTGCTAGCTGCTAGGCTAATTTATACAATGTAAAATGCCATAGGCTTGTGCTAATAACGTTAGCATGTTGTATTTGTTGGGAAAATGTGTCCAGATAAAGACAAGTGTTTGTCTGTGAATGCTGCGAGTTATAGTGAAGCTGATTTGTGTATTCGTGTATGAAACTGTCTCTATTAAGCCATGTTTAATGTGTGTTTAATGTGTGTTTTGAATCAACTAAACTTTACAGCACTTCACAGCAACCTCCGCTGCCGTCTAGCTTTTCAGAGGTGTAACTGCAGAGTGACACAGACACACCACCACACAAGTATAAATGCTCACAAAGCGTGGGCTACAGCGTAAGCTCTGCATAGAGCTGTATATAGGTATATGTCGGTATCTAGGCTTCACATTTTTACAGTTTGAGAATGTACGAATTTCTTAAGGCCTACGACAGTGATAAATGAAAATTAAAATGTTAAAAAAATAACCATTAGTTATTTCCATATAATGTTTTTTGTCAAAGCCTCAGGGAGCCACTAGAGAGGAGCTAAAGAGCCACATGTCACTCCAGAGCCACAGGTTACCTTCTCCTGGTGTAAGGAGATTCATGACCTGCAGGCCAATCAGAATGCAGTATGAGATCATTTCAGGATTAGGTGAATATGTTTGTTCATAAACTGATCTGGTCCAGTGATACAGTACTTTTGCGAGTGTAAAACCTTTAGCTAAAGCCATGTCTTACAAACCCTCTGAAAGAAGTAAGGGACTGATTCATTAATAAAGGATTTTAGTGGTTCAATAAAGTTTGAACCTAATAAAGACACCGTGTGGACAGAGACAAATGATCAGTACGAGGATCGCCTTTCAAAAGTTCATATTTGTCAACTGAAATTTTTCATTAGTCAGTATCCTTCTTGATGAGTGAGGTTCAGTCGTAGTAATCTTCACTGTATTTCTTTCCACGAGTCAACCATCTGTGTAACACAGCTCTGAGGACTTTGTGACTTACCTTGGGGGACAGAAATTGGCTCGACGTATGAAGAGGGGGCGATTAATTAACGCAGCGTACCGTGTTGTCAGTGCTGTCCTGCTCTCCCCTCAGAACTCTGCAAAGCTGTCATGCAACCAAAGCTACGTCTGAGGGTCGCACACGTACACTCGTCGATTGTGTTTGAAGGTAGAGACGGAGACGTTCCTGCGGGGACAATGCTCACCAGAGGGACGCACTGACAGAGAGACAGTGTGTGTGGCACACGGTGAGAGAAAGACAGACCCTTGTAGAGGAAGAAAGATAAAGACAGAAGGCAGAGGAATGGGTGACTGAGACAAAAGCAGATGAGGGGAGAGTTGAGTGTGTCCTGTCTGATAAACAGGAACATGGCTCATCATTACAGGCAGCACCAGGGGAGCACTGAAGCCCATCTGCCAGCTAATACATACTAATGCTCTCACTGCACTGTACAGTCACCATCAAAGCCACAGGACACGGACGTGGCATGTGCACTCTATAGCACAGTTATTGAAACACAGGAGTGAGGTAATTCAAAGCAGGATTTCAAAGATAGACTACGGCTACAGTGTGAAACATAATTACCATCGCCTCAGAGGTTATGTTCTCACTTCTGTTTGTTTGTTTTTCAGCAGGATTACTGTAAAGCTACTCGCGTGATTTTCATTCAACTTGGTGGAAGGGTGCAGCGTGGGCCAGGGAAGAACCCATTAAATTTTGAAGCAGGTATGAATCACAGGGCAGATACGCTAATTATTTGAGGTTGGACCACACAATGCAAGGCCAGCCTTTTAAGCTTTTACGCCCCGATCACACAGAAAGTGTTTTGCTGGTTTCAAAACACTTACACTAACCTTCCTGTGTAATCAATCTACAGTTTATTTATTGTGTGTATCCTCCAGTAATGAGTGTGTAGTTCCTGACATGTTTCAGCAGAGGGTACTGTCTGTAGCTCTGGTTGAGGGTGAGAGGCTGTCAGCAGATAAACAGAGATCTGTGTGGGTACATGAGACCCTAAAAAAGAGGCTGGATCACGGGGAGTACCACCAGTTGGTCCAGGAGCTTCTCCTCCATGATGGGGAGTACCACCAGTTGGTCCAGGAGCTTCTCCTCCATGATGGGGAGTACCACCAGTTGGTCCAGGAGCTTCTCCTCCATGATGGATGTTTACAGGCATATTTTAGGATGACTCGGGGGCAGTTTGACAACCTGCTGTCTATCGTCGGGCCGTATAGCTCTGGGTATCCATCAACCACTACCACCAGTTTCTCCTCCATTGTTTACCAACTGTAAACTTGTTGTCATGACCACCACAGAAGCCCCGCCTCTCAAATTATCCAATTGGACAATGGGAAAAAAGATGACAGAAAAAAGATGATGGAAAAAAGATGACGGAAAAAAGATGATGGAAAAAGAGATGACGTTCCACTCTGAAGTTTCTTCAACTTAAGGAGTTCAGAGCACTCCAGCAAAAACACCAGGGGCCTAGCGCGCAGAAACATGAGGCGCATAGCAACGCAAAAACAACAAGTAAAAAGCTTCATTCTCATTAAAAACAATTTCAAAAAGCTGCCTCCAGCTGCTAAAATGCTTTCTGTCTCATCAGGGCCTAAGTCTGTCCGTGAGTGAGCGATTACACCATTGGTCAGAGTGAGTGATGACCTGAGTTGCTGCTGTTTCCCCACTGACCGTTACTTTTTCGAAATAAATAGGTGCCAACAAAACATCCTCACTGTGACCTCGTCACATGTCCACGTTTGGTCATGGACTTTCCACGTCCACATATGACGTCCAAGGTACCCTGGGTGTGTTGGTTGTTGACGTTCTGGGACGCCGTGTCAACTTCAGCCTGTTACATGCAGTCTGTTTTCAGTCTACATCAGTACACCACCAGTTGGTGTTTTTTCCTTTAACAACAAAGGCATGTGGTTGGGTTTGGGAAAAAACAACAGGGTTTGGCCCAACATTCGTATGGGAAGTGAACACCGGCCTCAGGGGTGAAAGTCGGTGGTTGTTGGACCCATCTGCCACCCCCCCCCCCCCCACCTGCCCTACTTGGACTTCCGCCTCCTTGACTTATCTTGTTGTTCCACCCTGTTTACCTCTGAGGCTGACGTGAAAGGACGACTGTTTTTTCTTGGTATCTGACCCTGGAAGTCACTAACCAAGTGCCGGTATTCGACGACTTCATACTGAGACCAGGTTGGTGCTGACAGTCCTGTATTATGTCCTCAGGGGAGCCTTTGTTTACTGTTTATGACTACTGTACATTTATTCTGTATCTACCGCATGACTGTGAACCTTGTGAGTTTTAATGAGGCTGAATTTTGTACTTTTGTTTAATGTTGTGGCTTATTAGCCATGTTTAACGTTTGTTCATTGAATCAATCAAACTTTACTGCTCTAAACAGAAACTCTGCGCAGTGGCATAGAAACCACACTGCCAACTAGTGTTTTGGAGGTGTAATTACAGACTGCACAAGTATAAATGCTCACAACATCGTGGGCCACTTGTGTTGGATACAGCGTCAGCTTTGCGTAGAACCAAATATGAAGAAGCCTTAACATCACCGTCCAGAGCTGAAGAGAAGAAGCTGATCAGTGGGTACAGCTCGAGAGAAAGCAGTTCCCTTCTGCTGCGTGACTGTGTCTGAGTGTAGCATCATTTATTTTAAAATGTATTTACATGAATGTCATGACAGGACTGCAACAGCGGGGCCAGCACTTCCTGTTTCAAATTAAAAGCCACATTTCACACACGGCCCGGCCATATACTGGATTTGGACCTTGTCTTGTTTGCTTTGATTAACATTGAGAGATGGAGCTGTTTGCCCTGTCAGGGACTACGCTCTCTTTGTCCTCGTGTCTCCAGGTCTTCTTAAAGATGTTGCTGTGCCAGTAAAAAGTGAATCCATGTAAATGCACGGTCAAAATTAAAAGCAGTGTCCGTAGGTGTCCACGGCTTCTGCCTGCATCGTTTCCTTAAATCAGGGGCTAAATGTCCTGGTGATATGAAAACTGTCTTCAAATCTGTTTCAGTTGTATGAACATCATACAAACCTCATGGGTTGGACTAACTCCATGTACAGTCTGCTGCCATCCATCAAACGCTCGCTGTTTTCTTTCCTTCTTTTCTTCCTATAATGTGTACACTTTGTTGGCACCCTGAATAACATTTTGGCTCGCTTGCAGTTGCCCTATTTTCCTCTCTCTTTTTCCTCATTAACGGAAAACACAAGTGTAAAGGACGGTCCGTCACACGGTGCAGTTTACTGTGTCAGGATGATTTCAAACAGGTTGAAATCCCCGAGCGCTTCGGTTTGACACCCACTCATGCGTGCTATTGCTTTTGATTTTGTGTTTAGTTTGTTTTTTTACTTGTGTGTGTGTGAGAGAGGTGTCAGTGGTGTAAACAGTGAATGTCCCCGGTGTCTGGAGGTATTACACTGAAGCGCAGCCATGCATACAGGCCTGGGAGGGCCTTTCTGAATCAGTGGACAGGACCGCAGCGACCTTTTCAACACACATTAAAACAGGGTCACCTCACTGAGATGCAGGTTTGTGGGAGAGCGACATGGAGACGCAGATGGGGGGGGGGCAGGGGTTGCGTGTGAGTGCCCTCTTCACTATACCTTGTGAAAATGTGCCCTTTCACCGCTGTATTCCCATGTGCATCTGTCCATATGTGTTTGTGTTCCCCAGCTCTGGAGAAAACACATATACTGTACGTGGTCACGATATGCTGTCACATGTACTGGGCTGATTTGTTCGGAGAGGTTTCAAAGTTACAGCGCATGAGTGGTAATCAGACCTGAATACACGGCGGTTAAGGAGATGTTGTACATGCAGAACAGGCTGCGCATTGATAAGAGTCGCTCTGCAGCCGTCCGTGATGTCGTTTTTGATATCAACTTGTGTATCCAATCACAACGCAGGCCCCTGCATTCCCTTATAGGCCCGAGTTAAACACATGCATGGGTGCGCTTCTCCTACCTCAGCAACAATCCGTACGAAAACGTCTCCACATATCAAACTCGCGGGTGTGCGCGCTTCACATGTGTGTGTCCGCGTGTGCACGAGTGCGTGTGTGTCTCAGTGCATCAGACCGGTGAAGAGAAGAATAACCCAATTATAGAGACAGTCTGCCTCACAGACATACAGTATGTACACGGTAGGAAGAGAGGTGTGTGTGTGTGTGTGTGAGAGAGAGACAAACAAAGACGAGCACAGTGAAGGAGAGTGATTTTTGATGAAAAGAAAACAGCAGAAAAGGGGGGAGAACAAGAGGAGAAATAGCGAGGCTCGAATGCAGAGCGCACAGGATGTGCGCTGAACAAAGGTGAGCTGGTAAAAATACAACCAGCTCTGGGAGATTTTAATATGTGAGGAGTGAGGAGCTCAAATATTGAAATATTGGGATTTATTTAAATGAGGAATCCTGAGGGTGGTGCTGCACCATGCACGCCTCGGTTCGTGTACAAAGTACCTTTCCCTCTGCTGTCTTTTTTTTTTTTTAGGAAAGGGGGAGGAAAAGGAGGGAAATGTGGCCCTGAACCTGACAATTTGGAGGATGCGGTTGCATAGCAACAGACAGCAGCCGAGTACCTAAAAAGCAAGGCTATTTCGCTTGTTAAATATTCTCTGCCTGCCAGGACAGCACTCAAAGCCAAAAGCGTTTCCATAGAACCAGATTTAGAAATGCAGCTTAAAAAGCACATAAGGCTGAAGCTGTACACAAACCAACAGTTCATCTGTTTATTTCTATTTTTTTTCCAGACTGTGACTTTATTGACATTTTTATCTGGCGCATATCAAACATGGACATGAATACAGCACATCCTTTATTTATACAAGAAGTGATTGCATCTTTAGAAGATGTCCAGTTGCTTATAATATTCAATATAAAGATGAGATTGTCGAGCCACATATTTCATTGTCCACATGGAAGGCACATATTGCGTTCATATATTATCTAATAAGCCCATACACAATGTGGAATTAGCATTTGAAATGCCATGTTTGTGAGCGTATAACACGCGGCGGGGATCAAAGTCGAGGTGTTTTGTCATATTACAGATAAACACAAAGCAATTTCCCCTTGAATTTATTAACATTTCAGACGTGAATCCTCAATCTGCGGACACACGTGTATGCATATGTGTGATTTGTGCCTTGCTGCGTCCTGCAGGTTGAGAGATTTCAATAAAGCAATAAGCTGCAGAAGTTGTTTGTTGTGTGTAAAGTCAGCTGTAGATTAAATTAGACAAAAAAAGACAGGGGAAGATCCCCCCCAAAGGACAAATAAGATTCCCTTTTATTGAACTTCTCCAGTATACAATGCCCATACATTACCTGGTCTTGAATAAAACATCACAAACACGTGATTTTTATCTTTTTTTGCTTAATCTAGTTTGCGCTGAATCCACACCAGCCCTGGAAATCAAAGCCCTGTTCTTCCACGAGCTTTTGCCAACTTTGCAGCCCCTCCACTATCTCCATCCGTGGTTATTAAGGTTTCTTTTGCACATGAATAGGATGGCGTTGCTCGGGGATATATTGTAAGTGACTGCTGTTGATCTCGCCACCAGTGTTTCTCACAGAACTGTGAATAATAGATAGGAAAGCTGACCAGAGATAATATGTCTCTCATTGAGGACGTAGCTCCTAGCACAAGCAGCGTCTCAGAGAATGCTAACAAGGAGCGTTTTTTTTTTTTTTTTTACCCCTCCTCTCCTCTCTCTTTTTATTTTTGCAAAGCCGCAGAATGTTCCTTTTTCTGTTGGCTCTCATGCATTTATTAATAACAGAGTTCCTTTCAAAACATCTCCTCTGGATAAGATGGATAACACATTCCTTTTATCATACTCTCTCCCTCACACACACACACACACACACACACACACACACACACACACACACACACACACACACACAGACGTGCATGCAGTATATCGTCCTGACAGTGATGAGCTGTGAAATCGGATGGGAGGGCTGGAGTGCGGTTTTGTAGCCTTTCAACACATAAATTTGGGTCACAGAATAGATTATCACCCCACACATGTCACTCTGACACTGATAGATACACTCAATCCCACACCACTCATAAATTACACGTTTCATGAAAATTAATGCGTGTGTAAATTGATTAATGATCATTCTTAGTGTATACCTACTGTATATATGCCAGTGTTTGTATTTCTGCCATATGAATATTCAGCATTCACTAATATGTGTTTTCTAATAGAATCTATAAAAGTTCCTATCTGAGGAGGTGCTGATAAAACTGCAGTGGCTGAGCGTTAAAAAAAGAGGAGAGCTTGTTTTTGTGTCTGAAGTACACTGTTAGGTTCAAAGCCCATTTCACATGAAATGAGAGCGCCCAGGTTTACCTTATAGAGCGCAGGGTCTGGACTGCAGAGGCCATATCAAAAGGATCCTATAGAAAAATAAAGACAGGCTGCTCTGTCGCTCAGCAGAGGCACTCCACTGTGAAGAATCCACAGTGTTTGAAGTCAATGACAGCTTTTAGGGATTTGGTGGAGACTCTCAAGCCTTCTCTTTGCCCACTTTCACACATATAGATGACTGTGTGTGTGTGTGTGTGTGTGTGTGTGTGTCCTGTGTGTGTGTGTGTGTGTGTGTTTGTGTAGATGTGTCTGAAGGTTACATAGAGTACAGTTTCAGCTACCCTTGGAAGACAATAGTGCCGGTGCTTGTAGAAGACTTGAAACTATATTTTCAATAACTAACAAAATAAGTTGTTTGTAATTGACCAGATCTTTGCAGAATAACCTGCTGAATGTTTTGCTGAACTGGAGACGCCGTTTTTAGACACTGTCCTTCTCCAAAACATGACCACATAGGTTGTTTGTACAAGCAGCGATTACGACCAAGATTTCCATTTATTGTTAGGTGTCGGGGTCCTCTATTGGTCGTATAAATTTTGACGGGAGCAAAGGAGGAAGTCAGGTGACGTAGTATAAGGTGCAGCTGTTTGCTTAGGGCAGGAAATGGATGGGTCAAACAAACACAGGACATTAATCCAGGAGACTGTTTGTGTCCCGCATAGGACCAAAAGGCACTATTATTTAATTATTATTATATTATTTTTTAAATTCTATATACTTTATTAATCCTGCAAAGGGAAATTCAATGATTTCACAGACTTGAGTTGATGCAAGTCATGTGGTCATGTCACATGAGTTACATTACATTGCGTTACGTTACAAACGTTCAGATTTTTTGCCAAACCATGATCTTTTTTAAAAATCTAACTGAGTAGTTTTGGTGCAACTGTGCTGTTTAACGTGTTTAAAACTGCAGCTATTACCAGTCATACACAAACTTTTTTTATAGCCCAATGGTATGAGCGCAAATTTAGGAAATGTTACGAGACATGGAACGAACACACGAACAAACGAACACAAGATGTTCACCCAGCAGACCGATGTTCTGTCCCGTCTGAAACCAAATCAGTGTTGAGTTATATTTAAAATGTAACTATGTCAAGTTGATGCAAGTCATGTGGTTATGTCAGGCAAGTTACGTTGCATTGTGTCACGTCACGTCACGTCACGTCACGTCACGTCACGTCACGTCACGTCACGTCACGTTACGTTACAAACGTACTGATTTTTAGCCAAACCATGATCTTTTCTATTTATCTTACCAAGTAGTTTTGGTGCAACTGTGCTGTTTCAAAATGTTTACCATGTGTTTAAAACTGCAACTATAAACAGTCATACATGACCTTTTCTATCGTCCACCAGTAGAAGCACAAATTTAGGAAACATGGCAGGAGATGGATGGATGAAACAAACACAGGACTTTTATCCAGGAGACCGTTGTTTGTGTCCTGTGTGAAACCAAAAGTCACTGTTGAGTTATTTTAACAGTGTAATTATGTCAAGTCGGCATGAGTCATGTCAACATCTACGTCAAGTTATGTTGCGCTATGTTATTTTAAATTACGTTACGTTACATTACAATACCTTGTGTCACGTTAGTGAAAAAACAAACTGATTTTTAGCCAAACCATGATTTTTTCTATCTATCTAACCAAGTGGTTTTGGTGCAACTTCTGTTTCATACTGACGTGTGTTTAAAACTGCAACCATTAACAGTCAAACATTACTTTTTCTATCGTCCACCAGTAGAAGCACTAACTTAGGAAACATGGCAGGAGATGGATGGATGAAACAAACACAGGACTTTTCTCCTGAAGGTCGTTGTTTGTGTGCTATGTGAAACCAAAAGTCACTGTTTGAGTTATTTTAACAATGCAACAGTGTCGAGTTGATGTAAGTCATGCGAGTATGTCATCAAGTTGCGTTAAATTATGTTATGTTATTTTGTGTTACATTTGTAATTTTGAATTACATTATGTTAAAATACTTTGTGTTACATTAGTAAGAAACAAACGGACTTTCACCAAACCATCAGCCACTGGTGTGAGCTAATTTAGGAAACATGGCAAGAAATGGATGTATGAAACAAACACCTGTGCGTCTCGTGTGAAACCATTTGGCTATGTCATGTGAGTTATGTTGCGCTAATTTTTTGGTCACATTATGCTACATACACACTGATTTTAAGCGAAACCACGACCTTTTTTATAAATCTAACCAAGTAGATTTGGTGCAGCTGTTTCACAATGTTAACCACAAGTTTTAAACTACGACCATTAAGAGTCATACATGACAATTTCTATAGTCCGCCGGCAGTGGACTAATTTAGGGAAATGTAGCAAACAAACACAGGACTTTCATCCAGGAGACTGCTGTTTGTGTCCAGTATGAAACCAAAAGTCAATGCTGAGTTGTTTTAACTATATCAGGTTGATGCAGGTTATGTTGCTATGTCATGTGAGTTACTATGTTTTTTAATCTAACCAAGTAGTTTTGATGCAGCTGCTTTACAATGTTAACCACATGTTTAAAACTGCAACCATTAACAGTCATACACGACCTTTTCTATAGTCAGCGGTATGAGCACTATTTTAGGAAACGCTTTTGTAGGTCGTACCAGAGGGGAGGATAAAAACGGCCCATGTGGTTGTATGGACTGATTAACTTGTTGATGACTTTGATGATTGGTTCCCAAACTGCCTCAGGTCTGTGAAACCTCATGGTCACGGTGAAGGATTGGGATAGATGACTGAAAGAAACCATTTTTCTGGAGGTGTAACATCATCACACTGCTCTCCCTCTGACACTGAATGTAAAGGCAGCTCATTTTAAGCCTTTTGAACAAACAACAAATGCTGCTGTTACTCTGATGAGGACAGTCTTTTGCTTTCTGTCGCCAAGAGGATGTTGCTTTTTAATCCACTTTACTTAAAGCTGCCACACAACAAAAGTTATGTTTGTATTCAGAGCTACTTACTGGAGTGCATTGTGTGTATGTGTACTTAAGATCTAACAAACGTGTTGAGAGCATTTCCTTCCTAAGTATTTAAATCCTGCATTGTTTACATCCGTGTTAATCAGGGTGCAGTCTCCGTCTTCACTGCCTTTGCTGGCACATTGCTGCATATTTTAAAGCCCTGTCAGCACCTGTAGATCAGCAGAATAGTGTGAAACCCTTGACAGCAATGTGAGTCACATCACACGCATGCAGGTATGTCCTTACACGTGTGCACGAGACACAAAATGGGGACCCACACTGAAGCCGTTCTGTGAAATCTGGAGAGTCTGGAGAATCAGGTTTGGACATTGTCTTTAGTTTCTCTTTCTCTAGCTCACAACAGGAGACTGTTTGTGTCAGACACGTTCTGACCTTTTGGAGATATTTCTTTAGGTTTAGGCGAGGAGTGACACCTGGGCAGACTTCACAGGAGGTATGATATGACGTGGATTACACAGTGGTTATGCAGCAAGTTTGTAATTCTGCAGTGATGATTCTGGCTTTGGCCCTCGCTGACAGAAGTTCCACAGTCTTGTCATCTCTCCAGTTGCCTGTGTTGCCATCTTTGTGTGAATGACCCTTCTTCTTCATCCTCAAAAGTTTGTATTGTTCCAGTCTCACTAAACTGCATGATAGAAACGTCATCAACACGCCCACTCGCTCATCATGAATTATCTGGATAATGACCTGCTCTACTCACACACAGGCTCAATTAGTCATCACAAAGACTTTGCACTAGTTTAACAACCAATCCAGCTGATTTTAACATTTGCCTCCCCACTTACAGCTCCTCTGGGTAATGCCTACATAATTTCAGGGTTGCTGTGCATGTGTGAAAGGAGCTATAAAAAAAAAAAAAAAGCTCCATAGGGTACATCGACAAGCTATTTCTTTTTGATCATAAAATAAGTTTATATATCAAGAGTAAAGAAAAGAAGCTTTCTTCTTGTGATTGCACTAAAACAAATTAAATTTAAAAAAGTATTGATCTCTGGCCTTCTGTAGGTTCTTATGCTGTCCCTCCTCAACATTGGTGTGGTTGACGTGGTTAGGTTTAGACACAAAAAACACAAAAAACACTTGATCAGGGAAAAGATCATGTTTTGGCTTAAAATACCCGGTACTGGTGGCACAGTCCGTTCTGGACTCACAGTGATGTCTCGTTAAATCCCAACGAGTTTTGTTATTTGTCGGTCTTGTACTATGGAAGCTAACGTTAGCTAATGTGCTAAAAAGTTAGCGTTCCAGAGAAATCCAATCTTCCTCTTAATAGCTCCCCAGTTTCTGATGAGGTGGACATGATAACCCTTAATACACATAACGTTCTTCATCCCTACAACAGGAAATACTTTGTCCCTAACCTGATATGAAGTGTGCGCTGCACATGTGAGCATTTTTGATGATGGCCTCCGTCCAGTCCTTTGGTCTGATCACATTTAACCATCTTTGTTTTTGTTGACGGGCAGTGGCGGCTGGTTTTGAGCCATGACTCCTTCTATTCTGGCTCCCAATAACACAACAAGACCACATTTTAAGATGTCGGCCCTAAAAGCGTCTCTAGATGATACAGGAAGCCCTTTGCATCACGATGAGACGCTGAGAGGCGTCAGTATTTGATGAGAGTGAGAACAGGTTGCCAATGCAGGCACGTTTCCTGAGTTCCTAAAATGGTTTTCCGGTCGATGGAAATACGCCTGCAGAGATCTGTTGCTGTGTGGTGGGAGAACCGTCGTCTTTTGTGCCATAAAGCAATGCAGCAGATTTCCTATTAAAGCAGATCTAATAACACGTGGAACACAGCGTACACAACATGCAGCGTAAAGGGCCGCACAGCCTGCCAATCCTCTTAGTGATGCTCTTGTTTATTTAAGGTGGTGGTGCCATAAATTCTGTGCCATAATCATAAGGATGTTTAACAGCTGCGCTGGTTTTGTCGTGTGTTGGCTCTCTGAGATAGCGAGGGGTTTTACAGGAGATCTGTTGGCATTAGGAGTTCATGCAGCCGGTCTGTGAGGCGAAGCAGATACAGCTTTGTTTGTCTAATGTGGAGGTGACAGACAGGAGGTCCGCCCCTCTCGCCCCCGCACACATCACCTCCTCTCCGTTTGGTGCACATCAAGGGGATTAGCGTTTTTATTTCTCAGGTAAAACAAGCAACATCAATGGAGTCCTGTGAAATATTCGCCTGGTGTTCTGCATAAACCGCGGGCCGCTGAGCCGTTTACGCAGCCCTTTGTGAGTTAAACACTTTGACATCAATTGATCGGCTGGGGAGCCAGCGAAGCCTTTTTAGATTCACCTTCTCCTCCCACGAAAAAGAGGGGATGAAGCCTCATCTCGATGGGTTTAATTCTGGGGAGAAAAAAAGGAGGAAGCTGGAAAGAGGAAGGAGAAAGGAGGGAAAGTGAAGATGACGGCTTCCTCCCACTGGGTTTGTCTGCAGCTGGTGGGTGGAAGAAAAGGAGGGAAATCTGTGAAGGAGCCGAAAACCTGTTTCCTGTTGAATGACTCTTTCTTTCCTTTTTATTTTCTTCTTTATTTCCTGTCCTTTCTTTCATCTATTTCCCATTTCACCCTCCCGTCACTCTCTTCCCTTCATCCTTTTTTCCTCCTTTATTCCCTCATCTACTTCCTTTTTCACTCACTCGTTTATTTAATCTTTCCTTCTTTCTGCTTTTTTCGTCCACCTGTCCATCCCTTGGTTTATTCCTTGGATTGGCCATCCTTCCTTTCCTTCCTTCCTTCTTTTTCCTCCTACCTGCTCTCCTTGTTTTCTTTTCCTAACGTGACCTTTTGCTATCTTTCCATCTTTCTTTCTCCCCTTTCCTTTGCTTGACTCCTGTCCCCTTACTCCCTTTTGTTTCCATTCTTCCTTCTTTCCTGTTTTTCAATGTTTTCCTCCTTTATTCCCTCATCTACTTCCTTCCTCACTCACTTGTTTACTCACTTCTTTCCTTCTCTCTGCTTTTCTCCCTGTCACCTGTCCTTGGATTGGCCATTCTTCCTTTCCTCCCTCCCTTCTTTTCTTTTTCTCCATCTATCTGTTTTTGTCTTTCTCGCCTTTCCTTTATTTGACTCCTTTCCCCTTACTCCCTTTTTCCCCTCCTTTCTTTCCTTGCTGTCTTTTTTGCTTATTTCTGTCTTTCTTTTCCTCCTTTTACCCTCTTCCCTTCTGTATTCCCTTCTTTTTCCTTCTACCTACTTCCCTTGTCCTTTCCTAGCTTTGTGTGCCTCTTTTCTTTCTATCTTTCCATCTCTCTTGTTGTCTTTCTCACCTTTCCTTTCCTTTACTTGTCTCCTGTCCCCTTACTCGCTTTTGTTTCTTCCCTCTTTCCTGTTTTTCTCTTTCCTTACTTCCTCACAGTTCTCCTCGGCGTGTATTTTAATTGCTGTTTTGCTTATTTCTTTCTCTTTCTGTTCCTCCCTGTTACCCTCTTCTCTTTCTTATTATTTCCTTCTGCCTACTTCCCTTGTTTTCCTTTCCTAACTTTCCGTGTCTCTTTGCTATCTTTCCATCTCTCTTTTTCTCTTTCTCCCCTCTCCTTGACTCCTGTCCCTTTCCATTCTTCCTTCTTTCCTGTTTTTCTGTTGTCTTCCTGTTTTTCTCTTTCCTTACTTCCTCACAATTCTTCTCCACTTCCTTTTATATTGCTGACTTTCTTGCTCTACTCTCTTGCTCTCTTTCTTTCCCTCCTCTCCTCCTCTCTTTCTTATTCCCTCCTTCTTCTTACTTTGCTTTCTGTAAACAAGATTTCACAGTAAAGGTCAATAAACATCAGCTCTGTTCGTTAGCATCTAACCGTCATGACCATTAGAACTGCAGATCCTGAAAAAGCCTTATCTGTGTTTTCCCCTATTCCTGCTGATATCAGCTGCACCCCCCCTTCGCTCTGCAACACACACACACACACACACACACACACACACACACACACACACACACACACACACACACCTACACACACAGACACCGTTATCTCTGCTATCTGATGTTTAGCCAACTCAGAGCTAATCCAGTGTGAACCCACTCCCTGGCTTCTACTCAGCAGTTTGCAAACAGATTTAGAGAACAGACACACACACACACACACACACACACACACACAAACACACACACACACAGAGGGAGTCAGAGAGTTTGGCCCTGGAGCAGGGAACATCACGCTCCAGTAATGTGATGCTGAGGCAACACTGCGGTACAGTAGTGTGGCATTAACATAAATGTGCATCTCAGCGCGAGGAGGAGGGAACATGCGGATATTTCAGGCTGTCTGCATGTGATAGCTGTCTGATTATTTCTGCAGTGCTTTCACTGTCCCCACAACACACACACACACACACACACACACACACACACACATGACCTTACACAGCCAAAACATGTCCATCCTAAACAGAAATAATCACTCCTTTATTTTGTCTTTTGAGATCGTTACGTCTTTGTTTTGGTGACGGGGGAATTCCAGGCAACTTAAATGTGCTCCACATTGAGCCTGACGGCACCTTAAAGGGATGCTCCACCGATTTTCAACCATTTTTGTATCACAGTAGTGTGTATAGATGAACTGTGGTAAACTTCCCTCCATCCAACCAGTGCCAGGATATCCCTCCTCCTATCACAGTGAAACTCCATCAAATGACGTATTTTACGTCATTCTGTGGAGCTTCACTGTGTTGCTTGAACTACAGGCTGTTCTTCTGCATTTTCATATTTCTCGCCACCTGTGCTGCCGCCGCCACAGACACAAGAGTATAGAAGTAGATCAAGAGACTTACCCGCCTCTCTGTCTCTCAAACTCAGACCAAAATCCAATCAATCAGTAAAACTAGGCAGTGCTGATTGAACATAAATCAAGATATCTTTGCTGCACTGTCTATTTCTTTCCTACAATATTTGTAGAAACACATTTTTGTGCTGTATTTAGCTAAACTAGCGAGAGTTTGTAAACAGGAAGTGGGCACCTTACTGTTTCCTGCACAGTTAAAACAGAGGCCAATCTGTTTGCGGCCATCTTGACCACCTGATAATCTTTCATGTTGTCACTGGTTCAAGCACACAAATCTCTGGTCTTATTTTTTACCATCTCCATAGCGTTGTTTTGTAACTATACAACCAACCATAGAGAAGACAAAATGCTTCCCGTTTATACCAGTACACGCATGTCTGGTGTGTGTTCGTATAGATGGAGATTATTTCTGAAACAACTCTAAAACACTTTGTGTACAGAGAAGTTTTTCATTTTAAAAAACTGATTTGTATTGATGTGACCTGTGGCTGTGTAGCATTCATTTCACTGAGCCCTTGTGTTGCAACACCTTATGTGTCTGGGGATTTTAAGTTCATTGTTAAAGAAGAGCATTCATAATCAGTAAGATTAGCCTGGATAGACAGAAGTTTAATTTCTTTCTGGGTATTTTTAGTAGCTACAGGACAACTTTGTTACTCTGTAAAATACGACAGATTATTTTTAAACTAGTAAAAATGCATTTGGGGAAAAAGAAATCTCATCACAGTATTTTGAATATGACTCGAAAAGAGCTTTTACAAATGTGGTGCACTGGTAACTTCAACAGCCAAAACACACCTGCAGCAAATGCCATGCATCAAAAACTACGCCCCTATTATTTCCAATGTACAGCCCCACACCGGCGGTGGCTGGATGTGCATCTGCATTCCTGGACTGGCACTTTATGCCACTGTGCTATTTACAGCCTCGCCGCCCCTGGAATTTAATGCATTTTTCCCCCACTCGCTCTCTGTTTGGACATATCAGCTCCCATAGCAGCTCTTCTTCTCTGCTCCTGTGGCAGCTCGACTCCTTTCCTCTCCACTGATGTATAAAGAGAACTCTATAGCTGCTGCTGTGTCTCATGTGTGACGAAGAATGGATCACGAGAGGATTGTTGTTGAGGCCGATAAATATCCTCAGCTTTACAACCCAGAGTCCAGTCATTATAAAGACAACGGCCAAAAAAATGTTGCCTGGCAAGTCATTGCACGGTCACTTAAATTAGTGACTCTCCACACATGATTTTAAGCTAACGCAGAGGAGGAGGAAGTACAGGTCTGTCAGTAAAAGTAGTAACAACTTTGAGTGGTCGTCTGTTAACGAGCTGCAGTGTGACGAGTCCGGTGTGTGCTAGAGGCGGCTCTTGACACGCGTCACATGAAGCAGTTAATGTTCGGAGCAAAGGTTCCCAAACTCTGGATCGGGATCCATCAGACAGTCCCAGAGTAAATGTTCAGGGTCACAAGATGATGTGAAGAGATAACAAACGAGGTCTCAGAACATTTTATATTTTGCTGTTTTTTTGCTCCCGTCACTTCAAGCCTCAAAAATTCAGCTGTGCACAACTCCATGTTATGGGCTGGCACACATTTCTGTTTATGCTGAATTTGTTGTCAACACGTATTTCCATGTTCACATGTTTGCCTATGTGCACAGCCTGCACAGCCATAAAGTTTGGCTGCTTGTCAGTGATCTAAGCAGACCCCTGCAGATGATGAAATTTACATTGCAAAAAAAACCTTGGGTGATGTGGACCATTAAAAATATTATTGGATTAAAGGTTATAGCCATATATCACACAGTATTCATATGACAGGGTCACCAAAAAGGTTGGCGACCTCCTGATTAGAGGGTTACCAATCAGATTATGTGTTCATGGTAACCACCTCAGTCTAATGTGCATGTCAGTACTAATATTGTCTGTGAAATAACTGCTGATCAGCACTATCCAGAGCAGAAAGGTGGATTCAGTTAACTTTTACAGTAGGTTTAACAACATGAGTCAACAGTACAAACACCGCCCCGGGCCTCCACTCTCACCTGTGTGTGACCAGGAACATTTTGCTTAAGCAGCTTTTTTTAACGAGCCACTGCTGTGATTGGCAGCCGCACAGATGGAGAGTTAGCTTAGAGCCGATTGGTCAGTTTCCAACAAGTCTGCATTAACACAATAATCCTCTCTTTAAAGCACTAAGATTGCCACATCCTAGAATTCCCCCTTTTCTAAAATGTCTCGCTAACTTGGCTCATTTTCCCTCTGAACCTGTTTCCACTTGTTCTAAACGCAGCTTTGCTTCCTCCCGCAGATTTTTACAAACAATATGATGAGAGGAAAAAAAAGAAAATGTGTCATTTAAAGCAAATCCTGCACTGCACTGCACTGGCTTTTTCTAAGGATAAAATAATATTCTGAGACTGAGTGTAGACGACGTGACTCATTAGGATGGATGTTTTTGCAGTGCTGTTGATATGACTTTCAGTTCTTCCTCTTCCCCTGCTTGCTCTCTACAGTCTGCTCCGCTCTCTCCCTCCCTCTTTCTCTCTCTGTCTCTGGTTCTCTCGGGGGACCTGGTTAGATAAGACCGCCTGAGCTATAAAAGCAACAAAGAGCCTGGGGAGAAGAGTCTGACACGCAGAAACATTCAGCAAGTGTAAAGTATGGAGGCAAAAACCAGAATGTGCTGTTCTGAAGCGCTCAACACACACACACAAACACACACACACACACACACACACACACACACACACACACACACACACACACACATATATATGTGGGTGACAAACACAGACAACCCATTTTCTTTCTCTCGTCTGATCCTTCCTCTTCCTGCCTCCTCCTCCTCCTCCTTCCTTCTTTGAAAGTTTCTATTCGTGGAGTCCCTCGAGGCCGCTGCGTCGTTATGGAATTATTATTATTGTCCGGTCAGTCTGGGCCAATGTGAACTGGTTGGTTGTCTCTCCTTCAAACACTCAACACACACACACACACACACACACACACACACACACACACATACACAGACTTACATATAAATTGTCATCAGTAAACTGTTTATTCCACCTGTTCTCTCCGAGTGCCAACAGTCTGCTGTTACTGTACATACAGCTCCACACCGTTGACTCAGTGTTGTGTAACAAACAGACAGACTCACTCTCCACCGCTCCGCTCATGTTGGCGATTGTTTGATTTCAGCATTTCTCACACACACAGCTCTGCAGTGGTCAAATTAATGAGCAGATTCAACCCTCCCCTCAGCACATTACAGAGGAGGCTTTCTAAAAATAAGCCAAAAGCAGAGCGACAAATATCCAGTTTAACAAACTGTCCAGTGAGTACAGGTTCATGTTTTGTAACATTTTGCTCTTGAAATGATTCAAGACTTTTTTTTCTTGAAAAGATGTATTATTTGACTGAAGAAGAGTGTTATGTGAAGTTGATTTAAGCCAACCTTTGTATGTGGGGCCCATATTTGTAGTAAATGTGCTGAAAAATGGACCCTATACTGGACTGTCCATGGGCTCCAGAGTGATCCCATGATCATTTTGGGCCCATACCCACTTGGTACCCAAGTAGCCCAGTATAACCAAGTGGGGCCCGCTTGGATAAACTACTCATGTGGGCAATTAGCATGGGGCCAATATGGAGCCCAATATAAGGCCATTTACTACCCTCATGGGCTCCACATACAAATGTTGGCTGATGTTTTTTCCAACCTGGTCTCACTCCAAAGTTGTTGAAATCCAGGGCTTGGTCAGTGACTTCCAGCATCTGACACTGACAAAAAAAAGTAATCCCTTCATGTCGGCATGATACCAGTCAGTCACAGTTATCGTTTAACAGCATCCCACAGTGTCAGGGGGAAACGTGGCAGGATAACTATGAGAGATAAGGTAGCAAAAGTCTGAGCAGGGCGGGCGGGAGGGGTGTGAATGAGTCCAACAACCACTGACTTTCACCCGAGAGGCTGTTGTTAGCTTCCTGTAAGATCGTAAAGCCAAAGCCTGTTCTTTTGTCCTAAACCCAGCCACGTGCTTTTGTTGCCTATGCTGTCGCTTCTCTTCAGCACTGACACATCGCTAAAACACGATGTGGAGATAGGTCAGGCCATATGACACTAGCTCAAGATTGACCGGTGAAAGCATTTTTTACTTGTTTATGTTGTTTGTTAGCTTGCCATACCCAGAGCTATACGACTTTACCAACCACGGTAAGCACCATCTCAGTAGAAGCAGATAAGTGCAGTACTGTAAACGTCCATCATGGAGGAGAAGCTCCTGGACCAACTGGTGGTACTCCCCATCATGGAGGAGAGGCTCCTGGACCAACTGGTGGTACTCCCCATCATGGAGGAGAAGCTCCTGGACCAACTGGTGGTACTCCCCATCATGGAGGAGAAGCTCCTGGACCAACTGGTGGTACTCCCCGTGATCCAGCCTCTTTTTTAGGGTCTCATGTACCCACACAGATCTCTGTTTATCTGCTGACAGCCTCTCACCCTCAACCAGAGCTACAGACAGTACCCTCTGCTGAAACATGTCAGGAACTACACACTGATTACTGGAGGATACACACAATAAATAAACAGTATGTTGATTACACAGGAAGGGTAGTGTGAGAGGGTGATGGGGTGGTTGCCTGGCAACAATAAAAAGACGCAGCAAGTGTTTTTTTACTAATGGAATTCAATTTTTTGTAAAAGAAAAGGGGCCTTACAAGATAGGTTTACAGAAGACAGTGGACACACACACACACACACACACACACACACACACACACACACGTAGGTAACTTTTGGGAATATTACATAGGCATACATTAATTTCCTGGAGACTTAACCCTAACTTTAACTACTGACCTCAAAATCAGCTTTTCTGCCAATTATGGACACAGCTTTGTCCCCAGTTGGACCAGCCGTCCCCAATTAACTGATCTTCTGTCTGAAATGTGTCCCCAAAGGTAGCTGAACTCATACCCCCACCCCTCCACACATACACACACACACACACACACACACACACACACACACACACACACACACACACACACACACACACACACACACACACACACACACACAGGGGGAGACAACAACAATAACAGGAGGGGTTCCCCTGTCATGGCAGCGATGCCGCTACACTGTCAGCTCAAGATGTGACCAACACTAATCAATGCAATACACCCCGGGCATCGCCAGGGAATGACCCATGTGTGTGTGGCAGAGTGACACACACACACACACACACACACACACAGACACACACGCACACACCTCCTCAGACAGCCGACCGATTACGCATCATAACACAGCTGATTTGCCCCATGGCTTGACACTCGCTGTCCAGTCCAATCACATTACCCTTCCCAGCCGGCCCAGTGGTGTGTGTTTGTCTGCGCCCGGGTGTTTACATGCTCTTGCTTCATCTAGATATTGCTGTTGTTCTGCAGCGCTCTCAGCATTGTAATTTGTCACAACTTGTAAAGTGTTAAACAAAGAAAAAAAGCTGGAGGCAGCAGGAAGGAAGACAAAGTGTGTCATTGATTCTGACCGGGTAGCGCAGCATTTATTTCTGAGAAAAAGGTCACGCTGGGAAATACTTGGAAAACTCAGCGAGGGCTTTGACGGAGCACTCTTGGCCTTAAATACATCTATGTTCACAAATAGTAGTCAGCCTGGGGCTATTTGAGCCATTCTGATGATATACCATGGCTCACTTTTCTAGAGCTTTGCATGCTGAATCCCCCTGAAATGGAGCTGGCCCCGTCCCAGCAGATTCCTCCTGACCTCTGGAGCACAGAAACACTAAACTCCCTCAGTGAAAAAAACTGCTTGTTCGCCTGTAAACTCCCCATTAAAAAGATCTCGGGGCCAAACCGCGCTCCTCCACCGCTGTCAGATTTCTGTTGTTTGTGATGGCAGAGACGCAGCATGAAAGGGTCTGGGGGTTTAAGGCAGCTACTAGTTTGGATGTCATACGAGAAGGACACTGAGACAAAAGACTGCGGCGAAACAGAACAAGTTAAAGATGTGAAACACACCCTGTAGTTATGATCAAATTGTGAGATTTACCGTAGGGGAACCATGCACACAGGCAGGGATGTATGTGCAGATGTAAGATATACGCCAGATGGAAGCAGACAGACACACATACACACTCACTCTGAGTCCGCTCTGTGCTATTTTGGGAGATGGGGAAGAAAACGGTCTGACTTGGCAAGTGTACATGTGTGCACTAGTGTAAGCAGTGGGTCCCTGTACATATGGGGAAGTATAGGGTCTGGCACATGTTTAGTGTGGTGACCCACTTTTCTTTGCATCTGGACCTGATAACTTCGGTCTCTCCGGCAGTAAATGGGAAAGAGATCTACACAGTGACATCTCTATCTGTCTCTGTCTGGACTGACTTTGAAACTTGGCTGCAGCAGAGTCTCAGCCATAATCAGGCGTCAGTGAGTGTGTCATGTGAAATAAGGAACACACTCCTCACCATCCTGGATAGAGACATAAGCTGCAGTATGGACCCGTGTTGTTTTGAAAGCAGCTCTGTGATTTCAGTGGATGGTTTACGTTTCATATGGACTGAACTGAGAGCTCTTTCAATCCATCCCAAACAGAAATTGCACCATTGTTTGGTTTTGAGTGGATTGAGGTCACATGTTGCCGTTTAGTAATTCAAACAAGTCATTCATTTTTAAAATCACATTTTTCTTAAAGATACACTCCCTGATTTTGCTACAGCTGACAACGGCTCTTTCACAGCCGATTTTGCGGCTCTGAAGTGTTGAGTAACACCAGAATGTGGCGCAGCAACATAAGTGCAAGCCGACTCACAAAGTGGGATGTTCTGGGAGCTTGGTGACGTACTACAGGAGAGGTCTATTGGTATTCAGTGAGACAGTCTCTAGGTAGTGTTGACTGATCTCTATAATATTTGTGTATGTTGAATCTGCACTCAAAGGCACAAGATTTTGGTATCATTAGATTTCTGGTTCTACTTAACAGTTGTAGTCAGTGTGGAGTTTGAATCATCCGGTTTGTAAGCGCCATTTATCAGTGATAAGTTTCTTTTATTGTTAAATGCTATGACTTGTTATCATACAGAGAGAAGTATGTTTTACTGGATTGTTGAAGAGGTTGGTAAACATGTAAGGTTACCTGATTCCTCTATATTTGACCCCTGTGAATCTTTATATTGGTCCTGTGAGGCTACCGTACCAATGTGATGAACAGGAAGTGAATTCTGTATTGTAAAATGTGCAGTTTTTAGAAAATAAACGAGATCAGTGGAGCAACATAGTTGTTCCACTGTTAGGATGTTGGTGTTGCTGCCAAGCTGACTCAACGCATAGAAGCCGTCTTCTGTCGTCTCTAAGATGTGGTTATTTGTAGAAGTGAATTAAGACAATAACGAAAACTATGCAGACTAAAAATAGCCACTACACCGTTCTCATTCTGAAGCCATCGAAATTCAGGGCTTGGGTAGTGACCTATGGCGTCAGACAGTGACGAAAAAAGCCTTCCTTTCACATCGCTGTGATACACAGCCGGTCGCCATTACTGTTTAACAGTGCGCAGCAGCATCAGGAGGAAACGCAGCAGGACAACAACAAAAGTTAAGGTGGCAAAAGTCTGAGTAGGTAGGAGAGGTGGTGGATGGGTCCAAGACTCATCGACTCTCACCTGGGAGGCCGGTCTTAACTTCCTGTATGATTGTAAAGCCAAACCCTGTTCTTTTTCCTAAACCCAACCATGTGTTTGTGGAAGGAAAAAAACATCAATTCACGGTGCTAAAGTACTAACATTGTGCTTTTATTTTGAAAGAGACTGTATGTAAACTGGACATTTCCTGTGAAAACAGAAGTGTATTTTGACAGGCTGAAGTTGACACGGCGTCCCAGAACGTCAACAACCAACACCAACAGTTTCTTCACTACTTGATGATAGCGACACACAGGCTGTATCTGGCCGGTGTAGAGTTGTTTATTTTTAAGACAATGCCAGTTTCAGGCGTTGTTGTTCGAGGAAACTGTGCTGAGGTTCAGATGGAGGATTTTCCTCACCAGTGTTCTGTTTGATTGCCTCTGATCTCTCAGATCTTAGCGAACCAATTCTTCTAATATGTCTGCAGCCATAACACAGGGGTTAGTCCTTCATAGATGAACTGCGCAGACTGACAGCTCCCAATAAATCAGGAAGGCTTTAGAGGAGAAAACTAAACTAACCCCTTAAAACCTGGAGCATCTTCAATTTCTTAAATCTCTTTGTGAGTCACTGACCTCACCAGGATCCGCTGACCCAGCTGCATTTTACCGTTCCTTCTAATATACTCGCCTTTTTCTTCCTGCTCCCCCGGGCCTGCAGACATTCACCTCAGGATAAAGACATTGTTAGTGTGACTGAGGTATGTTGCTTTAGAGACTGACTTCCACTGCCACACGGGGTCCCGGGGGAGCCACGCTAACGTTAGCTTGATCTATCTGTCTCACTATTGGTATTGATCCGAGTTTAGTGTCGATGCCGGCGCTGGGGAGTAATGATCACACATAGCAAATCGGACACACACCGCCGGAGCATTGCAGGAATGGACGCAATCAGTCTGAGCGTGCAGGGGGATGCACGCCGAACTGCCACACACATCCACACCTGCCTGAACACACACACACACAGTAGTACAAAATGTTCTCACTCTACTACTGCCGCACTGCAGAGCCTCTGCTGCTCCACTCCAGCAAAAAAAAAAAAAAAAACCACACACACACACTCACAATAAGCTGAGTCGAGCTGATATAGCCACAACAACTGAGCAAGAGATGCCAAACCCTCCCCTCCACGCGCACACACCTCCTCCTCCGCCTCCTCCTCTCCCGCTGCAGCCCAAAAGCCAGAGCAGACAGATAAGCAGGCAGCCAGAGACGGACTAATCCTCCCACAGTGAGAGACATTTCGAATGGTATATGATGAGAATCAGGCTGAGCAGACAGAGGAAGAGGAGGAGAGAGGAAGAGAGAGGCTGCGTGGGGAGGGAGCAGAGACTGAAGGGAAAAGTGATGCGAGGATACAGATTAGCGAACTGATGAGGACAAAAATGGATTTTTATGAGTTATTAGTGTTGAGAGTTTATTTGAATGCCCCCCCCCCACCCCCACCCCCCCCGCTGCATCCTGCCACTGTCTTTCACTTTCTTTCCGATGAACGTTGCTGTTGTTGCACACCGAGCCTCTCCACCCATTTGCCTGCTCACCAGTCTCTCAATCATTCTCGCCCATCCTTTCCTGCTCTCCGTCTCTCTCTCCGCACCCCCCACCCCCACCTCATCCCTCTCTCTCTCTCTCCCGCTCTCTCCATCTCTCTCCCAGTCTGACTGAGACTGATGTAGGTCAGTGCGTCTGGAGCCTGTCTGGAGCTGCAGAGAGCCTCAGAGCTCCACGCCTGGTCCTCATCGACCCCTGCAGCGGCTGCCGCCGTGCCCGAGCTGAGGACACCGCTCCTTGGGCTACGTGAGGACACTACCAGCCTGCCTGACCTGACCCGCCTGGAGGAGGATGTGCCTGCAACAGAGGAGGAGGAGGAGGAGGAGGCGGGGGAAAGAGGAAGGGGGTGCGGGGTGATATGAGGTGTCTGTGTAGCATCGAAAGCTTAGTCAGCGTATGTTGTTTGCATGTGGGTCTAAATGTAGACGTACACGTAGACGGGGGGAGGCAGAGCGAAAGGTAACAACGCAGGAGATCGAGGGGAGATAGGCGTTGCAGGCGTCTGTCTCTCCTCGCTGATGTGCAGCACTACAGAGGTTTTTTGGGGGGAAATTTTCATGCAATGTTGCCTCCGAATTCCCCACCATACACACACACTCTCCATACTCTGTGTGCCTCTTTCTCCACTCGCCACCTAACTTCGTCATGATGCTTTCTGTCTCTTTCCTAGACTCGATTCTTCCGCGTCTGCATCCATCAACGTTTCTGCAAAAACCACAGCGACCCGGCAAACTCCAAACTCTGAGGCGACTTTCCTCCCGAAAACATAACAGGAAGAAACAAACTGTCTTTGCTTTCTTGTCTTGCAGTATATCCATCCCTGAGCTGCTGCAAACGGATCCAGGTCTGAGAGGCGTCCTCTTCCGAAGATGCCGAATGTCGAAAAGTGTCCGTCCTCCACTCGTCGCATGTCGAATGCCCTTTTGATGGAAACCAACGAGTGCAAGGACGACGACTTTTGCAAAAGAGCGAAAAGCTCTGTTGACGACTTCTCTGTCTCCTGATTCTCCTTTCCTTTCCTTTCCCCCTCCTTCTCCTCTGCTCTCATTCTCCGCTCCTTCCCACTCCTCTGGCTTTTAGACAATGCCCCCAAAAACCGATCGTTGTATCACAGAGTCTGAGTGTAGTAGAGTGCAGCTGTGAGAGTGGCTGAGTGTGTGTGTGAGCGAGTGTGTGTACGTTTGTGAGCGAGTTTGGTGTGTGTGAGTGTGTGTCTGCGCTCTCGATTTGACTCTGCAGCACGTCTGGGTCCTGCAGCGGTACACTGGTACTTAGCTGGCTCTGTCTCGCCGTGAGTTTGTGTGTGTTTATGCATTTGCATGTGTGTGTGTGTGCATGTGTGTGTTCGTCTGCATTGCCGTGACACAGCAATCATCTGACCTGCCTCGTCATTGCTATCCAGGGCAAGGGATGTTGGGAGTTCCCGGGGCGTGGCGTCGCCAGCCTGACCACACCTCCGTCTTTCGCTCATTCATTCATCTGTTTCCTTTCATCTGACTCTCATCGCTTTTTTTTTTTTCCTCTCCCACCCTGACCGAATCCTCTGGATTACAGCAGCGATGGAGGGGGAAGCGAGCGAGGACTCCCAAATCACTCATTCTCTTCTCAACAACACATCTTTAATTTGCTGTCTCCTGCTTTGCAGTCACTCTTTATTTCGCCTCCGGTTTGTTCATGTTCCACCGCCAAGGACGCGCTCTCTTTTGGTCTTTGCATCCAAGTGCCGCTCACTTGCTCTTTGCTCTGAACCGCTTTCTCTCTCTGTGTCTCCAGGATTTTTAAATCGTGATGGACGGAAAGGAAGGAGACAAGAGGGATGAAAGATTCACTTCTCCTTGCGACTTCTTCTCTGTCTCTGCATGTCCAAATATCAGCTTGATTATCAGACAAAAAAAGGAAGTAGAGGAGAACTTGTGGTCATCAAGAGAGTAAGCAGACAAAGTGACACCTGTGCAATATAATGCAATCCAGTGCAACACGACAACTGAAGGCCTCAAAAACTACAGAAGAGGTGAAGCGACAGCTCTGATTTCAGGGTTATGATTCTGCATTGCAGAATATTGTCAGGTGCTGCTGTTATGTTGTCTCTCCTCTCTCTGTTTAGATGTTTTTATTGACAAAGTTGAGACAAATACACGGGAGGATACGAGGTAGCGTGAGGTACTGTACATCCATAGCAACATAAAAATAGCTGACTTTGTTGGTGTTGTTGTGTAAGGACTGACAGCAGTAGGTGGGTGATATGGTGAGATGGCCACCTGCACTGTCTGCCACATCCACACAAAACACAGAGGAGACAAACTGCCTGTAGATGAGTCACAGCGAGGGAGAGAAGAGTGTGTGTGTATGCAAATCACTGCTTAGTCTTCAGTTTTTCTGTTTGACTGCAGGGTGGAGGGGGACTTCCCACTGGTTTTCAAACTTCCAATCTTTGGAAAAGCTCCAATTCAGTTAGGGCTGCACACACACACACACACTCGCACATGTACACACACACAGTCACACACAAAGGCCTCATTGTGTCTGACCCCCGGATGACGTGCAGGCAGGTCAAAGTGGCACGTCATTCCTAGGCTGTTGAAAAAGGCAAGTACATGGTAATGAGCACCTCCGTTTGACTGCACGCAGAGACACACTTTCTCTGCTGCAGCTCCCTGCGTCTTCCCTTCCATGTCTGTGCCGCCTGTTAGCGGATATCTTCTTTTCACCCCTCGCTTTTTACGACACACTGTGACGACTGCGTTCATTTTCTCTTTCTTTCTCCAGCTTCAGTTATAATAAACCCAGCTCCCTGCAAAGAAGCACGCTTACACACATAGTCACATGCTGTACGCTCATTTAGCCTGCAGTTTGCTCCGGGGTCGGCCTGACACGCCGGGTTAATGTTTATGTTTTATTAAAAATCGCATATTAAACACGGTGTCAGTCAGCGCTGAAATAATGGAGGTCCTTACCTCACTGCAGCAGCAGAAAACGTGTTTTTACTCTTATTTTTTAAAGCCTCAGAATGACCTCCCTGCTCCTGTTTTAAAGGGATAGTTTGGATTTTTTGGAGAAGGGTTGTGTGGGGTACTTATCTGTAGTAGATGCCAGTCGGCACGCCCCCAGTTTGGAGAAGCAGGCTGCAGTCTGACATGGAAGCAAAGCAGTGTAGTAATGTTGAGGGGGCAGCAACAAAAGATATTTTAGCCACCTAAAAAAATCAATATCAGTTTAAGTGTACACTATATAGAGAGTATTTTCATCACTTTACCTTTCCGTCAGACAACCTATCTATGCTCTTGTCAGAGGCACCAGACTCCATTGACAAAAATACTAATTTTGGCTTGCTGAAAAACAGAAACTGCTGGTCTACCGCTGCCTCGATCTTGTAGTTAGTTTGTGTTATTGTGTGACTTTAGTGACTCAGATTAAAGTGTTTAAATCGCCAAAGTCACACATTAACACAAACAAACGTACTAATGGAGGCAGCTCCTGTGTTCAGTGATGTTAAATCAGTGTTTTTTTCAATGGAGTCTGGCATGGGAGTTAACAATATGACGGCTTCATTTTCCTGGTGGAAATCACTGTCTGACGTTAAGGTAAAGCAGTGAAAACACTCTCAATGTAGCTTACACTTAAACTGATATCGATACTTTTGGGTGGCTAAAATACGTTTTGTTGAAGCCCCCCCCACAGCAGCACATTGCTCAGCTTCCATGTTGGACTCCAGTCTGCTTCTCCAAACTGGGGGCGTGCCGACTGACATCTAAGATGATGTCTATGAATAAGTACCCCATCCAACCCCACTTTAAAAAATCCAAACTATCCCTTCAATGAAGGTTAACAAATGCTATTTCTCTCCCACTGCAAAAACAAAGGAGACACCTTCTGCCTTTATTCATAAAAATACTCAGAATCCAACCCAGAAACATCAACATCAGCGCATCATCCTCAAAAACCCCCACACAGACTCCAGCGTGCGCTTTGAAGGAGTCGCTGTAAGAGCCCCAGTCTCCCAACAGCACTCTCTCATAATGACACCATCCCTTTAGGCGTCAACAGAGCTGAGACAAAGCGCCGGTGTATTTGGGGTAAACACATGGCTCCGGCAGCTCTGAAGATGACAGAGCGATAGGCCAGCGTGACGGGGCCTCGGCGTCCCAGCGCTGCCATAGCCGTACATCTGCCGCTGACAGAGTGGAAAGCTACCTGACAGCTGCTTCTCACACATCAGATAAGATTACAGGTATACCTGCTACACCTGTTTAAACAAACCCCCGCGTGCATGCCTCTGTGTGTGCGTGTGTGAGTGTGTGTTGAGATAAAGACAGATAGCAAACTAATCCAGTGGCAGGTGTACGCCTGTAATTGGGGCAGCTAAAGATATAGACTGATGAAGGAGCTCATTATTATTTATGTGTTTGATTTATGTAAGCACCGGTGGGGGGGTGAAGGGGCTGGGCTGTGAAATTTTAAAGAGTTTATGCCTTTTTTATCCCGACATAGATCATGTCATGAATTAAGAATAGACACCACAAGTGTATAACTGACGTGATGTTACAGTGCATTAAAGTCTAATCACAAAAATAGATTTTTTGGGAGCTTCATTCTCACTTGTGTTGGCGTCTGATTTCTCCTCAGTGACCCTCAGCTGAAGTTCACTTTGTGTTTATCAGCACTTCAGCCGGTGACATCACCTGCATGATTTAATGATGGCAGCTCAAAGCAGGCGATTACAGGACGGAGATAAACCTACCGTGCATGTGAGCACACACACACGCACACACACACAGCCTCGTCAGCTCCCTTTGGCTCTAGCCTGACATCTAGCGACACAGGCTGTAACGTGATCCTACATGACACGGACGTGTTAACATAATGGGGCTGTGAAGGAGGAGGAAGCTGCTGTGTGTGTGTGTGTGTGTGTGTGTGTGTGTGTGTGTGTGTGTGTGTGTTGTTCCCTGTGTGGGCCCTGATACACAGTCCTGCACAAAACATTCATAATGATCAGTGTCCAGGTCTCTGGTTCACCATAAGGCACTGATGTAGAGAGCAGAGAAACAACTCCTCACCTCACATGCATCTGTTTGCACTTCCTGCTGTGATGTAATGATTTGTAAATAACAGGTTGGGCGAGCTGTGTTTGGGTGGGTTTACTCTGCAGCTACATCCCTGCTCACCACACTGCAGTGTGACTAACACAACATGTTGTGGCTGCTTTTGTGTTTTCTCAGCACTCCCTCGCCCCCCCCATTACGCATAACCTAAATTTAGTCAATACTCATCCACATGAAAGTAATGAAGGTCTAAGTATATCCTTGCAAGCTTCCCCTTGCAGCCAAGGAAAGGACACTGTGTTCCTTTAAAACACACACTCACATACACACACACATATATACACACACACCAAGTTCGTCTTTCCTCCAGTGGAGTCTGACAGGAATGAGGTCAGACACACCGATCCTCATCGCACATTATTATTATTATTACCCGTTTTTTTTATTCCGCCAATGGGAGGCCGGGGGGCGTGGCTTCAGTGAAAAATCAGGATGGAGACAGAAGCTGATTGGCTTCTATATCTCGCGATGAGGGTATAAAGCAGCGCGGTTCTCGTTGTTGTGTTTACAGTAATATTACAGAGCGCTCAGGAAACAGGGAGACTATGAGACAGCGCAGCCGCTCCATTCAGCCACATGGTTCCTCAACCGCACAGACAAGCTGCGCTGCAGACAGCCAGGTTCACATAAGGGACTCGCACTGCTGTTGCCCACAGCGGCGCGTACTGAGGCTCGCGGGGCGCGTGTTCAGCCGCACAGGCAGTTGAAAGTTGCTGTTGAATAGTTTCGGGATTTATTTTTGGTTTCCGTGAAGCGCACTGGTAAAAGTTGAGAGAGCAGGCGTCTCCAAAACGCAGCAGAGACTTGGATGAACTTTTCAGCCCTGTAATCATCATCATCATCTTCATCAGTGGTTTTAAAGACACAGTGAGGAATTATTTCTTGTGAAAGCCTGATAGGCATCTTTGCGCACTTAAACTTTGTCACAGCACTGAACTGAGCAGTGTTCCAGACACTCTGAGGACAGGATGGTGCAGCACATGAGCCAGACAGAGAGCGCCCACGCTCACTCTCCCGGCGGGGACTCCACGGACACGGGAGAAATGGACTTGGAGATGGATGTGTCTCCGACCCCCGAGTCCCCCTCCTCCGGCGAGCGCAGCGACTTGGCGTGGTGCAAAACTCCGACGGGGCACATCAAGAGACCCATGAACGCCTTCATGGTCTGGTCTCAGATCGAGAGGAGGAAGATCATGGAGCAGTCGCCGGACATGCACAACGCGGAGATCTCCAAGCGGCTGGGGAAGCGCTGGAAGCTGCTGAAAGACACAGACAAGATCCCGTTCATCCGCGAGGCGGAGCGGCTCAGACTCAAACACATGGCCGACTACCCAGACTACAAGTACCGGCCCAGGAAGAAGGTCAAGTCGGGCAGCGGGGCGAGTAAGCAGGCGGACCGCGGGGAGAAGAGCGGGGAGCGCAGCGCCAAAGCCGGCGGTGTGAAAAGGAGCCCCGCGTCCAAGGGAGTGAGCAGGACGCACAAACAGGGGGGCGTGAAGAGCGCTGCGGGGCAAGACTATGCGTCTCCCGGTGACCACCAGGCGCTCTTCAAATCCAGGTCAGTGTCAGGGGCTAGACAGATCCCGGAGAAGCGCACCGGAGAGGCGAGGCGCGGCCACATGTTCGGCGGGGCAGGCAGCCTGGAGAGCGGGCCTCCCTCCGTGGGAGTCCCGGCCAGTCCCACCCTGAGCAGCTCGGCGGAGTCCAGCGACCCGCTCAGCCTGTACGAGGAGCAGAGCCCGGCGGGCAGCGAGTCGTCACACACCGCGCGCCTCAGGTACGCTCGCGCCTCCTCTCCAACACCGTCAGCCTCTCACTCTTCCTCATCCGTGTCATCCTCATCGTCAGATGAAGAGTTTGAAGACGAGCGGCTGGAGCTCAACCCGAGCCCCGGCTTTGAGAGCATGTCCCTGGGCGGCATGGGCTTCTCCGACGCGGAGCTGGACCGGGACTTGGACTGGAGCTTCGGGGAGTGCGGGGCGGGATCTCACTTCGACTTCCCCGACTACTGCACCCCGGAGGTCAGCGAGATGATCTCAGGAGACTGGCTGGAGTCCACCATCTCCAACCTGGTGTTCACCTACTGAATAGGAGCACGGTGGAGAGGAGCCGCGGCGTCCCCCCCCACGTTTTGAACTGTTCAACCCCCCTCAGACAGGGCGCGTGCGTCCAGACCAGAATATTTCCGCCATTCTTTCACCTAAAGAAGGGAGAGTGAAAACAGGAAAGAAAAGGTGGCCTGTGTGCGCGTTGAAGCCCAGGTACGCGCCGCTCACAGACTTGGACAGCGCTCAGTGCGCCTGACGGGAACGCGCAGACGGGGGAAATGCTTAGTTTGCATTTGGACTCAGAGGAGGAGTGAATGTACGCAGAGAGCAGTGAAACACACGGACTTCAGCTCAAATGTTCAAACCAATCCGCAGCGGATGAGGACTGAGACCGAACTTTGAATCTTAATGTTATTTTGGGTCGGGAAAAGGGACATTTACTGGACAGCTCGTCATGTTGGCTTTTGTTAAAGATATTCACATTGACCATCAAGTTGCTCTTCAGGTGTAGTTTTTTTCCAAACTCAAAATAGTTTCAATATCAACACGCATGCCCTCCGAGATAAGGAGGATTTTGTTGTTGTTAAATGCGTAAAAATGTTCATTGCTGCGTAATTACGCAATTTGTGTGACCATAGGACACAATTCACTATCACCAGCTTCTCTTTCAACGGCAGGACTTTAAAAAACAAAGACTGACTCAAAACTTCAGAAACCCTTTTCTGAACCTTTTTAAACACTCAGTGCACAATTCAGGACCAATGTTCCCCGACGCGCATCCTTTCTGCCTAGTGCTTCAACTTTGTAGTTCCTCTGTGTCAGATGACGTTTTTTATATTGATGTATTTATACCGGCCAAACTTTTTTATACATAGAAGTATTGTTCTCGTACAGGTCTCGTTTGTGTTTGTGCACATACACCTGTCTGTATCCAGCGCGGAAGGGCTAGAAGTGTATCTTATTTAAAATGTCTGACTTCTCTCTTTTAAGGAGACTTGAGTGTGTCATGATTTTCTACTTGTATTTTTGTACAAAATCTATAGAAAGGGGTGTTTTTTCCGGCGAGTGGGTAGCCTACAACATTGTTGTTTGGATCTACATTGGTGTTTAGACGTGCAGAGGGGGGTTTGTTTGGCACAATCTGACCTCACACAGTGTTTACAGTATTTACCCACATGCTTCTTAATGGCACAGTGACTCCAGTTTCACCAGCCAAGTAAACAAAGCGCCACTGCAGGCTCCCAGTCTGAGTGGTGACTGTTTCCAGTACACATAGACCTAAAGTATATGAGTGAAAGATCCCAGAGAGTCACTGTTTGGATAGAGCTAATACCTCTGTGTGCTTTTTATCAAGATAAGTTTTATTTGAACCACTGGATGGAATTTCACACTCATTCCACTTTGCCTAGACTTTGGAGGGAGGGAGATGTATGAAGTGCTTCATCTGTTATTGCGCAAATTGCATCAAAAAAATAGTATTTAACCTTTCTGTACCTGTTGGCTAAGTATAGCAGGCTAATTGTTTTCCTATATTATGGCATGGCAAATAGCATTTGTATTTCAGATTCAGGTATATGTAGCTATAGCTGTTGTGTTTAAGATTTTTAAAAGAATAATAACATGAAGATATTTATGTAAACTGACTGTACTATAAGCAAAGATTGTGTGTTTTATGTATGATGATGATCAACGACAGGCACTAGGACAGCCATCTTTGGACATCCTTATGTTGAAGATGATTGTGGTCCAGGAGTTTCTTTTTCTTTTTTACCTTCCAGACATCTTTCTATCGTCCTTCTTTTCTTTTTTCATTTGTGCAATATGCTGTGTATGATCATGTTTTGTCCAATCATGCCAATATCATTTTGATGTTTATAGCTCAAAACCAGCCAATGTTTGGGTCAATCACTGCCTCTCAGACCTCTGTACAGATTGTCGTTTTTTTTTTTTTTTTTAATTTGTTTTTCTTTTCTTCCAAGAAGGAAATAAAATCAGCTGGAACTGAAAAGTACAAACTGTTTATCTCTTGTGGTTTTTTTTAATCATCTGAACCAAAGCTAGCTCCCAGTGTGCAGACCAGGAGCACTCACACACGTCGACGCCCCCTTTTTCAAAGGTGACCGCATGCTCGAGAGAAGGTGAGCCTTCATTATCACATTCCACAGCTACGCCTCATTCAAAAGATCCAATCTGGTGTCGGATGTTTACACTCCGCGCACGTGAATGCGTGTGTGTGTGTTGGCTGTGTGTAAAGTGTGCAGCTGCAGACTGTGAATCAATAGCAAGCCAGTGAATCGATAGGAGTGGTCTCTTTCTCCCTCTCTTACTCCGTCTGATTCTACACGTGCAGAAAACGTGGCTGCCATGGAAACACTGTATCCAAGAGGGAGGCTGCAATCCGCTGTCTGTGTGTGTGTGTGTGTGTGTGTGTGTGTGTGTGTGTGTGTGTGTGTGTGTGAGGGATAAGGGACACAGACTGATCCATCGGGGTGGGGTAGGTAAGGGGGGCGTCAGACATTTCTGCAAGGCATGACTGGAATAAAGGAGGAGGAGGTGTGTGTGTGTGTGTGTGTGTGTCTGTCTGTGGGTGAGTGTGCCAATGGGAGGCAGGGAGGAGAAGGTGCAGAGGGGGGTGTTTGTCTGTCCTGGTGGATCGTGCAGGAGACTGCTCCCAAATCCAATTAATTCCTTCTGGATGCATTCATTTGTCTCGTGCATCTGACGAGAAAGAGAGACAGAGAGAGAGACACAGACCCCTGAGGTACAGTATTTAGTGTGTATCAATTTACGCCCTATTCCACAAGAGACATTGGTAATTATTTCCATCTCTCTCTCTGTCAGGAGAGCAGAGTCGTCTCCAGCTTCCCTCTGACATGTCGGGCCGGGTAATGAGAAAGATAAGGCATGGTCATTACACACACCATCCCAAAGACGAGACGCCGGCCCCCAGATGTCTGCAATAAGCTTGACATCACACAGGAAATAGTGTGTGAGGTGTGTTCGAGGTGTCCCTGTTACAAAAAGAAAAAAAAGTCCAATCACAATCCTAGAGTCTGAGGGAGACGCAGAGATTAAAAGATGTGGCAGCTCCCCTCATACACACACACACACACACACACACGTTCATACATGCATTCATGAGAGGACTGGAGGTACACTTGACCCTCATGGCTGATCCCTGCAGCTTATTTGTTTCCTGTGTTAACCTGTGTGAGTCAGAGAGAGCTCACGTCAATACCATACAAGACAAAAATACAGATACAGTTACACCAGTGTGCTGCAGCTCACAGCAAAGCATTCACATTTGCTTTTTTTTTTTTAACATCACAGCGGAATATTTACAGCTGATAAACTGTCACAGGGCTGTTTGAAGTTTGATATGAAGTGAATTTGCTGTGTAGGAATGTAAAACTTCAGCTGGATTTTTCTCTTAAAGCCCATTTCTTACACTCACAGTGTTTTGTTCCACGAGCACTAACGGTACAGTCACTCAATTACTGTACTTGAAGGAAATCTTCACCCATAAAATTACCATTTTTTAATCAGTTTTACGGCATGCGACCTTGATTTCTGAAAAGAAAACTTTATTATTCCAGCAAGATCCACAGTGAATGAAGAATCCAAAAAAGGCGAACACTCTTCATTAATTGGGGTCATCAGGGTGCACGTTTAACAACAAAGCTATATCACAAAATCAGTTTACAAGCTCTCACACAACTCTACAGTATAATCCAAATCTCATTTATCCAGTCATATGTTCAATACTTCACAAACACGGGCATTTTCACTAAAATCTTACAATATAAAACACTCCACCAACGAGTAGTGCGGCCTCATACTTCTGTGTCAACGCAGAGCGTACGCCTGCCACCTACACTAAAGCCTGATATGCACCTCCCCAGAAATGTACCTACACGTCGCAGACCTCACTTTGATACCCTAAACCCAACAGAAAGTCCACCATTTTGTCTGTATTATACAATTTTGGTGCATTTTTAGTCCTCTCCAGGGGTCATACTTTAAAGAACTCCACCTGGAGATTTAATCTAATTGACTTCAAAGTTGGTGTGTCCCATCAAAAGACCTTAAAGATGAAGAGTTGTTCGAATCTTGAGCTTCAGGAAGTGGTAACTCCAAGGTACATGGTCCAATCCCCCCAGAAACTTCACATTCGTCCCGCCCTGAACACATCTACATGCCAATATTTAAGTTAACAGTTTATATCAAAGGTTGTTTCTTGTATTTGTATAATTGAATTTGTGTTGAATTTGTCCTCTTTGCACCCACCCACTTCAGTTCAGTACAGTTCATGTATTCATTCATTTTCTGTAACTGTTTATGCTGTTAGGGGTCGCTAAGGGGGCCGGAGCCTGTCAAGCCCGGTCTCACTCCGAAGAAGTCGAAATCCAGCACTTGGACAGTGACTTGCGGTTTTAGAAACCAATGAAAAAAAAAAGGCGTCTTTTAATGTCGGTATGATACACATGGTGTAAACATAAACATGGCAGGACAAGGACGAAAGTGAAGGCAGCAAAAGTCCGAGTGGGGCGGGGAGGAGGGGTGGATGGGTCCAACAAACACTGACTTTAACCTGAGAGAGCGGTGTTCATGTCCCGTAAGATTCTAAAGCCAAACCCTGTTCTTTATTCCTAAACCTAACCAGGTGTGTTTGTTGTTGAAGGAAAAATACATCAATTCGTGGTGTTGTATCAACTGAGTGCTTTTATTTTGAAAGAGACTGTATACAAACTGTACATTTCCTGTGAAAACAGAAGTGTATTTTGAGAACAGACAATGCATGTAACAGGCTGAAGTTGACACGGCGTCCCAGAACGTCAACAACCAACACACCCAGGGTACCTTGGACGTCATATGTGGACGTGGAGAGTCCATGACCAAACATGGACATGTGACGAGGTCACAGTGAGGATGTGTTGGCCTATCCCAGCTGACACTGGGTGAGAGGCAGGGTTCACCCTGGACAGGTCACCAGACTATCACAGGACTGACACATAGAGACAGACAACCATTAACACTCACATTCACACCTACGGACAATTTAGAGTCACCAGTTAACCTGCGTGTCTTTGGACTGTGGGAGGAAGCTGGAGCACCCGGAGGAAACCCACGCTGACACGGGGAGAACATGCAGACTCCACACAGAGGGGCTCCCCCACCCTGGGGCTCGAACCAGGAACCCTTTAAGAACATTTTGCCGATAATACTCTTTTCTTTTATTCAGACAGGACTTTAAATGCAGGACTTTAGATTGTAATGGAGTATTTTTACATTGCTGCATTGGTACTACTCTAAAATGACATGATTACTGTGCTCCACATTAGTGACGTCACAGTGCTTAATGAAACTGTATCACCATATATGTCTCCTCTGGAAGTGCCTGCAGCCATGCCACTTTTTAACCTTACACCATGACTGTTTGATATTATATGTTCTATATATTAGTGCATTTCCACCTCTGCACATGAGAGCAGGTAGAGCTTTTATTTACACTGTTACAAGACAAGTAGCTCATGAAAGTCCCCAGGAACATCACAGTGATCACATATAAGATAAACATACAATAAAGTGAGGAGAGATCAGCGCTAAAGGCTGAGCTGATACACTCACAGTCTCACAGGGAATATTATAGAACATATGGTATTGATAGCTGAGGAGATACAGATGCCATTAAGTCCATAGAAACGCGCCTTTGAACATCACACACACACATACACACACTCCCTACAGGCAGAATATAGGAGCTTTAAAGTGATTTCTTTGCACGCTGCCGGTGAAGTTGAAGGCGGGACACAAAGTCATGCTGCGTGCACAGACAAAGAAATACACAAACACCGCTGTCATGGCGCGCAGCCCAACTTTTGTTTCATTGATTGCAGCCAGTTGCGCTCCTGACGTCTCTGCAGCTCCGAGGGTCGAATTAAAACACGCAGATCGGTGTTATTTGTCCGAGATGAAAAGTTTGAGGAGTGAGGGTAAACTTTTATCCCGAGCGGTGTGAGAGGAGACAAAGGACAGGCAGCTGGACTCGGGATGTTTGTGCGTAAAAGTCGGAGAAGTGGAAGAAAGCAGGACTCTGGCAGGTAGGCTGAAACCGCCTCTGTGCTAATGATAATAATAATAATAACCTGCTGTATGATACTTTTATTTTGAAGCAATGTGTGCATGAGCTGCTGTCTTTAAGGTGTCACAATAAAAAAGTTATTTATACAGAAATAACTGTCATCTTAAAGAAAAGAGTTCCTCTGGCGCTGGAGACAGTAAAGAGACATTTTGTCTCAGAGGAGGGACTGAGAGCTTTTGTTGTTGTGGAGAAGGAAATGTAAAGATAGTTTGTAGGAGACCCGAGGATGTGTGACGCTAAATGTGGACTATAAAGGTAACTCCAGGCTTCAGCAGCTGCAGACAGGATCAGACTGTGAGGTGGTGTTCACTTAATTATTGTGAGGATTAAATGCTGTTTGGAGCTCCTGCTGATGCCCAGTTTCAGCACAGGGAGGGCTGGACAGCGGCTGTCTGGGGTGGTGTGTGTGTGTGTGTGTGTGTGTGTGTGTGTGTGTGTGTGTGTGTGTGTGTTTAAGACAGTAGCGCATGGAGCAATGATCACAGTTGTTTGTCTAACCTATCTGATGGGAGGTGCACAGTGCGCATTACAGCACAATCCAATAGTGGACAGTTACAGGGTTAAATGATGTCTGACAGTGCAGGGGGACAGGGGGCAGGGGTGGGGTGGGGGGTGTAGGACATATTTGCCCCGGGGGTCCTGGTCGGACAAACAGGGTAGTGCCCCCATTAATCCTCCATCAGCAGATAAACTGTGGACTGACACACACTGACTAATCACAGCAGGACAACAGTTGTAAACAATGTCCTCCTGAGACCTGGAGCTTTGTCTGGGTCGCATTCTCAGTGTCTCCTGGACATTTGGGATCAGTTGGACCTGATATGTATAAAAAATAAATATTGTCAACAATAATAAAGTCCCAGTGTCCTCAATCGAAACGACAGTAAAGTCTCAGTGTCCTCAAACGAGGTGACAATAAAGTCCTAATGTCCTCAATCGAGATGGTCTGGATGGAGTCTGGATCGACTGCAGGCTGATCTGATCTGGCTGCCATCTTGTTTTTACATGGTGGTCAATGACAGTGGTCCCCAACTGGTGGGTCCTGGTCCAAACGTGGGTCCTGACCCACTCTGAATGGACCGCATGTGACTCATGAACATGTCAAGTTTGTAAAACTCTCTCTATTTTGAAGTACAGTGAATTTCTGGCACAAAGCTTTTAATGTGAAGGGCTGTTTCCTGCTGTAGAGTGAGTGAGTGCAGCCAGCTACATGACAGAGACAGCTAACTAGCTCGACGACATGACCAAACACAAGTATGATGCTCAATACAGTGAGCTGTGTGGACCTTGAACTAATGGCTGAGGGAAAATCTGGACCTCGTCAACAATGAGTTGGTTTGGTCAGCAGCTAGCAGCTCACAGCGCTAACTCAAACAACGCTTAACAACAGCAACAGGGAGCTAACGGTGAGAACCGGGGGGTACTGGAGGGTGGGCGCCACGCTTCCACAACAACACCTTCCTAATATCAGGGGTACCCACTGTATGAGCACAGTGCAAGTGCTGGAGATGAGCATGTGTGGCTGGACGGACTTACCACAGCAAAAAACAGAGATGTTTGGATTTTAAAATACACAGATTTAGCGTGACTTCACTCTCTGCTCAGGACACCATTACTCTGCTACATCTTTACATAGCAAATAATGATTCACTGCTACACTAACACTCTGAATGTCACATACAGAACCTTTAAAATACTAAATCTTCACTAAGGTTAATGGTATTTTCTTTGGACCCTCCCTAGAAGAAAACGTACTTCCCCATATATCCTAAAATGATCAAAGAGTACTGAATTTGTTTCACTCCTGTCATTATTAATAACTCAGAGAGGGACAGCACAAAGCATAATGTTTACATAGCCACCAAGTGCACATAAAAACTGAATCAGCGATTTACAAAATAATGGCAAACATAACAAAATGGTGCCACTGAATGAGTGATCGGGCCCAACGTGTACTGATCTGGGATCATGTTATGGCCTAAATACACATGTTTCACTGTCTTGTTTTTGTGGAGGTGGGAGTCTTGGTAGAGATCATGTTTAATCACTTACACCATAAATATCCAGTGTGGCTGACCCTTTTCTATCTTGTAAGGAATTCCTTACAAAAGTAAATTGCCTCTCACGCTCCCAGAACAACTGAGACCAACTTCCCTTCAGCAACAAGAAGAAATACACAGACCTTCGTCTCTCACCACATCTTCCGCCTCTAATAATTTTCCTACAGTCCCTTACTGCATCAACATCTGAATCACCGTGTTCTGGAGTTCGTGAGCAGAGACAGTGGTAAATAGCAGCATGTCCTCACAGTACATGCTCGTGAGGACACACAAGAGACAGTATCACTCCACCTACATCCAGGCTCGGGCCTCAGTGTGCAGTCAGACATTGTGGCACACTGTGTACAGCACATAGAGAACTCATTGTTAAGCACTGTGCAGAAACAGTTTAGCATGACAGAGGAATTCTGAGTCATAGCAGTAGGTGTTGTACTGTAATATGCTTGAAAAGATAGGGACAAGTTCTGAGAACACTGAGGCTTGGATCATAATTTCTGAAGGCTTACGTGGCAGAGTGTGCAGTCTGGTTTGTACAGAGTAGAACACTGTGCAAACACTGTTGTGTAAGGTGGCACTGACGCCGCAGTGAAACGGACACTGGCCCCGTCCTGTATGTATTCATCTCCTCTGCCATGACGCAGGCGTGGTGCTCTTTTGATCTGGATGGTATGGATCAGAGATACAGGACTGCATCCTGAGACAGGCGACCTACATGCGGCTTGAATTTAAATGCTCAAATTGGAATGTGTCATTGTTACTGTGACACAACCTAAATTACATCATCTCCTTGGACGGTTGTCATAATTTCAGTCCTCAGCTTGTCTGAGCCAGCGCCAACATGGAGGACAGCAAGAGGCACAGCGAAGTAAAACGGAAACAGTCTGACTCGTTAAGTACGTTCGAAACGAATTTGTGCATCAGAAATGTTCACACACAGCAAAGTGCAGTTTAGTTGTGAACACAGAGTCCTGAGCTTTCACTCCCTGACAGTGGTGCATCCAGTTTGGCCGCGGCTCTGATGGAACGCAGTTGGCAGTGTTTGTGGGTGGGAAGGCCAGTGAGGGGTCATGTCCTTGTCACACATGGGTAGCGTGACCTGGTTAAGCTCTCTGCCTGCAGGTGAAGAGAAGCAGCAGGTGAATGGCTGTGTGTTGGAGGTGGCGTGTGGCTGACTGAATCGTCCTCAGACCTGTAAAAAAACAAATCTTTAACATGTCAGCCTGTTTACAGCTTTGGGTCATCTATAGATAATCCAGTTGGCTTTTTAAAGAGTCTACACCTCTTAAAGTATTGGTTGAATTTTATTTTTCCAGGTCTATCTTACAGTATAACATTACTCACACGTCCATGTGTATTTACACATGTAATCATGCCTTCTGTCTGTACTGGCAGTGAAAACATCCCTAAACTAGAAGGAGAGCGTAGACCTATGCCAAGGCCAGAAGCTCTGTCTCGCAATGTTAATAACATTCATTTGAAAGCATCTGCACATTGCTTGCACATGTTAGATACTGCATATCATAGTGCACTGAGATTCACCCTCACACATCACTGTACGCTTTATTCCAGGGCTGGTCGGCCATCTTTGACCTTTTGTAGGCTCAGTCACTGTTCATTTACAAAGCTATGCTGGGTAAACTCCCTTTGTACATTTGTACTTGTACTGACTGATCAGAGATCTGACTGTAGCTAGTCTGAAAATGTGGTTTTGCCTGGACTGAGCTGGTAAGAAAAGCTTTTCCGTGCTCTGCTCCTCTCACTTGGAACAGCCTTCAGAAAGAGTTGAACAACATGAATTGGTCTCTCTGCCTGATTTTAAACGGGGTGACCGTTCCCTGGAGGTTTAGTGCCTCTACCCTCCGTACAGACGATCTTGTCCCTCTGGACCATCCATTTTAGCATGAACTCTCAGCAAAGTATCAACAGATGGCAACGTTTTTTTTTAATCAACATTTTAAAGTTGAAATAGACAACTTCCCAGCTAACTTAGCTAGCGTGATAGCTGCGCTTATGGTAACTTCAACCACTGGTCATTTTAGAAGGACCACCTCAAGAAAATGTATCCCTTGTTTAAATTACAGCGCAATTAACGAACAATAAATCATGTTGTTTGTTTCTGGCTGCCAGCATTAGCTAACGCAGCTAGCAAGCTAGCGCCAGTGCGCACGTTAGCTAGCGCAGCTATTTAGCTAAAGCTGACAGCTACAAATAAACAACTATGATTCATTGTTCGTCAGTTGAGCTATAATTTAAATAAAGAACACATTTTCTTGAGGTGGTCCTTCTAAAGTGAGCAGTGGTTGAAGTTACTATAGTCCATTATGATCGGGATGTTCATACGCAGACTGTTAGCTAGCGCTAGCATAGCTAGCTGGTAGAAATGTTGACTCCTCCCACTACTGTGAGGTGATTGGCTGAATTATAAACTGAAACGTGTTTGACTGACAGGGGATTGTGAGCCTCTGATTGGCCATATAAAAAAATGATTGCCAGATACCCCGCCCTCTTGAGTTTGCGCATGCGCACATCTAAAACAGTGGCTCTCCGGCTCTATTACTTTAAATTTGTCACATTGAACGTGAAATAATCTTTGGGAAATGCAATTTAAAATATAATAAATAAAGATTAAATTATAAAAATACGCATTTGTTGGTTACATTTGCGTCACATTTGGAGACGGATGCTCATTGGTCCGGTGCTTGACCCGTGACCTTCCGGTTTGATTTGTTGCCATTACGTAAGTAGAGAGCGCGGTCAGTGAGATAACGGCGATAGATTTTTCACAGAGAGAGGAAGATGATATCGGACTGAAATGACACCTCGAACAGAGACTGGATAGAAGAAAGTGGAACTATGACGTATTTTCGGCCCGCAGTCGCGTCATGGTCCATGACAGGAAGGCCCAGGTGGTTCAGCTGGTGTTTGACACTGTGGAGGGACACTGTGGAGGGACACTGTCCTCAGGAGACTTGACACCAACAGTCGTCAGTTACAGCTCTCATAAAGGTAATACATGCTTTTATTTCACATCATGGCGCCAGCGTTGGCCTCCATTGTTACGCAAAGTTTGGATTGTTTGGGTCTGTCGAAATCCGCGTTGCCAAACATATGGCCCGAGGGCCAGAACCGGCCCTCCAAAGGGTCCAGTCCGGTCCACTAGATGACTTAGCACACCTGATATTGAAGCAGCTGTGAAGGCTAAGAGGTGCAACTCTCAGGAGCAAGTTAAATGAGAATCATACTTGATGTAAACTGCTGTTTCAGAGTCTTTTCCGTGGTCATATTTAAATATATTGAACATTGTGCAAAGTATTGTCAACCAGCAGCTTCAGTACAAAAGAATCAGTGTCAGACTTCTACTTAAAAACACTGTTGTTTTTATATGTAAATAGTTTGTGAGGCTGAGGATAACTTAACCTGCTTCAATAACTTCCACGTCAGTGTGGCGGAAGAGTGTAAATGTATGGAAAAATGAAGTAACAGCTAGTAGGAGACTGAATGTGAAAACATTGAGACATATTTTTGAAATTGCATGTATTTTTAACACATCTCATCATCTGTTATGTAAGTAAATGTTTTAAAAATGTACTTGTGCTTCTTTAATAATGATAATAAGAATAATAATATTTGCTTAGCACTTATTCAAACAAGGTTACCAAGGCTAAGGGGGGAAATATTGAATCATCACTCCCCAATATCTCATGTAAACATATCTGCGGGGTCGATGAGGCCGGAGTTTGGACGCCAAACTCTTACTGTGTCCTGCTGCTGTTCAAAACGTGAGGTGTGTGACTGAAATGACAGAGTTATATTCTCAAGATAAAGTATTTCAGTTTGAAATTCTCTCCTGTGACTGTTGGTGAGCTCTATCCTTAAGAAATATATTTTAAATACTGAATTTATTCTGTTTGCCAAGTGTGGAGGTGCATGGTTTTCCCCGCACAATGACACACATGTTACTGAGCATAGATTCATTCTGTTGTCGACTGGAGCTGGTGCAGGAGAGGCTGTGAATCACATCCTGAAAGAGATAAGCTCAGATATAGGCAGCAATTAAGCAGAAGGCAGGGAAGTGTGAAAGCAGACTACTAATAAATAGGATATGCTAAACAGCTCCAGTAGTAGGATTACAGCTCCATAGGGGCCTGAGGTGGTTGGAAGGCTGTCAATACCAGACGGAGGCAGACAGACTAACACCTGAGCAAACTGTTCAGGTGTTGTGGTGTGTTTTTGCTCTCAGTGGATCAGCGCCGTCTCTCAGATGAAAGTTTTCCATGAAACACAGCAGTAGGAGACTTGATGACAATCTCTGCTGTCCTTTCCCTCTGCCGGCTGCCAACCGAGCAGCAATACGGCGAGGCTTAGAGCAGAGGCGGACGGGAACGGAGGATGTGAAGATGCTTTTGATTACTAAACCTAAGAATGGGTTGTGAAGCTCTGAGCTACCTGCGGGGTCCTCGGGAAGCAAATCCTCTGGTGGGCTTTAGGAGATGTTCTGGTGCTATTTGAGGGATGATGGTGGACTATCAAAACATTACAGACACGGCTGAGTTCACTGTTGAGCCGTTCATCTGCAAAGAGATGATGAGCAGGCAGTTTCTTTCATGTCAGTGCTCCGTGTTACCTGCAGGTTTCAGTGTTCAGCTCCGAGTTATTATTCTTCCCCCGTGGAGAGAGACTGTCCACCTCCTTCTTATTTATGGACGCACACGCAACACAGGCCCAGAAAAGCAGATTTAACACTACTTTCTTTCAATATATACAAAAGCATTTTGTCAAATACTTGTGGTTACACTCGTGAAATTATGTGATTTCCATTAGAGTTGAACTGAATACTCGAATGAAACAAATATCTGGACGAGATAATGTACTGTTTATGAGTATCATACGAGTAAAATGTGTCATTATCTGTGCCCGTGATGAAGAAAAATCCTCATTTTGGTAGCAGTAATGATTTTGTGTGGAGTCATTAAGTTTTCTAGGGCTGCCCCCCGACTCAGAATGTTCCCAGTGGACCATCAGTCCTCATCAGTGGTCCATCAGTGGACTGGTGTCCCTCATGTTTGTGATATGAATGTAATGATGAAATGATATATTTTGGTGGTTTGAGTTGAAGGTGTGAGAAAGAATAGTCTCAGTAACATTGTTAACACTGTGCTACATTACAGAGAAATACAAACCGTACTAATGAACCTTCATTAATATAGGCCTATATTTTATCTCCAAGTGCACGTCACACACTGAGCGAGCCGCCTGTTAATGACGCTGTGGGCTAATGGGCATGTAGCTACTTCCATGTTTCACATGATACGTCATGTTTGTAGTGGACCAATGAAGATGAGTTTACATATCACCTTGGGTTGGTCCTTCACCTTCTCAAAATGATCCCACACTTTGGATTTCCTGCCCCACATGTTATTAACTAGCCTGGAGATTAACCTGACTCCTGTCTGACTGCTGAGCGTGGACACTTCCTGTGTCTGTCGTTTCAAATTAAAGTCCCACATGGTCCAGTCATATAGGTTTGGATTTATTTTGACAAGGTGCAGCTCCTGATAGTTTATTTTCTGCGATTAAGCGACCAATGAAATCTTGCCAACTAATGACCTTTCTGGTCGACTAACGTCTGCTTGACTGTTAGGGGGGCGGCCCTGATAATGTCTTGTGTATCCGAGAATCTCAGGATGACTTTTGAGGGCAAATAATAGCTAAAAAATTAAAATTATTTCCACCTAGATTATGGTTGATGTTCAGTTCCAGACTTGTATATTTAGATTTTTGATTAATTTCTGACAGTCAAAACATGTTGGTGGTGAGGTGGAGAGATATCAACTGTTTATCAACAATTTATCGGCCTTTAAAAATGGTCAGTTGGTTGACCTTTAGTCTGCAGCCTGTCCGCTGTCTTGCCTACGTGTCACGCCATCCACCATCCTCTCCACCTCCCGATGACAAAGTCAGCTCATATAACACGTCACTTAAGAAACGTTTACATAATAAGTATGAAACGTACAAATGTAATGTATCCATGGTTTGCAGAAGTATACAATCCCAACATTTCCTTCTGATGACCGGGCTGCCTTGTGATGCCTGGAGAGCGCCACTTCAAGTGACTTGTTACACGGACCAATAATTGTTCAGTGTTTGTGGCGTCCACAAAATTACGCAGCTTGACGGGAGTGTTGCAGGAGGCACAATCTGATGCTCTGGCAGCAGAGGAGGGGAAAGAGCAAAATATTTCTGTGATGCATTAAAGAGCCGGGGAGCAGGGGAGTGGAGTGAACCACACAAACTGCTGTCTTTACAACAGGAACCATACGGCCCATTAGAGATGGTCTGGACTACATCAGGTACAGTAGAGCGGCTCTTATGTTTTATACTGTAATTATTATATATAACTCACCAGTGCTAATACAGAGATGGAAAAAACAACATTTGGACACCAGCCTAGTGGAGCTATATGAATACTGTTCCTTTATGACCTTGAGAATTTAAATGTGGACCAGTGGGTGCATTGTTTAACTCGCTATGGTTGAAAAAAATGAAGAACAACAGTAGTGAGGGCCTGAGAGTTATCAAGTTTCATCCGTGTCTGAGCTGAGGGTGAAAATCTGCAAAAGGTCACTTTTGTTAAAATATCTGCAGGGTCAGGAAGCAAGGAGATATAGATTTTTTTACACAGCAACTAAATGCTGATCTGCGGTGACTTTCGAGAGGAATGCGCTGTTTTGATTTTCTGCCGCTGCTTTAATAGCAGTTTAAAGTTCAAATATGGACTTTTGAAGCCCGTTCCTAAATGAGGGCCCCGTGGCTATGACCACGCTGCCGAGTGGATACTGAAATGAGTCCAGTCAACAGCAAGAGAAGTAATGCTACTCACTCCGGTGACTCACGGCAGCCAGTCTGATCTGTTTTCCTTTTTTTCTCCATTATTTTGTTTCATTTAAATTGGCTTATTAAGGACAGTGATGTGTCCCACGGTGACCTCGGCACATCATGTGCAGGCAGTGACCTGTGCAGCAGAGTTAGCCTCCAAACTCAAACAACATGAAAGTGCTCTGTCAAGACAACAAGAAAAATGTGTGTTAAAAAAATACCCTCCAGGTTGATGATGGATTTAACTGAGCAAAGCCTCCCGAAAATATAGAACATTTGTTTTTCAGCAGCCTCCGTGTCTCTGATCCAAGAGGTAGGCATGGTTTGTCAAATCATTTTTAAATGAATGCATTTATTTAGACCTGGCAAGTGAATTAGCAGATGTGTACAGGAGAGAGAAATTGTGTTATAATCTTTCCATTTTCTCATTTGTCGTCCCCATGCCTGTCAGCAGCAGTTAGGTGCAGAGTAATGATTTCTAATTGTATGCTTCTCACTGCCGCCAATTTCAGACCGTGGTAAACTGATGGTTAGTTCTGTCAAGAAGTGTGAGTGATCATTCCTGCTACTTTTGGCCCGCCGCCACCCTCGCTGAGGTGAAACAAGCTGCACGGCGAAGTAATGTTTGAGCTAGAAAGCGAGGTGGAGGCTCTCTTTTGTGGTCCCATATGTGCAAACGTTGTGTGTCTGTGTGTTTAAGCGCCTATGTGAGCGCGTGTGCACTGCTGCACGTCTGGAGGAACTGCGAGATATGTTGTTGTGACATGCCTTGTCTTCCGTTCTGTAGAAAAACAAAGACAGTCGCTGCTGGATCCAGACAGCATAACTAATTAGTCACGAACACACATGCGAACACACACACACACGCACAGACACACAGGAACACAGCATGGATACATGCGACAGCCAGCTAGTAGGATATGATGTCACCTCCATAACCATAATTACCCATCATAAATCATGTGGTGTGACACCCTGTCACAGAGTGAATGGGTGTCCTATGTGCCAGCCAGGGATGGCTGCACTTTACTGCTGGGTGCCACCGTGCCACCGTACTGCGGACTCAAGTGTGTGTTTTGACGTTCCTTTTTCTCCGCTCATCACAGCCTCCTGAATGATACAAATGTTCCTTTATGGTTCCTTTGCTATCGTTTAGTAACAGTCAGCGTGGGGCTGACAACAGCACACAGTGGGGATTTACTCCTGCTAGTTGTTTGTCTCTTTGTGAGTCGTACAGCGTGGGGTGAAGTTACACCGACGTGGCCAACAGAAGTTTACTTTATTTAAATCTGAGCAGCATCACACTGTAAAGATGTTTACAGTTATTAAGTGATGTCTCAACATATTTCAAAAGACACCACAGTAGCAGCAGCAGAGTGATTACATTTTGAATTTCAGTAATTACATTGCAGTGATACTCAGCTACTTTGACAATTTTGGGGAGGACACGGTTGCTGTCTTAAGGTGGATTTATGCTTGTGTGTCATCTATGCAGAGCCTACGCTGCAGCCTACGCATGTGGCCTACGCCGTTGTTGTGAGCATTTATATTTGTGTGGTGGTGTGTCTGTCACTCTGCAGTTACACCTCCATAACACAGAAGTGCTGTAAAGTTTAGTTGATTCAGAACACACATTAAACACACATTAAACACACATTAAACATGGCTTAATAGAGACAGTGTCAAACACAAGTACACATATCAGCTTCATTATAACTGGCAGCATTCACAGACAAACACTTGTCTTTATCTGGACACGTTTTCCCCACAAATACAACATGCTAACGTTATTAGCACAAGCCTATGGCATTTTACATTGTATAAATTAGCCTAGCAGCTAGCGTAGATTTCCTCTGCTCATATGAAGCCAGGGACAACAGCAACATTTAACGAAGGTAACGTTACAAAATTCGGCTCCATTACAGCTCACAAGGTTCACTGACAAAACAACTGTCTTATACTAAACACGTTTTCCAAACAAATACAACATGCTAACATTATTAGCACAAGCCTATGGCATTTTACATTGTATAAATTAGCCTAGCAGCTAGCAGAGATTTCCTCTGCTCATATTTCAGCCAGGATAAATCACACACAAGACTTCAAATGCTATTTTTGTGGAGGCTTTATTGTCTTCATAATTTATTGTTTCTTATCTGTGAAATTAGAGTAAATCAGATTCATCAGATTGCGGCCTAGGTGCGGCCACCATGTAGCATTGCCTACAGTTGAAAAAAGGACTCCTTCAAAGTTGTGAGCTTCCCCAGCTGTGATTGTGCCACTAAGACTTTTTTAGACCCAAACATGACCTTTTCCTAATCAAGACCCAGCTGTTTTGCCTAAACCTGACCATTCGTTAACCACAGCGTTGTTGAATTGTTGAACGCGGTCCCTGAGCCTGATGGTGTCATGTCACCCACACGTCAAGGTGTGACGTGTGACGGAGCTGGGCTGAAAAGGCAGCATGATGTAAGTAATTACTTTAGCTGTTGTAGTTAGTAAATTAGTAAAGTAATTAAATTATTTTTCAGAGTAATGTAATGAGAAATCAATTCCATGTTTTAACGTGACACAGAGTCATACATATTCATGCAAACCTGTGTGGAATCAAATCAAATGTCACATGAGAATTAATTAAATTTAGGGGCTCTCTGCACCAAATTTAAATTAAGTAAGTTTAATCATGCGCATTAATAGGTGACTGCAAACGTGTCTGATATCTGAGTTTTAATAAAAGGCGTGTATCAGTGCAGCCGATAAGCTCAGCAACATCAGTGTGCTGAATCGTATGTGGCCATACAGCAGTACGTGTGTACTTGTCCTTTGCGCCTATGTAGGAAAGTGTCCTTGCTTTATGGAACAACAACACAGGGAGTTTTCATTCCCCGTGGATAGGCACACATGTACCACACACACACACACACACACACACACACACACACACACACACACATGCACACACACGGGTGAGCAAAACTGCTGACGGTGCTGAATAGAGCAGCTTCCCTGTCACTGAAGCCCTTGAAGTGTGGAAGCAGCTCCAGCAGTCCTTCTGCTGTTTAAGTCAAACCCACACCTCCACTTCCCACACCTCCTCCTCTTCCTCCTCTTCATCTCCTGCTCCTCCCAACTCCCTTTTTTGTTCTCACACTAATTCAATGCATTAACTTGACTGCTGTGACTTTCATCTGAAACAATACTGCCAAAGTAGTTGTATAAAATGTAAATTTCAAACAGCCTAAACAGTTTATACGTTCGAGCCACACCAAGATGATGAATTGCTCTCTTTCTCCCAAACCACAGAGACTGTGTGCAGCCCCCTGCCTCCTTCCCCTCCATCTCTGCCTGTGTGCCTCCACCCCTCTCCGACATATAGACTCATGCACATCCTTCTTTTCTTTCAAACACACTCCACTGCTCCCCGCACATACACTGCAGCTCACACGCTTGATCAAATATACACGGAGATTCACAGAGCTATATTCGTCTGCTCCTTGCAGTGTTTTTTTTTGCTTGTGTAATCTTTCCTTATATAAGTGGACTGGAGGCAGGCGGGGTCATTACATCTGATACAGTGCACTCAGGAGAAAGCACTCGGGTTTTGTTTGTGTGTCACGGCTCGTCTAGACGCTGATCAAGGTCGAATATTGGCAAACTTATGAGACTTGGCACAGAGACTCTTCAGAGTTTTGTGTTTGATTTTTTTTTTTTTTAGAGAAAGAGTTTGGAAGCAGAAGCAGGAGTATTCAGGTCGAGTATAAGCAGGGATGTAGCTGATAGAGATAAAGGCCGGAGTGAGCAACCTACAGTACCTCATCACGAGGCAAACAGCTGCTAGTAACAGACAATTGATCTGTGCTTAACTCCTCTCACAAGCATCTCTGTGTGCTTCCATCGGATCCTTGTACTCTACCTGATATGTCCTGGCCTTACATCAGTAGACTATTACCCCCTTTACACCTGCCATTAACATGCATTTTTTGTGATTGGATTGTTCTTGACCACATGAAAGTACAGGTGTAAATACACTCGAAACGTACTGAGGTCGGATTGTTATCCAATCTGCCAGACCACCTCTGAAGGTTGTCAGGGATGCATTGTGACCACATCGAACACAAGTGTAAATGCAAATGCATCTCCAATCCACATGCAACAACTCCGTGGGTGAAAATACGTACTTTGGCTCCGCTACAGCTCACAAGGTTCACTGACAAAACAACTGTCTTATACTAAACACATTTTCCAAACAAATACAACATGCTAACGTTATTAGCACAAGCCTATGGCATTTTACATTGTATAAATTAGCCTAGCAGCTAGCAGAGATTTCCTCTGCTCATATTTCAGCCAGGATAAATCACACACAAGACTTCAAATGCTATTTTTGTGGAGGCTTTATTGTCTTCACAATTTATTGTTTCTTATCTGTCAAATTAAAGTAAATAAAAGCTTTGTTTCCACTGAGGGAAATGGTTTCAGCTTACAGAAACAGACAGGAGGTCTGCGTTGCCGCGACACGCTATCACATTTCTGGGGAGGTGCACGTCAGGGTACGGCGTAGGCTCCATGTCAACGCAGGCCCTACGCCATAGCTACGGCGTCGATTCAATGCAGAAGTATAAATTCTCTATTAGTCCCCTATGAATGACGTCTGATTCTTACGTTAGGTTATGTAATTAACGTAAAGTTACGGAGGTTAAGTGTAGGCAAGTAAAGGTACTGTGGTCAGGTTTTGGGAAAAGAAACGTGGTGAGGACGTACCTTAAAGTGACTCAAAGTTCACACGGTCCAAACAGCGGTCTCTTGGGAAAAGTCCTGTGTTTTTTGACCCATCCACCACCTCAACCTGCTCCCGAACTAAACCATTTTACTCCTGTCAGTGCGTCGGTCATGTGACCACAGCCTTCCCAAATACATGAGTCATGCACAAATTACTGGTCCATCATTACGTGGGATATGCAAACATTTTGGTGCATTATATTTTGTAGGGTAACATACTGTTCACTTCAGTAACATTAAAATTTTGACATCAGCTTTGTGAATTGTCACTCCTAAATAACTAACTACTTCTTTCACTGACTGTCATGAGTGAAGCGCTGAACGTGTGACAAACAGCACTTAAACAGCAAAGTATCAGCTGCTCTGTGGCTTTCTGACATCGGCTAAATATGGTGTGAAAAACAAGTGCATTAACTGTCAATGTAGTATTGTGAAAAACTTAAATTAAATGTACAACAGAGTTAAGACGTTGAAAAATGTCTGACGAGGTCACCAGAGGCCGCACGTTTCCTGTTAGCGTGCTCAAACCACTGATTTTGTCTCATTGGAGGAAACTGACAGAAAAATGAAAGACTGTAATGGACAAAGACGGCGGATGTATTTAACTCGGATGAACTTTAATTTGTACATTTAACACAGCCGCTACTTCCACAAGTTTGACAAAAATCTCATTAATATCTGGTGTAATGAATCTGTAAAAACAGTAACTTGTACTTACTGTCTTTATTGCTCACGTGGCGACGGTGCATCTGCAGTGGCCTTCCTATCAATCAAACAGCAGGTTCATTACTGAACATCTTTCCTACCCTTCTGTGGGTGGTGCGCTTATTTTTAACACACTGATGTTGCTGCTTGTGCTAGAGGAGCGAAGCACATCACTTTCTCTGAGCCAGAGATGTTTTCAACAAAGAGCTTTCATGAACCGGCTACAGGTTGAGTCACTACTTGTTGGCAGAGAATGGAGCAAAAATAGAAGTTTATTTATAGAAAATGTGCTATTTCCTCCTTCCCTACAGCTCCAGTAACAGAAATTATTACAACTAGTTTTTACATTTGACTTTTTACCATGTTGTAACAGTATATACATGTTGTAACAGTATATACATATATATTATTATCAAGACAATTGTTATTTCATGCTTAAAGGGACAGTTCGCCTCAAAATCAAAATTACAGATTTTTAAGATTGAGATTAAAATTAACTTTATTGCTCCCACCTGTAGTGCTATTTATTAACCTCTACAGTACAGTGTTGCCTTTAGGTAACATACTGATTTTGGCCATTTATATTCACATAATGCATCCTTAGTTATGTTGATATACTTCATAAAACCGTGCTGTGCCGTGTAGGCGTGTGTGTGTATGTTCAGCGCCGTTACAGAGCGCAGAGGAGAGGCTGCAAGATGATAATGAATTACACCTAAATGTGTAAAAGTACTGATTAAAGAAACGATACTGTTCCACCAATCAGCGTTCTTCAGCACACAGCCCCGCCCATTTTTAACAAACCTCTTTTTTTTTTTTTTTTTTAATTTCTTACCATTAAGGTATGATGTTGCTTTAAACCTTTGAACCCTGAGCAATTTCTTTAAAAAAAATATAGGAAAAAGGCAATGAGCAACTTGGTAAGAAATGTCAAAAAATTAATAGATTCACCAAGTTTAAAAATAAAAAATAAAAAGACTCAGAAAAAAAGAAAACAGCTAACAGCTATAATTATTGTTATTACATTTTAAAATGATGTTACAGATTTTTTATATAATTTTAAAGCACTTTTTCCAGGCTATTTTTCATGTTTGTTTGTTTTTAACGCACTTCTTTCTTTTTATTTATTTATTTATTTTTTACCATTTTTTTTGTTGTTCATTTTCTCTTTTTACTAATTTTTGGGGTAATTTTTGCTTTCATTGCTCATTACTGTCTTTTCATGTTTTTGGAGGATATCAAGCCAATTTGCTGAGGTTTTAAAAGGTTAGAGTAACGTTCCCTAAAGTGTTTCCCCAGTTTTTAAAATTTCTTTAAATTATGTTTACTTAGTCTATTCTATGCCAAAAAAAACAAACAAAACAAAACAAAAAAACAAAACGCTTCAAACATTTAGTTTACCGGCATCATAATGCGTACCACAGAGGGTTGAATCTAGATTGTTTTGGTGTGAGTTGCCGAGCGTTGGAGGTAATGTAGAGGATCGTGCTCATGGCAGTGCAAGATGAGAACATTAATGGCGCCCTCCTCAGCTGAGCTGTAACGTTAGCTCGCTCATTCATTTACGTGCACAGTGAAGTGGAGCTACAGGTACAGCTGGACAAGGACATTTAATTGGACTACTGTCCTTGTCCCAGTATACAAGCACTGGAATCCATTTATTGACCAAAGTATGTCTGACTCCTCTCTGATAGGTGGAGATATGCCCTCTTTTCAGCTTGTTAGTATTGGACCTTCTTCTGGTTGACCTATTACGTCACAGACCAAACAATCGCCATTCCGTGTTTTCCTCCCAAAATATTTAACTCTTTCAGCTGAGGATGAACAGGATGAACCGTGTCTCCTCATGCGTCCAAAAAGTCACGGCTCTGGACGTTGATTTTTCCATGTTGTTACTGGCTTCTTCTTCTCTTACACATTTAATGCTATTGGACTTCTGGGTCAAAGCCCGGGGCGGAAACTGTGGAGCATGCTCAGAGCAGTTTGGCCAGTTTGGGTCTGATTGACTGTATACATGCATGAAACTACTCACAACAAGTTCTGAGGATTATCTTGGGTCATGATTTCTGGAAAGAGACAGTCAGTACGTTTACATGCGTGCAGTAGTGGAGCTAAGCTCATAGCTCGGCTAATCAGTCAAGTCGGACTTCTCGTCTTGTCTGAGTATACATGCAGAAGAGGAAATCGAATTTCTGACCAGGTACATCTGACTCCGCCTCGATAGGTGGCGCTGTGTCCTTTTTAACATAGGTTGACCCGAAGAGGAAGCTAATGAAGAATGAAGATGGCGGAGATGGATGTAGTTTCTTCGTCCGTCCAGAAGTGCGTCTTCTGCTTCTTGGTCACCATGGTGTTTGTTTGTTTGTTTTTCTGGGAGTGAACTGCTGCTACGTCATCTCCTTCTTCTTCAGGGTGAAAGCTCGCGAAAGAAAAAGTGGTGCATGTGCAGCACGCCGAGTCTGACTCCAGTCGGACTAAGTGGATACATGCAGCAATAGTTTGATTTTCAATGGACTTATCTAGGTGTGTTAGTCAAGCTACGGATAGTCCAATTTCAGTCAGACTAAGCTGTTTACATGCATTTAAAAGTCCGGTTTTAGTCGGACTAAGCCAATAATTCGATTTTTCTCAAGCTGCATGTAAACACACTGAGTGATGTCGAGTTTTTCAGATGTGTTTTTTTTTGGTGCTTTGAGCACCACAAGCTGAGTTCCATCTAGACCCATTATATTGGAGAGAAGGCAGACATCTCTATCTCCCACGCCCAGCAACTCACACCAAAACTATCTAGATTGATAAATAGCTCTACAGGTGAGAGGATGAATATGTGTTTATAACTTTGGGGTGAACTGTTCCTTTAAACAGTGCTTTAAAAGAGCATTTCCTGACACTGATACATCAGTTTCACATTACATATCATATTTTTCTACATGATATCATATGCTATCAAAGCTTTGTAGACTCTTCTGTAATAAACTGTTGGTAAATAGGTTTTAGTTTCCCTGCCCTCCTCTGTGTGTCTGATCAGGAGAGGAAGAGGAGAAAGTCTTTCCTCCTGTGCTTCTATACATTGAGTGAAAGGATATATTTTCCAGATGGAAACCTCTATAAGTGTACACAGGCGCAGCGCGGGGCACAAGGCAGAAAACCATGTAAGTGAAGTGCAAGAGAAAGAGAAAAGGGAGTGGGGGGGTGCAGAGGCAGAGGGAGGTAGATGAGTGTACAGAGAGCACATCTGTAAAAGCCATTTCTCTATAAGGTATGGAGAGGAAGAGGGGAATAAAGATAAATGTCCTGTGACATTCTGAAAGTGGGCCAAACCTGGGTGTGTTTAAACTGATCCATATGGGGTTTGAGAGGCAGAGAGGCTTTATCATCTTAATACAGTTTGAAATACAGCAGTACAGTATTAACCAGTGTATGTTGGCTTTTCAAATACTAGGTTACGCTCACTGTTTTGGCAGCAGTGTTTCTGATTAAAACACATGCCAACGTAGTGTATGAATAAATCCATCCAAGAGAGAGACAGAAGACAGAACAAGAGGGAGCTTTACTGCTGCTGCTCCAAAAGATATACACACACACTCTGTGGCCAAAAGTATACAGACACCTCTTCTCACATAGTTTTCTTTGTAGTGCCAACTAAGGGAACTTTTAAAACCTTTTACCAGTCCTGTAAAATTCACCTAAATTCACCTAAAAGTAAACTGAAAGCTGTTCTTGTTGTACATGTACATGCTTTTGAAAGGTAACACACCGAAGTTTTTCCCCAATTAGTAAGAATCACTGTTAGTACTTCAGTCATTAAGCTATTTAAGTTTCAACACACTGCAATGAAAGTTTTTTTTCATCCTTGCCTGAATATTTCTTGAAAAAAGCTGCAGCAGATGACCAGAACTGGGACGTATTAGCTGGAAAACACAGTGAGACCATAGCATGAGGCCTCACGTAGTCCAAATTCAAAGTAGATCACAGAAAATAAACATTTTACACATGTTTTTCTGAGGTTTTGTCCAGGCGCTTTTCCAAAAAAGGCTGTAACATAATGTGAATGTGTTTTTATTAGTTAAAAACAAGTCAACAAAAACAGAAATGTCTATTTAGGCGCTTACTGTAAACAACAACACTTCTAGAAAACCTAAATTGATTTTAAAAAGACTGTTTTTCCCCTTAAGACGTCAGAGGAGCCGTTTGTTTATCATTTCTGTGAAGGAGTTAAAACCTCCTCTGGAGGTGAGAAGTGTCCCTGACTACAAGACCCACAAGCCACTGGGCCAATTGCTGGGTATTGATTGGCTCTGAGACTTTAGAAAGTTGGCTATTTTCGCCCATAAGCAGAGTGTTGAAGCTTCTATTGGCTGAGGTTAGCCACCATTTTGTCAGCGAGTTACCACCGGCCTCCTGGGTGAAAGTTAGCAGTTGCTGGATCCATCCACCCCCCCCCCCTGCCTGCCCTACTCGGACTTCCACCGCCTTAACTTAAACAACCTAAACAATTTCCCCTTGGGGATCAATAAAGTATTTCTGATTCTGATTCTGATTCTTTTGCTGTTGTCCCACCGCCTTTCCCCCTGATGCTGCCAGGCGCTGTTAAACAATAATAGCCACCAGCTGTGTATCATGCTGACGTGAAAGGACACCTTTTTTCATCTGTATCTGACACCAGAAGTCACTGACCTGGCGCCAGTATTCGATGACTTTGAAGTGAGATTGGGCAAATCAACTGATTGAAAATGAAAATGGCAACACAAACACTATGGTCCGTGTCACAACGAGTGACAACGGGATAAGTGGTTAAAGAAAATGAATGAATTAATCAATGAGTGCAACATTTGGATCTTCACATACATCTGGTCATAGTGTATGTAGTTTCTTTAACAGGCTAAATACAAAACACACCCTTATCTGAAAGGGTCCAACAAAAAGCTCGAGTTGAACCCTTTGAACCTGGTTTAATATGTAACCCACTTTCCCAAACATTCATATCAATGAAACTTACAACTGTAAACAGAGTCCGACGTCTAAAGCACCACTTCATGAAGTGAACATATTGTAACACAGCAGTAGGAACATGTGATATGCGTCTATTCCCTTGCTGTTAGTATTGTACTGCTGGCCAATAGATCACACATGTAGAGGCCATGTTTGACCCCAGATTCTCCAGTTTCCATAGCTCCTAATCCCGCGGGATGAATCTGTAGTGGTTCGCTCCCCTCCTATACCTTCTCCCTACCGCTTAACCACCACGTTTTACAGTTCTTTTTCATCTTAAGTTGTGATGAATTACATTAGAGATTTCTGCTGTGTTGGAGAGGCTGCTTTAACAGTTTGAGCTTTTCTTGGTAATGAAATGTGAAGTGGGTGGACTCGGGCTTCGCCATGCATGTGTGAGAGTTAATGTAAACCAGCTATACTGTAGAGGGGAAATGTGATTTTTGGCAGGCTAAGATGTGGTTTGAAGGCTCCCTCTTTCTCTCTCTCACGCGCCAGCTGGGGTTAGACGGATATGAGATTTTGAAGGCCAATACTGATATTTTAGGTTTGATATTTTTCAGTCTTTAATGCAACAGTTTCAATGTCAAAGATTCCCTGTACAGCTGTTTCTCTGATGCAGCTCTTACGGGTGGATCAGCCGCGCTGAACGCTGGGTTAATACTCCCACACCACATTTAAGTTATTTCTGACATCGTTTGACATGTTTCATCACGAAACAACAGGAAATATTGCCAAAACATACACACCATGTCCAGGGATGATCACCTCATGATGATAGTGATTGGCAGGTTTCCTCTTTCGACCTCCACAGCCTCCACAGGAAGCTTTGACTTCCTCTCAGTTAGTTTTTGTTTCTATAGTTTCATTGCTCGATGTAATTATATCTCTGCGAGGCCTTCTGCCATCTTTCTTTATGAAGAGCTGAAATGTGATACGTGGGTTCTTGTTGGCTGAGCTAAGTTGGTGTCTCTAAAATTTAAAGCCTTGTACTTTTAACAAAAATAAAGATTGAAACTGATAACCTTGGGAATAGCAGTTTGACAAAATAATTTAGGTCCAATTAAAGAAAACTTGAAAGCTCTGGTTAAAGCTGGTAGTCTCACAGTTAGAGTGGACCTTTAGTTGAGATTATTATTTCAGAAAGACAGAAAATGAGTTAACTTTTGCAACAACAGCTCCACGGAGGTTCTGACACTGCTAGTGGGGTTTTTGACCACTGGTGGCGCTATAGCACAGTGTTTTTAAGAGTGGCTTTTACACATTACCATCTTCAGTTTCACACTGTTCAATAATCAGTCTGATCAATAGATGGGCCCAGCGTGAGAGCTCACACATGTAGTCATGCCCCAACAAAGGCATGCAAGAACAAGATTGCAAGCAATATGTACCATAAAACTTCTATTAGTAGCTCGGGCTAATTTTTGCTTAGATCACTGAACTCAACAGGCTGATATTTGGTACAGAGTTTTAATTCCTTTCACACAAAACTGTTGCTAAGTAAAGATGGGAAATACAATCAAATTGTTTATGTGAACCAATATGAATATTACTTTTATAAAAACTAGGCCTCAGATCGTAATATTTATTAACCTCGTAATATTTATTACGTGTTCTGACACTTGTTTCACTGCACCCGACATACCGAAACAACACCAGTTTATTCTGTCAAAACAATATTTATAACTTGGATTAATTTTTATGAAAAACACTGTTGATTCTTAAGATTGGTGGACCCATGCGGTACAAAGAAATATAATTATCAGGTAATCAAGGAACAGACACATATTCGGACTTTATTACAGCTTCACAGGAAGCGAGTCACCGCTTGTTTTTTCATCTTGCCGGTAAATCTGACTGAATTACAGTGTTCTTCTAAAATGAACTGAACTGAGCTAACAATGTGTAGCATCTGCGTATTGACAAAAGTTTAAACATTGATATTTGTATGTGCAATCGAAGCAGCTAACTATCGTTAGCTTAAGTAGGTAGTCAACAATCCAGTTTTATACATCCAAAGAACTTCTGTGAAAATGAACTGCTTAGCAACCAGACCGGGGGTCTCATTTATAAAACAGTGCGTAGGATCCATATTAAAAATGTACGTACGGACAAAAGCCAAAAGTGGTGTGCACCAGAAAATATTCGACAAATTCTATAATCTAATCCGGCTTCTACCTCTCCATCTGTGTTGCTTATGTACCGTCTCCAAAATGTTCATAAGCCTGGGTCAAAGTTTCTCCCATCAAATCTGTCTGGGAAGTGGAATACCCACTATAACACCTACTGTTCATAAATGAGACCCCAGGCCTTTAATTAAGACAGGCCTTTATTTGAAAGTGAACTGTTAGGCTGTAACACAAAAGTTGGTGAACAGGAAATGGGCGCCATATTGTTTGCTGTCCCGTAAAAATAGAATGGAGGCTGAAAAACCTGATATCAAATGGGTTAAACTAAGCAGCACAGATCAAGTATGAACCAACATTGTGTTACTGAGTTGCTTATTTCTTGCCTCAAATGTTTCAGAGCCATATTTTAGCTTATTGATTGTTTGGTACCAGCTAGCTGCCATATTGTTTCCTGTCTCAAATAGGCCAAGCTCACATTACGTGATCTACCAGTGGGAGCATTTAATTTCTGGTGCAGCGCAGAGCGTTCTAATAGTTTTAGGTTCTCTATCTTTTGAGCAAAAGCAGATGCCACAGTCCTTTTCCTCTATTTCTGTGCTCATGTCGCACCAGTATCAAAAGTGTATTTGTCTCTCTGCTGCAGAGACAGCCCAGTTTTATGAAAAGGCCATCTTTCCAGCACTGAAATACATCTGTAAATAGAGGTTGAGACGTTGGCAGAGCATCACTGATGTAGACCTATTATCAGCTTTGATGTATTATAGAAACTCCATTATAGAAGTCTGTTGACAGGACACACTGAAGGCCAGACAGGGTTGATTATTACTCTGCGCTGTGCTGTGAAAATTAGGCCATAAAGCTAAGATTGAGTAACACTTACACAGATGTCTATGACACTGTCACCATGTCAAGTCTATGGAGCATGTTAGTGGGGCCAGAGTGTGACACTAATGAGCAAGTGTCATGAGCAAACCAGGGAGTATTTCGAAGCACACAATGGGTGCATAGATTTATGATAAAACTAGATACTGGATCTCAAGATGGAGTTAATCGCCTGGCACCTAAAAAGTTTTCAGCTTCTGGGTTCACTTCCGCAGTATGAGGGGACTTTACATTGTGATGACATCATAGATTTTCACATCGACATAGTGATGTTAGGCTAGCGGCCCTGTTGCTAACGGGTAAGGTAATGTACACAGCACAAAGAAATGCTAACGAGACACGCAAAAGGGGTTTTGCAAAAGGGGTTTGTTTTGTTATTGATGATACATAAAGTACAACGTAATGCATTTACCTCACACTCTGTCAAAACTATTTTCATGTAGACGTGTTGTTGCTGACTTTAAAGCAGGGCTGTACGCTTAGCTTTTTCACTAGGAGCACAGGTGCTCCTAAATGAAAAAAATTAGGAGCACAGAAAAAATTTAGGAGCACTATGGATTTTCTTAAATAACACAATTTTATTGTTAACATTCAAACAACGTACACATACACACGTGCACTGTAATGCATCACTGGGCCTACTGCTCAGTTATTTAAACACAGAGAACATCCCTGTCCCACAGCTTTTTGTAGTCAAGTCGCCTGGCACGCTTGGCTGAGTTCATCCAGCGGTCCACAGCAGGACTTGGATCAAAGTCCTCAAGACTTGGCCCCTCCAGGGTGATCCTCATGAGGTCATAGGTGGTGGAGACGGCAAGGCTGCTTCTTTTGGAGCTCTTTATGCGGTTCTGCGCAGAGAAGCCCCTCTCGCACTGGGCAGCTGAAATGGGCAGCACCATCATCAGCTGCACCAACTCCAGTATGTTCTGGGGGAATCAAGATAGGCCTTACTTATCTCATCTATAACCACCAAAAATAGGATTCTGTTTTCTTCATTTCACTGCACTTTCCCGCGAGCTGTTCGTCTTCTTCTTCTTCGTCTGCTTCTTCGTCTTCTTCTTCTTCTTTTGGTTTAATGCGGGTTGCAACGACTTATTAGGTGCATACCGCCACCTACTGTACCGGAGTAGCATGGGCTACTACAAGGCTTACTGCCTCCGATTGATACAAATGGCCGCAGTGAGTGTAGTGAGGGCAATTTGTGTGGTTTAGAGGTCGGCGCGCGTCATCGAGTTTGCAGCGTGCCGAAAGACAGAAGTTGTAGGCTATGATTTTTAGTTTGATCCACTTTGTGTGAATTTATTTTAGGAGCAAAATGCGAATGAAAGGGTTGAAATCTCTACTCGCACGCGTGCTCCCTTTTTATTTTTTCTACTCGCACCAATCTATTTTTAGGCGCATATGCGAGTAAAACGCTCGCACTGTACAGCCCTGCTTTAAAGGACACTTTATTTGTTAAGTATTTCCTATGTTAAGGAAGGAGAATAAATCCTGCTTAAGTTTTCTGCCTCTTTGTTAATACATACAGACATGCAGGCATCGTGTTTGCTACCGGCCCAGGTTACCCTAGGCCTGAGGCCAGCAACACAGGTGCAGGACGTATGTTTTGGTTGGCCGTCGGCTGTAGTCTTTGTGGTGTGTTCATGTGCAACTTTTTAGCCAAGCCACGGTGTTGCAGGCAACGCAACAGAGAGCCTACGTTGCTGCTGTAGTTCTCTGAAGTCACTTTGGTGTGTCTGGGCCTTAATGAGGATAAAACGGTTTAGACATGTGGCTCTTCTAGACTTTTGAAATGTTGTCAGACCAAATGGATCCCAATAGTGAAACGAGTATTGTGACCCTGAAAGAAATGTGTCCACTGATTTACAGATGTCTCTTTCTTAATGAAAGTCAATGGAAAAAGTCTTTATGGGCCCAATGGCGTCACGATGACAGACGTGGTCATTGTAATTCCACTTTTGGCTTCACTTCTGGCAGTGTTACTAGGGTTTCTGGCTGGGTGATGGATTTAAACTGGAATGAGCAGACACCATATTTGGTTCTCATACTGTTGCAGAAGACCCATGTCTAAAACCTAACTAGTAAACCATTAGCTAGCACAAGCTAACCCATGCATTCCTGTGTGAATCAGTCGATTTATAATCAGCTAAAGTTGTCAAACAGGATGAAAATAGATATTCCAGTATGTGCAGAATGAGGGGCTTTCCATTGCTTTTCACTTTCTCCATTTTTTCCTCTGATGTCTTCGCTGCGTTACGTTAGTTTAAACATTTTATTACGGTGTTTAGACTTTTATTTAATAAGGAGGACTGAGTGTGCTTCAGAGAACACTCAGTCCTCCCCTCCGCAACTATGTACAGGCCCTCACAGTGTAATCCACAGGTGGAGACCACCCTTACTGATGGCACACACACACACACACACACACATTCATACAGAGGCATAGGCAAGAGCACTCATACTCTAAGAAGCACCTGGATATGCCGTAAATATGCACACATACACACACATAGATGCACTGATGTGGACACACACACACACACACACACACACTGGGGTGAAAGGATCCCTTGTCCTTTTATCACAGTGAGGCCTCCCTGGATTGAGATGACACGGCAAGTTTGCTAATGTCAGAGAGGTTTTCTTCTACTGTTACACACACACTCATGCAACCCTGAATGCCAGCAGCTGGCTCACCGAGAAGACCACACACACTCGCTCATACACACATGCCACAAACTGAGTCACAATCAAGACTGCTGATCCCTATCACACACACGTACACACCCTCAGCGGTGCCATATGGGGAGCAGCGTCGGTGGCTGTGTGTGGGATCAATGGGAACACCGGTGGCAACTGCAGTAAAGCTCTGGAGACACACCATTAACCTTGACAGCGAGACACACAGACAGAGAGGACAGACAGACAGCAGAGGGAGTGACTGAGAGTGAGACACGTCTCTGCAGCTTCAGACAGCTTCCTCAGCCTGTCAGTGCAGCGCAGGGGAGGAAGTTGTCACACAATCTGTGTGATACATTCACATGGTTTTTATCTTCACCTTCTTCTGTTTCATGCTGTAAGGCCCCTTTCACACAGTGTGCAATAATAACTGGGTCATTTCCACTGTGGGAAACAGAAACGAGCCCATACACAACCCATCCATTTTCCCTCCTCCTGTATTTGTTCCTGTCCTCCGTCGCTCCCACTGTCTGCTTCCTCTCTCCCTCCTTTTTCTGGGATCCTGGGGAAAGTCCCAGTCGCTCTTTCTCTCCCTCCCTCGCTGTCTTTCTCCTTGCATTCCTGTCCTGAGTGGAAGGCAAGGGCCCCTCCACACTGCAGGAATTCTGCTGTGTTTGTGTGTCAAACTGTGCGCGAGTCGAAGAAAATGCCTGTCCATTTCTAATTGCCTGCCGAGTGTTGAAAGTGGTCTGTGAGAGTTGTGTCGCTAAATATAACAATGGACAGTAAAAGGCAGGAAGCTGCAAATATGTTGGGGTTTTGCATGGTGTGCGTGCATCTGTGTGTGTGTGTGTGTGTGTGTGTGTGTGTGTGTGTGTGTGAGTGTGAGTGTGTGTGCTCAATTGCTTCTACAGCTGCAAGCCCCCTTACAGGCCCAGTGTAATCAGTACACTTCAGCTGCACAGTCTCCCACTCAGTGGACTAAAGCCATTTTGTCTTGTTTCTCTTCGTACTGATGTCTCTATTTAGAGGTACAGCAACACACTGGACAACTGTTGTTTTACATTATGATTATTTCACTTATAATGCAGATAGCTTGTATTATTTAGGGAGTAATTAACTGTGGAAAGCCCTCAGTGTGAATTAAGGTTGTGAAGGTTGTACATGACAGCCTGAGTAGTCGGTGTGATTAGTAGTATGTACAGTGAAAGTGGTAATAACAGTTACGCAGTAGTATTAACAGCTGTAATAGTTAGTAGGAGGGGTAACAGTGTTGTAGCAGTCGTTGTAACAGTAGTAGTATAACGTCTACTGTGAGTTATAGTAGTTGTAGTATTAGCAAAAGCAGAGGTGTGGACCTGAGTCACATGATTAGGGCTGGAATCACAAATTTGATGACCTTAGGCAGAATTTATACTTCTACATTGAATTGACCTCCCCAGAAATGTTCCTACGCATCACAGTGACGCAGCCCTCCTGTCTGTCTCTGTAAGCTGAAACCATTTCCCTCAGTGGAAACAAAACTTTTATTTACTTTAATTTCACAGATAAGAAACAATAAATTGTGAAGACAATAAAGCCTCCACAAAAATAGCATTTTAAGTCTTGTGTGTGATTCATCCTGGCTTCATATGAGCAGAGGAAATCTCTGCTAGCTGCTAGGCTAATTTATACAATGTAAAATGCCATAGGCTTGTGCTGATAACGTTAGCATGTTGTATTTGTGGGCAAAATGTGTCCAGATAAAGACAAGTGTTTGTCTGTGAATGCTGCGAGTTATAGTGAAGCTGATTTGTGTACTTGTGTTTGAAATTGTCCCTATTAAGCCATGTTTAATGTGTGTTTAATGTGTGTTTTGAGTCAACTAAACTTTACAGCACTTCACAGAAACCCTGCCACCAACTAGTGTATTAGAGGTGTAACTGCAGAGTGACACAGACACACCACCGCACAAGTATAAATGCTCACAACGGCGTAGGCTACGACATCAATTCGACACACAAGTATAAATCCAACTTAATACTACTCCTAGTTGTAGTGACAGCTGCAGAGACAATGGTAGCTGTAACAGTAGTAGCAGTCAGAGTAGTTGTATTAGCTGTACTACAAAAGAAGCAGTGGTGGTAAATGAAGTGGTGGTAGTAGTATATAACTAGGTGTAATAATAGTAGCAGAAGTGGCAGTGGTAACTGGGATAGTAGTAATATCCACAGAGGTAGTGCTCGTTATGAGAGGTGCAGTGTTAGAAGTCGTTGGCCTATTACGTTTGTTTTTAGTGGGTAGTAGCAGCCTCTGGGTTTTTCACCTCTGCTGAAATTAAATTCATGGAAAACACTGAATAATGTAGAATGATTTGTAAAAGTATTGAGTATTGGCAGCTTCAGATCCCAAACCATCAGTATGAGCCTTCAAAGAGCCTGTTTCCTGTGAGCTGGAGTCTCAGTGAATCAGTGTCCAAGCTAAGCCTGAGTTCCTGTTTGCTCTCCACCACAGTATTAACTGCACTGTATTTCTTCTCTGTTTTCATTAGAGGGTTAGACGGCAGCGCCCCAGAGATTCCTCCATTTCTCCTACTTTGCTCACTTCTGCCTATGCTTCAGTGATTGATATTAAATCTGTTCTGTTTGATCAATAATTAAAGGTGCAGTGCCTAGTGTTCCCAGACTAGACTGAGCGTTATGAATTATAGATTGTTATTCCTGCTGGTCTGATCAAAGAATAACAACAACAGCCCTTCGCCGGGTTGGAGCACTACCAGTACTGATGCTCTCTACTGACTGGATAACACAGGATTATTATTTCATCTCTCTAATACTGATCCTCGATCAGGGTTTTTACTGCTTGCTGTAATGGTCCAAGTTTCTTCTCAGGAAGAGAGGGAACCTAGAGAGAGGAAGAGAGGGGAGATGCGTTAAAACGAAGGTCTTCGGCCAGATGGATTCAAACCCTGCCGTGTTGATGCCAACGTTGGCCAGCATGTGCAAAAGACAAGCTTGTTTTAATTATGCCTCAGCACAACAAATTGAGCATTGTCACGCTAGGACGAGGTACTTTTGTACACTGTCAGTGATCAAAGTCAGAGCACACACAGGAAGACAAATGAACACATGCTCATGAGCTTTTCTTTTTCTCTCGTTTGAACGCACCGTCTCTGTTGTGCTGCCTTCACTTACACCAGTTACTGTCAGGACTGCAGGGAGACAACTGTTTAGCTTTTAACTTTAACAGTTGTGACATTTTGTGACACGCGCTTAATCGCCTCTTTGCTGAAAGTTAGAGGAGAACATTGATACAGTTGTGGCTGCTTCAACATACTTACGCTCCCAGGCCTCTTAGTTTGTGAGGTGTCTTGGTTTTGACTCGTGTTTCTGTTTCTGTAGCTCCACAGTCACATGAGGCAGGGACAAAGTTTAATGAGGTTTATTGAGAATACAAAAAAACAAACAAAACGACAGGCCAAGTCCTTCCAAAATTACATCTTGCACGGTCCACTACCGACTCAATGTTATTTCTATATATATTCTCATCATATTCCCGTTACTACACTTCAACACTGCATAACATGGTAATACGATCCAAACCAACCCAAAACTCCGCGTCATCTTTTACACACAACCTGTGTACACCTGTGTTCTGACACATAAATAAAATGAATATAAACATAACCTCAGTACAGTCCAATACTATACACTATTAAAAATATACAGGAATGGTTGTGCAAACTTAAATAACAGCAGAACTTATATATTATATATCAGCACGGACATTTTTACCAAATATAAATGTGTGCTTAAATGGCTCTTACAATACCACTTGTACTTGGTAAATATGAAGCTACAGCAGCAGCTAGTTGGCTTATCTTAGAACAAAGACTTGAAACAGGAGCCTCTCCTTGGACCGCTACACGCTAATCTGCTAGCATGTCACTGCCAGCTGATCTCTCTTTGCTATCTGAGCCGTTATGTCAACCCAATCGGCAGAAAAACGTTGGCACTATGTTTCCTCATACCACGGATACATTGCAAATGTACATTGTTATGTGCTGGATATGTTGAAACTTTATGTTTCTTTACGTTTGAACAATGCTGGTTATTGTGTGGTTTGGTTTACTAAGAGAAAGCTAACAGTTCAGAAACTTTTTTTAAATAAATCTGCGTTTCGCGTTTCCTACCATCCATAAACTTCAAAATGTTTAGCTCCTTTAGCTGTCGGAGCATGAATGTAGTTTCCTTGCTCGTCCAGAAGTGCGTCTTCTGCTTCTCGGTCGCCATGGTGTTTGTTTGTTCGTTTTTTCAGGAGTGAACTGCTGCTACGTCATCTCCCTCTTCTTCCAGGTGGAAGCCCACAAAAGAAAAGTGGTGCATGCGCAGAATGCCGAGTCTGACTCCAGTCGGACTAAGTGGATAGTTTGATTTTCAATCGAATTATCTAGGTGTGTTAGTCGAGCTACGGATAGTCCAATTTTTGTCGGACTTAGCTGTTTGCATGCATTTAAAAGTCCAGTTTCAGTCGGACTAAGCTGTTTACATGCATTTAAAAGTCCAATTTCAGTCGGACTAAGGTATTTACATGCATTTAAAAGTCCAATTTCAGTCAGATTAAGCTGTTTGCATGCATTTAAAAGTCCAATTTCAGTCGGACTAAGGTATTTACATGCATTTAAAAGTCCAATTTCAGTCAGACTAAGCTGTTTGCAAGCATTTAAAAGTCCAATTTCAGTCGGACTAAGCTGTTTACATGCATTTTAAAGTCCAAATTCAGTTGGACTAAGCTGTTTACATGCATTTAAAAATCTGATTTCAGTCGGACTAAGCCAATAATTAGATTTTCTCAAGCTGAATGTAAATGTACTGAGTCTCTATGCTAAGCTAAGCTAACCACCTTTATATTTAAGAGTGATATCTGTCTTCTCATCTTTCTCTTGGTAGGAAAACGAATTATAATATTCCCCAAAATGTCAAAGCTCTCTCTTCAAGTAAGTATTTAAAGTTCAGGGTGTGTAAAGTGAGACTGTTTTATCTCGATGTGACGTCATTTCCCTCCACAGCTCAGGGACCTCATATCAATACTTGCAAATAAGCAGACGGGGAAAAACAGCCTCCATGTGACACCATTGTTTGACACTTGAGCAGTGTGTGTGTGTGTGTGTGTGTGTGTGTGTGTGTGTGTGTGTGTGTGTGTGTCTGTGTCTGTGTGTCTGTGTGTGTGTGTGGGTGTGTGTGAAGCCCAGACAGAAGCAGTCAAAACAGGAAAAACCCACCATCCAGCTGCCCTTGTCTGTCACCCCCACTCACCTCTGGCTGAGGTTAAGTTTATGACATACTGTATGTGCGCACAGTGTGTGTGTGTGTGTGTGTGTGTATGCCATTAACACCTGGCAGTCAGTGTCTTGTCCAGTCATTAACAGAGCGTCTGAATGGGCTGAAGCTGCCCGTAGTGAGAGAAACATTGTGTTAGAGACAATAATAGACCATTACACTGTGGGAAACTGGACTCTCTTCTCAGGGCCCATTCATTCATACAGGAAACGGAGAAATCCACAGAAATCCACACACTTTAACACACACATCCAGCAATTACACATGTTTCCTTTGTTCACACACTGTACCAGAAATGAGTTCATTTGATAATAGGCATGTAGAGCAATGGGACGTATCGCTACCTAATATGGCTAATTTAATAAGTGGATTCTGGATTCGGGGCTTGTGTATTTATATCCACATTGTCTTTTGGCACAATTTCATTTTTAACGTGGCAGCTCTCCAGATCTGATGCCTTGTTTTCAACTTTTGCCAAAACCTCCAAACCACCTTCCTGCTTTCTAATATTCACTCCCTCTCTGCTCGGTTACACACACACACACACACACACACACACACACACACACACACACACACACACATACATACGTGCACGCAGACCCATGCTGAGCCTCGGCTGTGGTAATTATATACAGTCTGTCTAACTGTCAGACATCAACTGGTACCAGACACCAGACTCCAACCTCATTGGCTAATCCTCCAGACGCTGCTACGCATTCCGATTGGCTGTTGCCTCCTCCGCTGCTCTGACTCTGACCCAGTAAACTCGCGTATGAACCAAATCCCCGTATTTCCATTGGCTGTCTCCGAGACACATGACTGGTGCTCACAGACGCTCTCCGGCTCGGCTGCTCCCAGAGGAGGATACAGTTATCCTCCTTACAGAGAAAAACAACACCATTCATCACCTCCTTCTCTCCCTCTCCTCGTCTCTCCTCATCTATCTCTCTCCCTGTGTTTAGGCTGTTGTGCTGTGTTGTTATGTTTCTGTCTTTGTCCCTCTGAAGGTTTTGTAGCCAGTCCAAGTCCTCTGGATGCCCGGGTCAAACTGAATTACCTCCTGTCAGACTGTTTAACAGCTGAAGTTGATTCTATCAGATCCAGGCTGGAAAGAAATAATCCCACAGGACGTCATTTACCCAGATTGGTCCCCTTATACAGTCTTGTTTTCTGACTGGGAACTCTAATTATTTTTACATCCATTTCCTCCCACATCAGACTCTCACACCCCCATCAAGCCGATGACCGGTGAGCAGGATAGGCCCAGTCACGGAGCCATAAATATTTATCCAGCTCACTCATCTGGCTCTTAATGCTCAGCACCAGTGTGATGAGGCAGGATCGGTTTCACACAGCAGGTTAGTGATGTCATATCCTGTCGCTGACAGTGGTGGACAAACACACTGCTGCTCCCCGAGGCTCTGAACCAGGAAGGATGTTTGAATTGTTCCTTTAGTTTAACTTAACCCTGACCGACTTTTCCTATTTCTCATGGTATTGTGCCACATGAACCTGTGCGGGGGTCATCTATGGTCATATAGGCTGAGCTGTGATCAAACGTCATTGATCACCATCCACTTTATTAGGTACACCTTGTTAGTACTGGGTTGGACCCCCTTTTTACTTCTTGGTGTCACAGATTCAACAAGGTGCTGGAAACATTCCTCAGAGGTTTTGGTCCATATTGACATGATGACATCACACAGAGATCTGGTGACTGTGGAGGCCACTGGAGTACAGTGAACTCATCGTCATGTTCAAGAAACCAGTTTGAGATGATTTGAAATCCCAGTAAGTACTCAGACAAGCCCGTCTGGCACCAACAACCGTGCCATGTTCAAAGTCACTTCAATCACCTTTCCTCATCATTCTGATGCTCCGTTTGAACTTCAGCAGCTCGTCTTCATCATGTCTACATGACTAAATGTTAATGCTGCCACGTGATTGGCTGATTAGATATTTGTGTCAACGACCAGTTGAAAATGTTTACCTACTCAGGCTGGGAGTTTACTAGTACCACAAACCCTCTTCGCCGCTGGCACTGGATGTCGAAACGATGTCAGAAAGATGTTGTACCTTTGCGTGGGTCAGACAATATTTTTTTTGCTGCAATGAAAATCAGATTAACAATGTTTTAAATGTCTAACCACATTAGAATTTCACATTGTGTGGACGTTACATTATGGTGTTTTGCAGATGTTGGGTTTTGTTCTCTTGTTGTTCTCTTGTCTGTGCTCTGTCTCATTATGGTGTGTCGAGACAGTGTTTTTCACCTACCATTATAACGGCACCCCCCATCCCCCCGGAAGGTCAAGTTAATTTTATTTTCTATATAGCGCCAGATCACAACAGAAGTCATTTAAGGTTACCTTTCCCATAGAACAGGTCTATATCTTGTCCTTTAATTAAACAAACTAAACAGCCGTTTGTTATTTATCTTATTTACACGACAGCATGTCATTGCTGTCTCTACACGGTCACGCATTTACAGTTTTCCTCTGCTCTATGTATCACGCACGGCAGACACGTGCGCACACAGAGGTGAGCACTAGAGCGCGGCTCGGGCCGCATTTTCCTGACCGAACCTGACCCGACTCTGACACAATTATGAGCGACCCTGACCCAAACTCGATGCAGTTTAGTTATTGTTATGTCAGTGTGTAAATGACCATCAAAAGACTGCTGTTACGCACAGTCAAACTCGCCGCGTGCGCAGCAACGCAGCACGGCACTGTACACACACTCAGTTGGAGCGGAGCCTGTGTTGCATTCAGGCGTTGTCACGTAAATAACAAAGTCCAGCACTTGAACAGGCCATAGCACAACACAGCAGCATGTCAAGTGGGCCGAACCCAAGCAAAATGTTTGATTCGTTATCAAACATCAAATTGACGTTGGGGGACGTTGTCCTAACCTAGAATTCGGTCACCTGATGTCACACCTACATTCAAACAGATATTGACTGATGACACTGGTGTCCAGCTGGGCAGTTTGTTGGAAATAAGTCATTTTATTTAGTTAGATGTGAAAATATCTTGTTTTCCCTCACTGCCTGTCTCTGCCGTCGCTGGCAGGCTGTTTATTATCCTGTAACGTTATTCCCACCGCTCTTTCTCAGTTCAGCTGCCTTTTCTATCACTACAGACTGACCTCTGGTGGCGTGTGCTGTGCACTACACACAATATAATACAATACAATCTGTGTATCAGTTCAATAGAAAGAAGAGCAGCTGAGGAGCATCTGTAATTCATTGAAAACTAGGATTTCTAATATCCTGGTAATCACTAACACCACGATACGGCTCAAGCCCGATACATGTATGTACTGTGTATTACCTCCCTGCAGACAAAGATGCTAGTGTACACAGTGATGTATGAGGGTCAATCGACTTCACGTCCCCCTCATATCCCTGCCAGCGATCAGAGGATATTTAATCAGCAAGTCCCATTAACATGTACAAAGCACAGAGCGTCATGGTACGCGGAGCTTTAACACACACAGAAGATCACAGATAGAAAGCCATTCAGCATTCTGTATCGGCGTGTTCACATGTTTGATCAGGCTTTGTGTTTGCTCATATGAAGTGTCACTGTATACGGGTCTATGTACACACACTCAATTATCTCCTCTCAGTCGGCCTCGGCTGGAGCCGCGGAGCCAGCAGTGTAGTGGTGTGTGTAATCCAGAGCGCCTGGGCATTAAGGCTGGTCAGTCAGGCTTGTGCACACGTTTGGTAACATGGCAAATGGTCCGATCAGAGCTTTTTTCCAAGTCAATTTATATAACGCAGACTACTTGGGCATGCATGTTCTTTTTTTAGCAGTCCATTGTTTCACACCTTCACACCTGGCAGCTTCCTGGTGCATTTCATTTCTGGCCAGTGAGCAGCTCACATGTTAAATATCGGGGGTTAAGTGCCTTGCTCAAGGACACACTCACAAGTGTCTGGTAAAGGGATGGAGCAGGTTTCTTATTAACTTCCTGTCCTGACAGGATGTTACCTTCTGGTGGAGTTTTAACTAATTTGGTCAAAATTCAAATGACCAAAAAGAAGATGTTTGTATTTTATTTTTTAACCTATAACTCCATGACAACAGTACTTTATTACACTAATTGTCATATTACTTTTCTGTTACAACCCACAAAATTGGTAATTGCCTCCTTTCTCCTCAGAACTCAGACTTCACATGTGCCCCTCAGTGTGAATATCAGGATCAACACATCCTCATTGTGACCTCGTCACATGTCCACGTTTGGTCATGGACTTTCCACGTCCACATGTGACGTTCTGGGACACCGTGTCAACTTCAGCCTGTTACATGCATTGTCTGTTTTCAAAATACACTTCTGTTTTCACAGGAAATGTACAGTTTGCATACAGACTCTTTCAAAATAAAAGCACAATGTTGGTCCAACACAGCAAATTGATGTTTTGTCACCCAACACAGGTGGTTGGGTTTAGGACAAAAGAACAGGGTTTGGCCTTACAATCGTACAGGAGGTGGTTGTTAGACCCAGCCACCAGCCCTACCTGGCTATGTTTCCCCCTGACAAAAATAATTTTTACCTGGGGATTTTCTGTTGCCTGTGACTGGTGTTTTCCCAAGGATCTGACTGACAGATGGAGAGCTAGGCATTATTTCATCTACCACATATCAGCCACAAGCTTTATTAGTTCCTTGTTGTTTGGAGCCTAAAAATCCAGTTTTGGTTCTTAAGACATTGCCGGGCATCAGCAGGCTCACCTTTGTTGAGTTGTATTTCAACATACTCCACGTGTTGTTGGTTGCAGTAGGTTTTTCAGAAGGTTTTTCAGAAGGTTTTGAGGTTGTGTTTTTCGCAGTGGAAGGAGTCTTAGTACCCCTACCTGGAACAATGATCTTGCCATCTTTCCTCCTGACAAAATGAAAGAAACAAGAATATTTTCAGGTGTTGAATGTAAACATCTTTATCTTCTAGTGATACCAGAAATATCAATTTATGAATGCATATGACACTTAAACAATAATGGTGCCCAGTGGTGTATCATCATGCCAATGATTTTTTCGTCGGTGTCTGATGCTGGAAGTCCCTGACCAAGCACCGGTTTTCGACAACTTGGTGAGTGACACCAGGTTGGCAACAATTAAATTAGTTGGTCAGTGACTTCGTGTGTATGACACAGGCGACAAAGCTGTCCTCTTATGTCGACATGATACGTGGCAGGTTGGCATTATTGTTTAAATGGCGCTGGCAGCATCAGGGGGAAACGCAATGGGACAACAATGAAAATGAAGGCGACAAAAGTCTGAGGAGGGCGAATGGAAGGTGGGTGATGGGTCCAACTGGCCGAGAGACCAATGTTGCTTCCCATGTGATTGTAAAGCCAAACCCTGTTCCAGCTGTCAGTCATGACATCAAACCACCATTTTATAGCATCAAATAACTTAAAACCAAACTTATCATAAACGTGAACATTTGAACATACATCAGCAACCTGGTCTCACTCCGAAGTCGTCGAAATCCGGTGCTTGGGCAGGTGACTTCTGGCGTCAGACACCGACAAAAAGAGCCGTTCTTTTACATTGGCATGATGTGTGACTGGTCGCCGTAATTTTTTAACAGCCTCCAGTGGCATCAGGGGGGAAAGGCGGCAGGACAGCAATGGAAGTTAAAGTGGTGGAAGTCCGAGAAGGGTGGGCAGTAGGGGTGGTGGATGGGTCCAACAACCACTGACTTTCACCCAGTGAGGCCGGCGTTCGTCTCCCGTATGATTGTAAAGCCAAACCCTGTTCTTTTTTTCTAAACCCAACCACGTGCATTTGGTGTCAATTTGCTGTGTTGTACCGACATAGTGCTTTTGTAGTGTATTTTGAAAACAGACAATGCATGTAACAGGCTGAAGTTGACACGGCGTCCCAGAACGTCAACAACCAACACACCCAGGGAACCTTGGACGTCATATGTGGACGTGGAAAGTCCATGACCAAACGTGGACGTGTGAGGAGGTCACAGTGAGAATTTATGTTTCAGTTTCAGACTTTAAGGACCTTTTTATCTCTGTTGGTAAAACATCTCCAAAACCAGCTTTTTCAGGAATGATGATGATGAAATTGTTTCACACAACGTGCATATTTTCCGTTATCTTACATTGGGATTTAACAAAACACATGACGACACTGATACGATGTACCAAATCAAGGACAGTTCAGCGTGCCTGTGTAAAGATTAGTGTGAGAACTCCAGTCTCATGAACATCCTGGAGAAATTCCTCTAACACTAACAATGTGAACCCGATTTCATGCCTCCATACTTTACACCCAAATAAGCTGAAAACTCCACGAGGTATATGAGTCACCTACATGACTGTGGCAACGTGTCATCCCACATATTATGCAATCCCCCTCTGGGTCAATCAGCAACCAATATGTCACCTTGATCTGACCTGTAATTGTTCAGGACCCTTTTGGGCCAATTAGCAGGAGGAGGAAGAGGCTGCATCGTCGTGCTAAAGTGCATCATGGTCTCAGATATTACATGACAGATGGATGAAAAAGCAAGTGAAGGGAAAAGACAAACACCGGAGAGATGATTCACTGACTTACCCCCACATATTCATTTTCTCAGAAACACTATCATGCTTTTGTTTATCAGTGTGGGTATTTTCTAAATTGAATCAGCTGGGAAAGCATCAGTGGTGTAACGTCCGAGATAAAGGAGGAGTCATCTCTATCTGAGGGATACACTCACTGTTCAATAACGCCTCTCAAAGATAGTAAAAGACAGTTCAGAACTTAGAGTTATTAATCTTCTTCATGTGAAGCAGTCACAAAATAAATGTGAATTAATGGAGAATATTTTCAGGCGTGTTCTTGTTGTGTGTGTTGAGAGGGGAGTTAATGAGGAAGTGTTGTTCAGGAGTGTGTGTTACTCGGGGTCATGGACAAGCTTGAATCATCTTGGCTGTCAGAGGAGGAAGGGCAGCCACACTCACTGAGTCTGTTAACCATTTGTTGGACAGTCTTAATTAACTTCTCTCTGGTTGTGACTCTATATGTGTGTTGTTGATGTGTACTCCAGTAAAAGCTGCTTTTATTCCCCAAATTCCACTAAAGGATACAAAATCAGCTTTCTTTACAGTCACTGCTTTAAAGGGATAGTTCAGATTTTTTGAAGTGGGGTTGTATGGGTACTTACCCATAGTGAGTGTATTACGCAGACCTCCTGTCTGTCTCTGTGAGCTGAAACCATTTCCCTCAGTGGAAACAAAGCTTTTATTTACTTTAATTTCACAGATAAGAAACAATAAACTGTGAAGTCAATAAAGCCTCCACAAAAATAGCATTTTAAGTCTTGTGTGTGATTTATCCTGGCTGAAATATGAGCAGAGGAAATCTCTGCTAACTGCTAGGCTAATTTATACAATGTAAAATGCCATAGGCTTGTGCTAATAACGTTAGCATGTTGTATTTGTTTGGAAAACGTGTTTAGTATAAGACAGTTGTTTTGTCAGTGAACCTTGTGAGCTGTAATGGAGCTGAATTTTGTAAAGTTACCTTTGTTAAATGTTGCTGTTGTCCCTGGCTTGCTAGGCTAATCTATACAATGTAAAATGCCATAGGATTGTGCTAATAACGTTAGCATGTTGTATTTGTGGGGAAAATGTGTCCAGATAAAGACAAGTGTTTGTCTGTGAATGCTGCCAGTTATAGTGAAGCTGATTTGTGTACTTGTGTTTGAAACTGTCTCTATTAAGCCATGTTTAATGTGTGTTTAATGTGTGTTTAATGTGTGTTTAATGTGTGTTTTGAATCAACTAAACTTTACAGCACTTCACAGAAACCTCACCGCCGACTAGTGTGTTAGAGGTGTAACTGCAGAGTGACACAGACACACCATTGCACAAGTGTAAATGCTCATAGTGGTGTAGGCCACATGTGTAGGCTCTGCCGCACCAGTATAAATCCCGCTTTAGAGATAGGGTTAGGAGCACAGACATCTGGAGGGAGCTCGGAGTAGAGCCGCTGCTCCTTCATGTTGAGGTGGTTCAACATCTGATCAGGATCCTCCTGGGTGCCTCCTGTTAGAGGTGTTCTGGGCACATCCCACTGGAGGGATTACATATCTCACCTGGTCTGGGAACACCTCAGGGTCCTCCAGGAGGTGCTGGAAAATGTTGGAGAGGGACGTCTGGGGTGCTTTGCTTGGCCTGCTGCCCCCGCGACCTGGCCTTGGATAAGCGGATGAAAATGGATGGATGGTGTATGCTATATTGAGAGTATTTTCACTGCTTCAGCTTTCTTCCAACAGGGAAGCCATTAAGGGTCTCAGTTCCCCTCCATGCTCTCGTCAAAGCCACCAGACTCCATTGAGAAAAACAGTCATTTTAGTTTGCTGAACACAGGAGCTGCTGGTCTATCGCTGCCTCGATCACTTAATTTGTTTGTGTTATTGTGTGACTTCCGTGAATCCGAATTAACCCTTTCAAATGCTGAAATCACACAATAAGACAAACAAACTCACTGATCGAGGCAGCGGTAGACCAGCAGCTCCTGTGTTCAGCGGTATTGAAACATCGTTTTTCTCAGTGGAGTCTGGCTGTGAAGAGAAGGGCTTCATTTTCCTGTCAAAAATCCTCCTGCTTCTCCAAACTGAAAGAGTGCCGACTGACATCTGCTGTATGTAATATACTGTCTGTGGATCTGAACTATCCCTTTAATGAAATTCAAGATTAGTTTTTGTTCTCATTCTTCAGTAGTTATTTCCCTATAAATCTGCAGACTGTTGAATATTATAATACGAGCACTCGTGTCTTGAACTTTGCCCTCTGCACTTTTTGTTAACTCGTAACTTCTCTGAAAATCGGAGCTTACTCTACAGCTGCGCACATTTCCTGTCACACCGGATAAGAGCATCAGCCAAACACCAAACTGTAAACGGAAATGAATAAATGAAAAACAGAAAATCCCTGAATGCTTTCCATTGGTCTGATCCGTAGCATAAGCTGTTTTCAGATACTTCCTGCTCAAAGCTGGAGCGCACATCCACAACTCCTCGCTGACACCTTGGGGTTAATCTCAAAGAGGAGACGGTTTAGACACACACACACACACACACACACACACACACACACACACACACACACACACACACACGCACAGAATGAGAGTTTAGTGCAGATTAGGCTATTAGAGATGAGCATCAGCACTATTCTAAAGCTGATTCAGGAGTTTTTCCAGACTAAAGAAGGAAAATGGGCTAATCTCCTGCCCGCACACCTACAATATGTCTGTCAGCTCAGGATTTACACCTACAGGGCTGTCTGGGCATATGCTCCGTGAAAGAGAGGACCATGTGCACTCAACGGACATGAGTGTGTGTGTGTGTTTGTGTGTGTGTGTGTGTGTGTGTGTGTGTGTGTGTGTGTGTGTGTGTGTGTGTATATCGGTCAGCTTGAGGGTGTGACTGCCAGCATCTTTCTGGAATCATGACGGCTTCTTTACCAGCAGCTGGGCTGATGATTAAGTGACACATGTGCTCATTAACTTCCCTCCATTGTCCGTCCAGTAAAATGAACCACAAGCAGAGAGCAGGAAGACACACAGAGACACACAGAGACACACAGTCGCAGAGACACACAGAGACAGACAGTCGCAGAGACACACAGTCACAGAGCGGGGGCATTTATTGATAAGGGAATGATTAAGACTGTGTTTCATTTCCTTTAGTTTCCTTTCCTTTCCTTTCCTTTCCCCTTCTTTCCTTTCCTTGCCTTGCCTTGCCTTGCCTTGCCTTGCCTTGCCTGTCCTGTCCTGTCCTGTCCTAACCTGTCTGGTCCCTCCTTCCCGATCTAATTCCCTTTCCTGTTCCTTCCTTACTCTTCTCTTCCACCATTTCCTTTCCTTTCCTCCCCTTTTTTCCTTTCCTTTCCTTTCCTTTCCTTTCCTGTTCTGTCCTGTCCTGTCCTGTCCTGTCCTGTCCTGTCCTGTCCTGTCCTGTCCTGTCATTTCCTTTCCTTTCCTTTCCTGTCCTGTCCTGTCCTGTCCTGTCCTGTCCTTTCCTTTCCTTTCCCCTTCTTTGCTTTCCTTGCCTTGCCTTGCCTTGCCTGTCCTGTCCTGTCCTGTCCTGTCCTGTCCTGTCCTAATTCTAATTAGGACTGTCTAATTCCCTTTCCTGTTCCTTCCTTACTCTTCTCTTCCACCATTTCCTTTCCTTTCCTGTCCTGTCCTGTCCTGTCCTGTCCTGTCCTTGCCTTGCCTTGCCTTGCCTTGCCTTGCCTTGCCTTGCCTTGCCTTGCCTTGCCTGTCCTGTCCTGTCCTGTCCTGTCCTGTCCTAATTCTAATTAGGACTGTCTAATTCCCTTTCCTGTTCCTTCCTTACTCTTCTCTTCCACCATTTCCTTTCCTTTCCTCCCCTTTTTTCCTTTCCTTTCCTGTCCTGCCCTGTCCTGTCCTGTCCTGTCCTGTCCTGTCCTTTCCTTTCCTTTCCTTTCCTTTCCTGTCCTGTCCTGTCCTGTCCTGTCCTTTCCTTTCCTTCCCCGTTCCTAACTTTCCTTTCCTCCCCTTTTCATTTCCATTCCTTTCCTTTCCTTCCCTGTCCCTTCCTTATATTTCCTTTCCTTTTTCCTCTATCTAATTCCCCTTCCTCTTCCCTCCCTCACTCTTCTCTCCCACCATTTGCTTTCCTTACCTCTTCCCTCTCTCCTCTCCTCTCCTCTCCTCTCCTCTCCTCTCCTCTCCTCTCCTCTCCTCTCCTCTCCTCCCTGTAATAGCTCATGGAGGCATGCCTGAGTCTCGGCCACCCTCATTAACCTTATCATTAAGCTGACCCCCAGCTGGACTCCGCTGCCCTCACACTGCTGTGGCTTTGACGAGCTGTGTCAATACATACACACTTGGCCATTAAGCTGGAAAAGCGAGAGCTGGGAGGGAGGAAGAGAGGGAGGAAGAGCGGGAGGCAGCAGCGGTGGATGCACAGTAAATTTATATAACGGCTGAGGCAGCGAGGGAGGAGAGTGTGAGAGAGGAATGAATGATACATCCAGGTTGATCTGAACTTTCCATGTACTCCATTCCTTTTGATGTGCTGTGAGTGTGTGCGTTCTGAAAGCCCGTGGTGATTAGCCTGTCTATGTCTCGGTGATATGAATGCGACCCCAGGGGAGTAAAGATGTCTAGACTTATTCAGAGAGGAAGCTTTATTATCTGCTGTACAGCAACTATGAAGAGGCTCATATTCACTCTGCACACCAAGCGCTGCAGTGGCCTTACGCAACCGTCCAAAAGCAGGAGTCAAATCCCAATCAAGTCATCACACAGGAGAGTGAATGAGGGCGGCGTGAAGAGAGACGCAGAGATAATGTTTCTGTATATAGACCACACATTATCACTTTATTATAAATACAGTGCACATGAATACAGAGTTCATCTGAAGCATAAATACCATTAATTTCCAGATAATAGTGGAATTCCTTTGAACAAAGCAGGAGCGTGCATGTTTTATAATATTTAAATAAACTTCATTTCCTCGGCACATACCGACAGATAGATTCCTTCACAAACAAGAGCGCCGCTCTTTGATTTCAAACAGAATGGACACGTCGCTTTGAGTGTTCGTCACAATGGCAGATGGCGGAACAAGAAAAAGGAAGAGATGAAAAATTACATGTTTATCTTCTTCTGTAAAATGACCTTGACCAAAGGAGCAAAGACAAACTTATTTCCGACATGAAATAAAATGTAGTTTTACTTTTTGCATTTCACAATTAGCATTAAATACAAAGATGAGTTTGATGGGAATGTCAATAGTTTCGCAGGTGTTAAAGTGTTGCACTTGATGCTAGATAAAAAGTTTTAAAAGTTTATGGCCGTTCCATCAATACTTACCCAAAACCACTAACTCACTGTAGCACTGAGAAAAATTCAAGTGTACCAACATGTTCTCACTCAGACCTCGTCACATATCAACGTTGAGTCGTGGACTTTCTACATCAACACAACAAAATAAACGCACTGTGTCGCTATAACACTGCAAATTGATGTTTTTTTGGCCTTCAACAACAAACACGTGGCTGGGCTTAGGAAAAAAGAACAGGTTTTGGGTCTACATTCATACAGGAAGTGAACACCGGCCTCCTGGGTGAACATTGGTGGTTATTGGACCCATCCACCACCTCTTAAACCCTACTCAAACTTCTGCCGCCATTAGAATGTAAAATAACAGATAACATGGGCGTTATGTGAAATAATTTCATCAGCTTTCCTGGAAAAGCTGGTTTTGGAGATGTTTTACTAACAGAGATAAAAAGGTCCTTAAAATCTGAAACTGAAACATGAATTCTCAACACGTCCTCACTGTGACCTCGTCACATGTTCACGTTTGGTCATGGACTTTCCACATCCACATATGACGTCCAAGGTAAGCTGGGTGTGTTGGTTGTTGACGTTCTGGGACGTTGTGTCTGTTACATGCATTGTCTGTTTTCAAAATACACTTCTGTTTTCACAGGAAATGTACAGTTTGCATACAGTCTCTTTCAAAATAAAAGCACTGTGTCAGAACAACACAGCAAATTAACATTTCTTTCCTTCAGCAACACACACACGTGGTTGGCTTTTGATTGAAAGAACAGGGTTTGGCTTTATAATCTCACAGGAAGTGAACACCGGCCTCCTGGGTGAAAGGCGGTGGTTGTTGGACCCATCCACCACCTCTCCCACACGCCCTACTCAGACTTTAGCCCTCCTAACTTACATTGTTGTCCTGCTGCATTTCCCTCTGATGTCCCCTGGTGCTGTTACAGAGTAACTGCGACCTGCTGCATATGATCCCTACGTGAAAGGATGGTTTTTTTTGTCGGTGTCTGACGCAGGAAGTCACTGACTTTTTGATGACTTCAGAGTGAGACCGGGCTGAGGGAACGCCAAAGTAATTAAAGGGACAGTTCAGTGTAAAATTCAAAAAACATATTTGTACTCTCACCTGTAGCAAGAGGTCACTGTACCGTATCATGGCGCAGAAGGAAGCGTGTATCTTCTTATAGACAAAAGGCTGGCATGAGATGTAATTATTAATGGTGTCCTCTTCGGCTGAGCAGTAACATTAGCTAGCTCAGAGGTGCTAGGTGGGCTAACAGTAAACGCATCCTTCTGCACCGTGTAATGAATCCAAGTACAACAGTTCACATGATATCCTTAAAAAATGCACACACAACAGTTTGTATAATATCCTACAAATTTGCACCCCACAAATGACGTTACATCCTTCACCTAAAGTTATGCAAGTTAAGTTACTGTTGTCAGGTTAACGAAAAGAAACATGGTGAGAACGTACCTTGAAATGTTTCAAAGTTCTCTCATTTCCAAATACCCGTTTCAACGGGGGAAAGTCCTGTGTTTTGTGACCCATCCACTGTCCCTGCCTGCTGCTTTATAAGACTGCTCAGGACTGCTTACTTCTTTCTATGATGTGGAATGTGTACAAATGTTAGTGCATTAGGTTTCATAGGTGTGTTACTTTTTATAGAACAGACTGAGCGGTGATATGATTAGCTGGTGTAATTTGGTAGAAAGAAAATAGCTCCTACATGACATTACACGGAGATACTGAGTAACCAGGTCAAGATTTCTATCAATAGACATTCCTGTTGAGTTTTCTGATTTTTTATTTTTATTTATTTATTTATCTTTGGTCCTTTGAGCACCACAAGCCGAGTGCCAACTAGTTCCATTTTATCAGAGAGACGACGGACATCTCTACGGCTGATATCAACACTGGACAACTCACACCAAAACTATGCAGATTGATAAACATCACCAAAGACGGGATCACCGTCTGGGAACCATTAACGTCTGAAGCAAGTTTCATGGCAGTCCTTCAAACAGGTGTCGAGATGTTTCACTAAAAACCAAAGCTGACTGCGTCATGGTGGCGCTGAGGAAGAGTCCGGTTCATCCTCTGGGGACCATGAATATCTGAACCTAACTTCCAAAATCCAAAAGCTGATGAGAGTTTTCAGTCTGGGCCAAAGTGGTGGACTAACTGACCAGCGTAGTCTTCCTCAGATCCATGTGTGGCTGAAGAACATCATGAGTTAGCAGGGTCTGTATTTTTAATGAGGCCTGTACCATGATACTCAGACTTTAGATAAAAGGACTGCCTGGCTGGACCTGAATATCTTGTCTAATGCATCTTGTTAAATGTCAAATACGCCAAAGCCTGTTTTTACCAGCCACTGAAAAGTAAAGCCTGCGAGTTCTTCTTTACACTCAGCAGTGATGCGTTACATAACTAAATAACACTTCCACTACTAGACTTACTGCAGCGTGTCAGGGCAGTGGTGGAAATAAGTGACTGTGATTACGCATAGAATGCGTTTGTTTCTCCTCATAGTCGCAGCGAGCGGCTATTTAAAGACGTGTTGCTTTCATCGTAATGATATCCCAGAGATCTCACTGTGCTTCACACATTGTCATGGTGATGAGGATGGGATGGAGGGGGGGGCTGAATCACACCAATTCCTCATCTCCAACAAGGTGAGAACTTGTCGTCATTGAGCTAAAACACTCAATGAGTGAGGAGCAAAATATTTGGTGGATTTCTGAATGACCACTCAGGCCCCTGGCGTTAGCGCCTGTCTTTGTTTCTCCTGTACTTCCTTTCTTTTCAGTCTTCTGCCCTCTCCGTCCACGAAGATCTTTGAAGTCTCCGTGATTGAAGTGAGGGACAAATATCAGTGTAACATGTATGTAATGTAGATGAACATGTAAATGAATCCATAATGTATTCAGATTGGCTCTTTGTCTCCGTGTTTGGAGCTCCTATAGGTGATTCTTGCCCCGGGCATAACAATCATTCAACGTGTTAATGGGTCGCACACTGAGCTCGTTAGCTATGCACAGTCCTCATTAACATACAAATTCAATTAACTTTCTCTGCAAAAAAAAAAGAAAAAGAAAGGAAAGAAGGAAAGAAAACAAATCTTTTGTGTGATGCCTCCTCTTCCTGCGTTTTATCTTCATCTCAGTCACAGTGAGTGGAGGAGAACGCCAACGCTGCGGTGACTTTCTCTGTTTTGGGCTCGATGAATGCTTTATGGTTTTTTTCGCAAGGTGATGCAGTTCAGAGGCGCAGCCAGACATCCTTGCGCAGGGTGAATGAGAATGTTTTGCCCTCACACTTTATGAAGGAGACTGTCAGGTATTTGTCCGACGCCATTAGCTGTCTGTGGAGGCTGGGTGGCAGCTGTTTTAGGAGGCCATTGCGGGGAGACAGCACGGGTTTCTAACTGTGGCAGAATTAAACAGTCCTCACTATGTTGATTGAAAGCCAATTTTCAAAGTGGTGTGCAGTCAGAATGTTCAATAGCCGTGGCCTAGCAGGCAGAGCCTTCATCTTCCATCATGTATTCTATGGGCAATGCTCTTATCATGGGAATTGGTAATTAGTGGCATGCATTGTGTCAGAGGACAGAGCACTGAATACCAACGACATTAAAGGCCTGATGAGATAAGAGGAGTGTGTGCTCGTGCTGGTGGCTGTGTGTATGTGTGCGCCCCCGCTTGCATTCATGCTCCAGGGACGACGGTGAGGTGCCTCGGCCACGGCAATGCATGACTTCAATTTACATGTTTGCATATTTGACAATTAACCAAATTGATTTCCTGCGTGTGCTGAGCGGCAGCACCGGATGTCTGTTTTCCCAAGGATTTTCAATACTGCGTCCATCGCCATATCAAACAGGTCCAATAATGGCAGTGTCTCATTTGCATACCATTAATTAGACATTCATATTAAATGGCTAATTAGCATATATAGCGTTCTGTGTTTTGTCAGGGTGAAAGCTATAGCAGCAATAACTTTTCCTTTCATATCACTTGTTTTTGCTATCTATGCAAATGCGGGTAGTTTGTGATGGTTTTAATCAGTTAGTGTGTGCGTCTGTGAGCAAAGAGGAGAGATGTTGAACATACCTTTTACAGTAGAGGCTGAGAAGAAAAGCTGTCTCGCAGGCATGGTGAAAGAGAGATAGAGAAACACACTAATGATTGTGTTTTTTTCCGCCACAGAAAGAAAAAGAGACTAATGATGCTTTTTTTTTGTTTGTAGTTGACATTTTCTTTGAAGACTGATAATGAAGCTCCTCAGAGAGTTGCAACCGCAGCCAAACTTATCCCAGCAGTCTTATTACCATCGCTGTTGTTAGTGTCACCCAGGAACGTAGTGCGGAATAAACCCACCTGAACTCAGATGAACCGTTAATGTGCAAAACAGGGGCGGAGAGATGATTTCAGAGGTCTGAGGGGGGCCGCAGTTAGTACCTCAGACAACCCTACCCAAACTGGAACAAAACACAACCATGTTTTTTTCTTTAATAAATAAATATTTGTGATGAAGGTGATCAATATATTGATGAACCCTGTAAAAGTGCAGAATCAAACCACTAACCACTAATCTCGTGTATTTTTTCACCTATTGCTTGGATTTAGTTCAAATTTGTATTAAAAGTGCCTCAGTGTCTGCCCTACACATCAAAGCAAAATGAAAATCACAATACATATTCCATATAAAACTAGGGACCCTTTAAAAAGAAACTTAATTCTACTAAAGCTAATAAACCATGGTATACTGGCACAGTTGGTTAAGGAACTCTGCACAAAAAAAGGTGGTGCAATGAAACCAAATGTGTGTAAAATAAAAACTAAAACGCATTTTCTTTCATGTTAACATGTGACAAATTTTGCAAAGTATCATTTGTACATCTGGAGATATCTTAGAAATAAAATTTTAACCCCATTAAACCAAATGGAAGTGTATCACCTCTTACAATGTTCAAACCAGACCAATCCGGTCTCACTCCATCAGACAGTAACAAACAAAGTCGTCCTTTCACACTGGCATTATACGCGGCTGGTTACAGTTATTGTTCAATGGCACCCGGCGGCGTCAGGGGAAAACGTGGCGGCATAACAATTGAAGTTAAGGTGGTCCGAGAAGGGTAAACGGGAGGAGTGGAGGATGGGTCAAACAACCACCAACTTTCACTCGGAGGTCGGTGTTCACTTCCTGTATAACTGCAAAGCCAAACCTTGTTCTTTTTTTCCGAAGCCCAAACATGTGCTTATGTTGCCTGAATGTGTGTGTGTGTGTTTGCAGAACATAACTACGTGTGTTTGTTGTTGCTAACGCAGTGCTTTTATTTTGAAAGAGACTGTATGCAAACTGTACATTTCCACTGAATACAGGAGTGTGTTTTGAAAACAGACGATGCATTTAACAGGCTGAAGTTGACACTTGCATTTCAACATTAGGTCGACAGGATGCACCTATCCGTAGTATTTATCACCTACATATACAACACATTCTCACGCCGACTTGCCGCATATTGACGTTTGGTTTTCTCGTCCACATACGACGTGCAAGGTACCCTGGGTGTGTTGGTTGTTGACGTCCTGGGACGCCGTGTCAACTTCAGCCTGTTACATGCATTGTCTGTTTTCAAAATACACTTCTGTTTTCACAGGAAATTTACAGTTAGCTTACAGTGTCTTTCAAATTAAAAGCACTACGTCAGTACAACACTGCAGATTGACGGTATTTTTTTTCAACAACAAACACACGTTTGGGTTTAGGAAAAAAGAACAGGGTTTGGGCTTATAATCTTACGAGACGTGAACACCGCTCTCTCGGGTGAAAGGCAGTGTTTGTTGGACCACAGCTCCCTCCCGCCCTACTCTACACTAACTTTCGTCCTTTTTCCCTGATGCCGCTGGGCCCTGTTAAACTATAACGGCAACCAACGCCTTTTTTTCATTGGTTTCTGACGCCACAAGTCACTGCCCAAGCACCAGATTTCTGTCAATTTACGTTTGATTGGCATTCATAAACATACACATGTGCCCACTATTGAATCTGAGTTTCCAGTGGCGTGAATGAATCCGGTGTTGGTTTCTAGTACTAAGGTTTTTTATGTGCAAATCTCCTCACAGATTTATTTACATTTCATGAATGAGACCAAATGATTCTTATTTTCAGGTGATCAAACACTGAGAAAAATATACTTATTATATTGCATTTCTGCCAATATATCCCCTAAATCTCACTCACTGGATCTCTGAATACAATGAGACGGTGACATGGAGCTAATAACTTATATGGTGTCATCCATTTTGGACTCTTTGGCTCTCCGCTCCTTTAAAAGTCAGTCAAGACCCCTTTGAATCTGTGGGTCACAGTCCTCCAAAGTTGGAGGCCCATGACCAGATTCACTGATGGATTCCATACGATTGAACTGATGTCATCTTATTAAGGATGACCATGGTCCTGATGATGAAGGTCAGCTGCTATCAGCTGTGCAGCCCAGAGTTTCTGCTGCAGGGTAAAAAAATAGCAAGGAATGGTGATGGAAAAAAAAGTGCAGTATAAATAAAGAAAGACAGAGAGAAAGAGGTGGGAGGGATGGGAACGGAAAGAAGGATGAGGTAAGCCCTATGGGAGAGGCCTGCGCCGACTTGCTAAACCCCTCCAACCTCCTCCTCCTCCTCCTCCTCCTCCTCCTCCTCCTCCTCCTCCTCACTCCTTTCCTCCATCACTTCTCTTTCCAGGGCGAGACAACAGGAGGGCAGATTAAATAAGACGAGCGAACATGAAGGGGGAAGGAGTGACATCAACGGTGACATCAGGTGGATGAGAGGTCAGAGGTCAAACAGATGATGCTTTGTTTTTCACAGAGAGTCAGTGCCTCAGAGGTGAAGCCCCGAGAGGCGAAGACGCTCTGCTTTGTTAGCTCTGACCTGTGCTGGTGGGTGTCTTGACGGGTGTGTCCCCAGGGGTGAGGCAATTTTAGATGAACTTTAGCCTCCCTGTGCCCTCTTCACCCTCCCTCTGCTCCAGCTAAGCCTGTATGCTCTCGCACCGGCTTGTGTCCCATGGCGTGTGTGTTTTTTGGGATGGAGTCGGCCCGTCTGTAAACTGTGTCTGACCCCGTGTATCTGCAGGGCTCTCCCCATGAAAACTCACACACACACATGAGAGCGCTCCCTTAGTGGGGTACACACTGCTTACAGCATGATGTGATGACTTGTGTCTCAGTGAAAGGCCTCTTTGATAGGACGGGGGGGGGGGGGGGTTCCCATCATCTCGTGCGACACTCGCTGAAGGAAATGGCGTGTAAAAGAGATTTAGGCAACAATAGCAGTTCACACTGTATAAGCTCTTTATTCTCTTGACGACTGTAACACCGCTCTACCACATAGTTGTTGTTAGGTTTTGTTGTGCATCCACAACAAACATCATTGTCTTTGTTTACAAACAATAAAACCCCAGTTAAGGTGATTCATGCAAATTCTCTGACCTCAACAACATTCAGTATCAAACTTACATTAGCACCTGTGGTTGTATGACTCCGCCCACCAGTCCACCCTGTAGTTATATGACTCCGCCCACCAGTCAAACCAGCCAGTCAAAGTTTCAGTGTAGAGCCATGTCAGTGAAAACATGGACACTTCACACACAGAAGATCTAAACAATCAGCACAGGGTCAAGATTAGAGTCACCATTTTAGTATCTGACCAAATGTCTCCCCTTCTGTTTCTGAGATAGAGCATTGAATAACAGAACATTATGATGTCACAGTGAAGCTGACCTTTGACCTTTTGGATATAAAACTTTTATCTAAGATTTTGTCATAATTAGCGTATGACTTCCTGAGTTATGGCCAAACACATGCTTCATGAGGTCACAGTGACCTTTGACCACTAAATTCTAATCAGTTCATCCTTGAGTCCAGGTGGACATTTGTGCCAAATTTGAAGAAGTTCCCTCAAGGTGTTCTTGAGATATTGCGTTCTCAAAAATCTGACCAATGTTAAGTCACATTGACTTTGACCTTTGACCACTAAATTCAAATCAGTTCATTCTTGAGTCCAGGTGGATGTTTGTGCCAAATTTGCAGAAATTCCCTAAAGATGTTCTTGAGATATTGTGTTGAATGAGATAAATGTTAAGTCACAATGACCTTTGACCACCAGAATGTAATCAGTTCATCTTTGAGTCCAAGCTGATGTTTGTGCCAAAATTGAAGAAATTCCCACAAGGTCTAGTTTATTTTATTTTATTTTATTAAAGTAGGGACGGTGCAAATCAAGAAGTACACATGGTATAAAAACACCAGCATTAGCCAAAGGGCTTTTTTTGTAGTTCCTTGTTACGCAAGGCTACCTAAAGAACAAAACAAACAAACACTAAATTTTAATCAGTTCATTTTTGAGTCCAGAGGGACATTTGTGCCAAATTTAAAGACATTTCTTTAAGGTGTTTTTGAGATATTGGGTTCATGAGAATGAGACAAATGTTAAGTCACAGCGACCTTTGACCACCAAAATGTAATCACTTCATCTTTGGGTCAAAGCTGATGTTGGTGCCAGATTTGAAAGAAATTCCTTAAGGTGTTCTTCAGATATCAGTTTCACAAGAATAAGACAGACAAGGTTACTGTAACCTTGACCTTTGACCACTAAATTCGAATCAGTTTATTCTTGAGTCCAGGTGGATGTTTGTGCCGAATCTTAAGAAATTCCCTCAAAGTGTTCCTGAGATATCGGGTTCATGAGAATGAGACGAATGTTAAGTTACAATGACTTTGACCTTTGACGACTAAATTCTAACCAGTGCATCCTTAAGTCCAGGTGTACATTTGTGCCAAATTTGAAAAATATGCCTCAAGGTGTTCTCCGAATATCGGGTTAATGAGATAGACAAGATCACAGATAGATAAGGTCACAGTGGCAATGATCTTTGACCACTACACTCTAATCAGTTTATTCTTTCAAGTAGACATTTGTGCCAAATTTGGAAAAAAAAAAAAAAAAAAAAAAGATTCCCTCAGGCGTTCTTGACATATTACGTTCACGAGAATAAGACAAATATCAAGTCACAGTGACCTTGACCTTTATCACTAAATTCTAATCAATTCATCATTGAGCCCAGGTAGACGTTTGTGCAAAATCTGAAAAGAAATTCCCACAAGATATTGCATGCATAAGAATAAGATGACTGTTAAATCACAGTGACCTTGACCTGTGTCCACCAAAATGTAATCAGTTCATCTTTGAGTCCAAGCTTTTTAACCTACAATCCCCAAAATCTAATCAGTTTATTGTTGAGTCTAAGTGGACGTTTGTGCCAAATTTAAAGAAATTCCGGCAAGGTGTTTATTAGAATGAGATGAGTGTTAGGTCACAGTGACTAAATTGTATCAGTTCATCCTTGAGTCCAGATGGACCTTTGTGCCAAAATTAAAGAAATTTCCTGAAGATGCTCTTGAGATATTGTGTTAACAACAATGAGATGAATGTCAGCTCACAGTGACCTTAAACTCTGACCCCCAAAATCTAATCAGTTTATTGTTGAGTCTAAGTGGACGTTTGTGCCAAATTTAAAGAAATTCCCTCAAGGTGTTCTTGAGATATCACACATACGAGAATGAGACGTACGTATGTAGGGATGGATAACCTGAACATGTAATGCCTCAGGCCACCTATGGGGGGCGCAGTGACATAAACACTGAGATGACAGAGTGAATGGGCGACAGAGGAGCGTGACAGCAGTATTTATTTTATTATTATGCATTGAGAAAAATATACAGTGTGAGAGTTGGTGGTGTTTTGGCTCAGGCTAATCAGTGTGTTTGTTAATAGTCTCCTTAGAGGAAGGCACATTTCCCTCCCAGTCCCTAATGCAATAAAAGGCTTTTAGCAACTCCTTCAAATGCATCAGGACTGCGCTTTTCCCTATTTCCTTTGTATCTCATTAATTTCCATATTTAATTAGCTCGGCTCATTAAACGCCATGCACACAGGAATGTATGCAGGAATAATTGCGTGCGATGTTATAGACACAAATTATCCATAATGTTCTTGTGTGAGTTGTGACAGAACATGGAGGCCTTGTTGATTAGTCCACTCTAATGGACATGGCACTTGATTTGTTTGTCTATCAGTGTGTATGTGCGTGTGTGTACCCTTGGGTGCTCAAGTGTGTGTGTGGAAGCATGTATATAGTATTTGTGTGTGTGCACCGTGTGTGCCAATCTATCCGTCAACTCCAAACCATGTTAAAGAGTGAAATTACCCATCAGCTCTAGTAAAAGCATGGCTGACAACCTGTAATCATGGTCACGAGAGAAAACAAATCATCGTCGCACACGGGCAGACGCACACATACATACACTGCTGGTCAGGACAAAAAGATGGGGTGACTGGAGACAACAAAACACAAATCTAAATACAAAAATGCAAATGTGTGTCCATTTGTTTCCTCTAAAACAAGGAAGGGTCAGTACATCAGTGACAACAGTCGAATTTTGCACTGGTGCCAAATTTGGTGCCACTTCTACTGAAGTTAATGGAGCGGGTGACAAGTCTCACCATTACCCATCATCTGTATTGTTTCGTCTTTGACTGAAAAATGCTTTCACAAAATTAATAAAACACATTTCCTGATGATGGTTGCCTTTTTTTTTTAGCTAAATATGTGAGTTTGTATTTCTTGTTATTGGTCTCCAAACTGATCATGGCTCTGTCTCAGGCCCCTGATTGATCTGTGAGAGAGGTAAATATCTGCCAAACTAGGACTTGACTGTACGCTGCAGTGCCTTGCAGTTTGCCTCAATCATTTACATTTGTACTAATGTTAGCCATTTAATGTTAATTAGCTAAGAGAGGCTATAACGTTTGCTATCACTCACCAACAGCACAGCCTCCAGCCTGTTTCTTTTACACCTTCACAAAGATTATTTCTGACTAACATTAACAGTTAATGCAGGACGTCTCAACAGAGCTATTGCTGGCTAAAGTTAGCTCAGAGTTAGTACAGCTCAAATAAATATTTCCCAAAGATGGTTTCTGTCATTTTTGGTTGTTGTTGTCACCCTAATGTCAACACATCCTCACTCCGACCTCGTCACATGTCCACGTTTGGTCATGGACTTTCCACGTCCACATATGACGTCCAGGGTACCCTGGGTGTGTTTGATGTTCTGGGACGCCGTGTCAACTTCAGCCTGTTACATGCATTGTCTGTTTTCAAAATACACTTCTGTTTTCACAGGAAATTTAATGTTTACATAGTCTCTTTCAAAATAAAAGCATTACGTCAATACAACACCACGAATTGACTTTTTTATCCTTCAACAACTAACGCACCTGGTTGGGTTTAGGACAGAAGAGCAGAGTTTGGCTTTACAATCATAAGGGAAGCAAACACCTGCCTCCCAGGTGAACGTCAGTGATTGTTGGACCCATCCAACACCACATCCCACCCGCCCTACTCAGACTTCAGCCACCTTAACTTTCGTTGTTGTCCTGCCATGTTTCCCGCTGATGCTGCCACTCGCTGTTTAACGATAACAGCCACTGGTCACATATCATGCTGATGTGAAAGGACAGCTTTTCCTTCTATATCTGACGGCAGAAGTCACTGTCCATCGCCAGATTTCGACGACTTCGGAGTGAGACTGGGCTGCTAATCTATGTTCAAATGTTTAGTTTGGTCTTAATTTTTTATTTGATGCTATAAAAAGGCTGTTTGTTGGCATGTCTGACAGCTGTGTTGCTAATCAGTTTGGTTGCATTCAGTGGCGCTCCTTGAGATTGGTCTGTGGGTGAATGGGTGGGCACTCAGAGATCACTACTACACAGACTCTGGCTCCAAATTACGTCACTAGCACAAGATGGCGGCGGCCATATCCAGGATATTTGCCTTCATTTTTGTACAGTGGGGTAAGCAGAGACGTGTTGTCCATTTTATATACAGTCTTAGACCCAACAGGGACTTGGATGTTATAAGCAGCAGAGTCCGATAACGAGGATAATGAACTTGTACGTTTATCTAAAAAACATCAGCCACCATCATGTTATGTGTTGTATTTTTCCGTCAGAGGTGAAGCAGCACAGACATGATGGGTTGCAGTGGGACCTGACCCTTCCTTCTTTTATAATTTCCTTGTCTGTGAGTGTGTTTGCTGGGAGCAAAGCTAACACTAAATAAGAAGAATGATTAACAAGAGATCAACTTTGTCTTAATTGTCTCAGTGTTGAATCCTCAGCAGTCTCCATGGTGCAGTCTGCTTTTTATACATCACAGCAAATTAATGAGGGATTCTTCCCAGGCACGCTATCTCCCACTCGAATATATATTTACAGCTTTTATATGAGATGTTCTCGATCACACATTGAAAAGAACTATAGGTGATTTTTAATCATGTACCGTGGCGAGACGCGCATGAATAACTCTGACATTTACAATTAGCTGTTGTCAGCAGTCAAAGGCAGTAGTGCAATTTACTAGGTACACATTACTGTCGTAAATGGAAGTGACAACAATTTGATATGTTGTTTGAAAGTGGCGTGATAGCGAATTGTATTTGACCCTGTTTAAGTGGGCTCGCTCTTGATAGGCGAACACCCTTTATTCAAAAGAGATAATTGGTTTTGTAAAATGTTGTTCACGCAGGCCCCAGAACGTTTTGGGAGAGAAAGAAGCGGGCGTTGATTAACCTTGTCATAGTTCTTGACATCTCACGACCACGCAGCTCTCAAATACAACACGCTCTCCTGCATCGAATGTCGCTCTGCTCTCCCCTCCCTGCACGCCAAGGATAAGTGTTAAATTAGTGTTTTTCTTTATCATTGTCTTTGCCGTGACAGATGCATTCAGAGTGGAGACACGATTCTTTCAAGCAGGGTTAGAGACTGAGACGGTTAGTTTCTGATCCTGAACTTCTGAGGCAGTGATAGTTTATGACTCAGGAGGTTGGGGGGGGCAGTTTGGGGTTGCAGGCGGGGTCGGCCTCTCTGGTCTCTTTGGTCTCCTTGCTGTGGTTTCCCCACACTTGGCTGGCACACAAGTGTATTGTGCATGAGTCCTCTCTGATGTGGCGCTGCGATGATGAGTAAGCACACATATGATGGAGTGGGTATGTGTGTGGTATCCAGAGCTCTGCCTGACACATGGCCATAAGGAAATTGAGAGGCGGGATCCACGAGGGAGTTTGGAATATATATTACGAAGCGTTTTACAGGCCAAACTTTTCCCCCCCGTCTAATTAGAGGACAAGCTGTGGGTTCTGCCAGTTACGTAACCTCTAAAGACTTCCTGGTGAAGAAGTGATATGTTCAACATGACACATCTGGGTAAATTATTCATACATCTGGCTCCAGTTCAAGGATATAGTGGAGGATGAACTCACCTAAACTTTCCTAAGGTTTTCCATGCTTTTTATGAGCGTTAAATAATTCCTACGCCCGACACTCGTGATGTATATCACTGGTTATAGCCTTTTCTCAAACGTTCGTCGCAGGTTCTGTATGTCTTCTAGCCGTGACAACCAAAGAGTGATGTTCCCTTCTTAGATTGTTTCATTTGAAAATGGCACTTTTTAGGAGACCTGGGGGAGACAGAATTTAAAAAACTGTCAAACTGAAACAGCAGCTTTCTGAACTTTTAACACCCAACAAGCTCCTCTTTCAGCAGACCGTCCCTAACTGTTAAATTCCCTCATTTTTCAACCTCCATGTTTGACACAAAGGTTTTTGTCAGACCTCAGAGAGCTTCCAGAGTTTGTAGAATCCCAAAGAGTCAAAACTCTCCAGATTTGAGAGAAGAAAAAAAAAACCAAGATTCTGCTGTAATTTTATTTTATTTGCTGTCACGTTAATCATCTTGCCACCCATCAATTTTATTTTTCAAACACTTGGGAGGTCCCAGCCTCTGGATTGGGAACCACGCATGATCGTTGTGCTGAATCATATCAAGCATAAATGAAAGTAGTGCCTTCTCTCACTTTATAAAGGGTCTAACAACAAGTCTATTAATCCTTAATAAACACTTACTTAATCCTTAACCCTTAAAAAAGAGAACATAAGTCATGGTAGAGGAGGATATACTCCAGTTAAACTGATTTTTCACAACATAACCAGTAATAAATAATGTTGTATTACCTGTGAATAAAGAAGTAATAAAGTATTTATTAACAGTCAATAAGGGTTACACTTATTAAACTCTTAATAAAGCACACTTTATTATGAGGTGAAACCATAAATGTTTTATTAAGGAGAATAAAAGTCGCAGGGCAGTGATACGCTAAGTGCTAACGTTAGCATGTTAATATGCTCCCAGTCACGAGGCTAACAGACTGCGTTTAGCAGATAGTGTTGATCATGTTACAATTTTAGTTTAGCATGTTAGCAAACTAAGATTTGCTAATGAGCATGAGTCAAAGTACAGCTGAGGCTGATGGGAATGTCATTACCATTTGGTCATGAACCAAAGAATGGACAGAATCACAATGTTTGTGTAAGTGCTGCTCAGCAAACGCTGCTTCAGTTGGTTCATTTTTTAATAACTCAAAAAGAGGCCCACCTAAAGACACGCAATATCAGTTAGAGTGTACGCTACATTTATAGTATTTTCACTACTTTACCTTGCCTTGAGACAGCCCTCTCTGACTGAGCACTGAAGCCGTTATCTCAAAGCTACAAGACTCCGTAGACAATAACAGTAATTTTACTTCACAAAACACAGGAGTCTGTTATTGAAAACCCACACCGTAAAGCTTAGTACCAGAACCAACCCATTTCCTGTCATCGTGTCTAAGTCAAAGCCGCACCTATAGTTGTGCGGTAGTCTCTACGCCTTGGCCTGTGCACGTGACCTACACCGTTGTGAGCATTTATACTTGTGCAATGATGTGTCTGTGTCACTCTGCAGTTACACCTCCAAAACACTAGTCGGCGGCGGGGTTTCTGTGAAGTGCTGTAAAGATTAGTTGATTCAAAACACACATTAAACACACATTAACACACATTAAACATGGCTTAATAGAGACAGTTTCAAACACAAGTACACAAATCAGCTTCACTATAACTGGCAGCATTCACAGACAAACACTTGTCTTTATCTGGACACATTTTCCCCACAAAGACAACATGCTAACATTATTAGCACAAGCCTATGGCAGTTTACATTGTATAAATTAGCATAGCAATTAGTTGTACTCATATGAAGCCAGGGACAACAGCAACATTTAACAAAGGTCACGTTACAAAATTCAGCTCCATTACAGCTCACAAGGTTCACTGACAAAACAACTGTCTTATACTAAACAGATTTTCCCCACAAATACAACATGCTAACGTTATTAGCACAAGCCTATGGCATTTTACATTGTGTAAATTAGCCTAGCGACTAGCGGAGATTTCCTCTCAACACTGGGACTTTCCAACATCTGAAACTGACTGTAGCTTTCTAACCTGAAGTATCGTGCTGTGCCGCGGCCCCCACCCACCTGGCACACCCAGGAGATTAAAACAAACGTTGAGGGTTAATTGCACACGCTGTTCAGTCCGGCTCACACGGTGTGTTTGTTCACTCAGAGGTTTTGGAGTAGCTTTGATTGAGGCAAAGCGTTTGAGTGGGTTCAGGCTGCGTGTCATTGAGGTGGGCCTATGTTCATCATCATCAGCTCATAATGACGCCAGTACCGCCGCTGTTATCGCAACCTCTCTCTGTGGGTGGTTTTCCTCTGTGTGTGTGTGTGTGTGTGTGTGTGTGTTTTTTTAGAAGTGGGATTGAACAGTGCTACTGCCCTTGATCCTTCTCACTCTCTTGTACCTCTCCTTTTCTTTTCTTCTTTCTCTCATCCTTTGCTTTTTTCCCGTGTCAACGTCTGAACGTCTGGAACTCCCACAGAACTCCCAAGCAGCTCAGATTCAGAGGAAGTCCTTCCTGGGATTAATACGCACGCACACACACACAGGCACATACACAAACTTCCTCGTCAGATTTACCCCCTCTCATTCGTCCTCCCACAGACATCCTGTTTGTCTCCTTCAGCTCCTCTGCTCCCTCAGATGAACATAAGCCAGGGAGGCACGGAGTAAACAGCAGAGCAGTTTGTGAAGAGAAGGCGGCACGGAAGCACAAAGAACTCCTAAAAACAACCGCAATTCCTGTCAGCCGGGTCTCCAGCTCACGTTTCTATCCCCTGTTACCTTGCTCTTGTGTTTTTTCTCTCTATATTTAGAAGTTGTTGGTGCCGCGGACCAAATTCACTGACAATCAGTTCTAACCAGGATCTGGGACCTCGCCAATCATATTACAGCCACGTTTTTTGAGCTGTGCTCCTGGAATGAGAGAAACCTTGTTGATTTTTTCTGTAATCAGTTTCCATTATCTCTCGCCGCGGCGGTAGGCATCAGCTCTCCGTCCTGTCTTCTCATCCGTAGAGCGGTCTATCCAATCCATTTTACTCATCTGCCAATCTCCATCATTTCGATCTGGGTCTGTCCCCTCTTCCCTCTCCTCTCTGTCTCCCTTCACTCTCTCCGTGGCTAATCCATTACATCTTCTAATGACTGTTGTTTCGCTCTATAAAGAAAAGTGTGGGGCAGATTGACATTTCAGAAGCTGTGTGTGTGTGTGTGTGTGTGTGTGTGTGTGTGTGTGTGTGTGTGTGTGTGTGTGTGTGTGTGTGTGTGTGTGTGTGTGTTGGTAACTATCACCTCTCCCTGTGAAGCCTCATCCTATATACTGCAGCCTCTGTATGTTCACACACAAACTACAGCCGTGAGCAGATCTCAGCGGCAGAAGTCGAGCGATTCCATCCAGAGAAACATTTTCTGATCACAGCGGGTCAGCGTTTCAATAAAGACTCCACAGTTCCTCCTATTCTGTTGTTTTTGTCAACAGAATGAACATTTCTCTGTGTGTGTGTGTGTGTGTGTGTGTGTGTGTGTGTGTAGGATCTCTTCCCACATCAATTATTTTCAGCATTCTGATACTCCAGTTAGTCATAACAAATATTTTAGTCTCCTCTCCACATGTTCTTAAAATAAATCTAAGATAAATGGATCATATCAAGTGATTTGAAATTTAAATTTACTTTCCATCACAGTCTCCTACATTAGCTGGCATTTCTAACCATAGGTGGATTATGACACAATGGGCCCCTGGGCCTGGACGTGTAAAAGGCCCCCCTACCTCACATGATCACATTACTGTAGCGCATTATAAAATCATGTGTCACTCAGTAATGCATTACCGCCCAATAGGGATTCATATTCTCTCTGAAAAGTCAACATTTTCTGTCCTTAGAGCAGAGGAACAATAGGCCGGAAATCCTGGGGTGCGGTGTTGTACCGACGTAGTGCTTTTATTTTGAAAGAGACTGTATGCAAACTGTACATTTCCTGTGAAAACAGAAGTGTATTTTGAAATAGGACTGCAATGATTAGTCGACTAATCGATGACTAATCGACTATTAAAATAATCGGTGACTATTTTAGTAGTCGACTAATCGGTTTGAGTCATTTTTCATAGAAAAGTACAATAAAAGTACCCCAAAATACTCTTATTGCAGCTTCTTACGTTCAAATATTGGCAGCTTTACACACTCTCCCATGATGGTGAACTAAAACCCTTTGGCATGAGTACGAAACAAGACATTAGATGACATAATTTTGGGGTTTGGGAGAGACAGACCAACATTTTTCAACATTTTAACACATTTTTCAATAAATTGACTGGTCGACTAATCGAAGAAATAATCAACAGATTAGTTGCAGCCCTATTTTGAAAACAGACAATGCATGTAACAGGCTGAAGTTGACACGGTGTCCCAGAACGTCAACAACCAACACACCCAGGGTACCTTGGACGTCATATGTGGACGTGGAAAGTCCATGACCAAACGTGGACATGTGACGAGGTCGGAGTGAGGATGTGTTTGCAAGACATTTACACATTTCTGATGCATATATTTTATGTACCGGTACATAACTAGTTTTCCCTGTTATTATATTTCCCAGGATACAGGAACTAGTATCCTGTTTCCTGGGTTTAAACCCTACTCTAACACTGCAGCTAAATGAATACCAAGCTCTCAAACACATCATTAGATTCATATATAACAGCTTTTATTCTAAAACCCTCAGTAGATGGGCTCCTAACTACCAGGGCTGTCAGTGGGGCGGCTCAGGAGTCTGTGAATCACTCAAGGTTTCCCTCTCATCCTGTTTTTATCATTCTGTGCTTTGCTTTTAATTACAGTCTCTCACATGATCTTTCTAATCATTTTACAACTTTATCCACATGAAGCAGGATTTCTTTATTTTGATGCACATCACAGATCGAGGTTATTACATAACAGGCTAATGAGGTATGGATCAGCACAAGGACACCTGCGACATACGTCTTCTTTACCTCATATGACTCCATTACACCGGCAGTGACATTAACTGTGCGGTCGCAGAAAGCTTGTACATTGGAATTGCAGGTTTTCATAAAGATATTACGAGAACGGGCAAAGATATGGCTTTCATAGCGCTATCTTAGCGCACCACACACACTGCATGCTGCAAGGATACAATCGGAAAATAAAAAACATCTCTTCATCTAACAGTTATGGTGCCCTTGAAATTGTAAAGGGCCATTCGGAGACAAATTAGCAGTTGTAGTCGCTCCGCTGGAACCCCCACTGTGCCAGTCAGCGGCGCTCCCCTCTGATTTAAGATCATGAGCCTTCAGTGTTCAGCCACATCCACATGACAACTCTCTCCATTCATATGCTTTATGGAATCATCACTGTCGCCACCCAGCAAATGAGCAAGGCAATATTTAGGACAAATGCCACCGTCGAATGGCCCTGCGAAACAATGCTTTTGAATATTTCATCACTCTGAAAAGCCATATTAAAGCCAGAGGGGGGAGATGACATCCATTTCCTAAAGCTGTGTGGGTGTTGCAGCGCTGTACCTTACAGGGAGGTACCGGGATTAGCAGTCGGCACTGAAGCGCTGCTGTGGCTGATGGGTTGTTTGTGTTGCAGGGTGCAGTTTCCTCAGCGCAGCGAGGTCTGGCTGCCAGAGAGGCTGTGGAGCGCGCTGGCTGTGGCCTCTGCTGACTGGCTTTCTACACAGCGTCTGTGGAGGCAGAGATAAGCAGCCGCACACACTTTGTGCACACACATGCTGTTGATGTCTGACGTCATGGGTGGATTTTGTGTGTCTGTGCGAGTGTGTGATGTGTTTGGTTCATCTATTTTTAAGAGCCGGGGGGCATCTGGGTGAGGTTCCAACCAGACCTGGGGGCCAAAAGTTCAGAGGAAGGCAGAGGGAGAGGAGCGAGCGGCAGCTTGTGTGGATGAAGGCGATGAAAGACACGTGGGACGACGGTGAAAACGGTGTGAGTCGTGGCACTGAGCTGCCTCAGATGCATCGCAGTTGGTTATTTTCCATTCACTCCCATCACATTTTCATAGAAAACACATCACCATATTTATTATTAATCCAAACATCTCCCTTCCTCCCACCGGGTCCACTCGCCCTCAAAGCCGTGCGACCCTCCCTTGCCTCGCAGGCCAGCCTCCCTGCGAGGCAGCTCCAGGTAATGGCCTGTGAAATGACTGGGCTTTTGTTGGTCGGGAGGCTCGCTGGAGGCCCGGGCAGCTTATTTATGGAGCTACTGTGGTCTTTCTCCTGGCCTCGACACCTATAAATACACGGGGAAGGTTAGCCTGCTAAAACAAACAATGATGTGAGCGCGGGCCGTCTGAAATAGAATATGCAATTCTGCAGCTCGGCCCTCTATAAAAGGAGCTGGAGTCTATCTTTAGGTGGGAGGAGATTAGATTTAGAACTGTGGTGTGAATGCTGGTTCAGATCTAGTGATGACTTTGAGACGTAATAGACGGTATTAGACTTGAGACTTTATTGACCTGAACTATACTTGGTGCTCAGCCTCCTCCTCGCAGTGCAGAATGTTTACAGTGAGGTCTGAAGGCGGCCGCAGTGTGAAAGCAGGTTTAATTCCCTGTTACAATGACGCAACACGGTCAGCCCTTATATTTCATGGAATATTCTTGAAAATCAATCAGACACAGCTGGCAAACGTGCGTCTCGTTTGTATGATTTATATTGTGATTTTTTTCATTTCAATCTCTACCTAGCGTCCACGGTCCAGAACACATCAGCGTCAGGTTGTAGTTGGACGAGACCAGGTGTCAGAGAAAAGGGTGTTGGCAGTCAGGTTCCATATGTTAAACCTGGACAGGTTTCAACACATATACAGCACAGCAGCTCAGGCGAGCCGACGGTGGGAGCCACGGTAGATCTCCATTATGGATATACAAGGGGCTCTTGTTAGTGTCTGGTTTTAGCTGAGCGGAGCTGAGCACACAGCAGACAGGACTGGAGAGCAGCCCAGTCCTGGAGATGGCAAACGTGGTTAAACTGATAAAACTGTCATTACCGTGTTGGAGGCAGCTGGCGAGGTGCAAAGGCGAGAGAGAAAGAGTAAGAGAAAAATAGGAGCGAGAGAGCACACATCCTGTCAGGGTTGCTGGCTTGTAGCTTTTGGTTTAGACCAATATCCTGGGCCAATATTGGCCTGTCAGATACTGGTCAGTCATGGTGCTGATATTAGAGGCTCCACCCAGACCAAAGCAGGAGAAGCTACTTCTATTTATACACCAGGTCTGAAACCACAGAACTTATCCCAGCCTGTAAAGATAAATTTGGTTTATTAGAACTATGATTCCTGTGTTTTAATGTTGGCCATCAGTATAACTATTATTAAAACCATGCTAACTGCTCGTATCTGGACATTTTGCAGCATCTCTAAAACAAAAGCACTCAGTCAGCTTGGTGTTATACAGTAGGTTATCTAAACATATTTGAAGGGAAAATGAACAAACGATCATCTTTAACAAACATTAACAAAACTGTCTCTTTTAATATTTAATTTAATATTTAATAGCTACAGACTGACTTGGTGACGCAGACCTCCTGTCTGTCTCTGTAAGCTGAAACCATTTCCCTCAGTGGAAACAAAGCTTTTATTTACTTTAATTTCACAGATAAGAAACAATAAATTGTGAAGACAATAAAGCCTCCACAAAAATAGCATTTTAAGTCTTGTGTGTGATTTATCCTGGCTTCATATGAGCAGAGGAAATCTCTGCTAGCTGCTAGGCTAATTTATACAATGTAAAATGCCATAGGCTTGTGCTAATAATGTTAGCATTTTGTTGCAGTTGCAGTTTTGTCAGTGAACCTTGTGAGCTGTAATGGAGCTGAATTTTGTAACCTTACCTTTGTTAAATGTTGCTGTTGTCACTGGCTTCATATGAGAGGATATATATGCTTCTCTGTTTCCTGGTGTGTCACATTTGATGTCAGGGATGGGCTTTAAAACAGGTTAGTGAACAGTAGAAAGCAGCATGGAGGCCTGTGAAAAATGTTACAGTGGTTACTTCTCTGATACATATTCAGTCTCTCCATCAAACTTTGTGTCGAACAATTTTCAAGTGCTGCTTGGACAGAGAGGGACGGTATTTTGTGGCGGCCCATCATTGTATTGCGCCAGCAAGGGGGCTAAACTTGGCACGTCCACTGGGGTGTCGTGTTTTTATCACTGACTACAACACATCCTCACTGTGACCTCGTCACATTTCCACGTTTGGTCATGGACTTTCCACGTCCACATATGACGTCCAAGGTACCCTGGGTGTGTTGGTTGTTGACGTTCTGGGACGCCGTGTCAACTTCAGCCTGTTACATGCATTGTCTGTTTTCAAAATACACTTCTGTTTTCACAGGAAATGTACAGTTTGCATACAGTCTCTTTCAAAATAAAAGCACTACGTTGGTCCAACACCACAAATTAAGGGGTTTTTTTAGGTTAGGTTTGGGTGACAAAAGCATGTGGTTGGATTTAAAAAAAAAAGAACATAGTTTGGCTTTAAAATCTTACTCAGGCCTCCCAGATGAAGGTCGGCGGTTGTTAGACCCACCCACCTGCCCTACTTGGACTTCCGCCACCTTAACTTTCGTCGTTGTCTTGCCATGTTTCCCCCTGACACAGCCATTAAACAATAATCACAACCGGCTGTGTATCATGCCGTTGTGAAAGGACAGCTTTTTAGTCTGTGACAGACACCAGAAGTCACCAACCAAGCACTTGATTTTGACGACTTGAGAGTGAGACCCGGCTGATGACTACTGCAGAGCCATTTGACACAAGAGTGAATACGGATTGTAACTTTTCCCATTAATCCGTTAAAACCTGGATCTACATCACTATTCTTGTGCTGTGTTCAGATGCCTTTTGGAAGTTTATTTAAACCTTAAAATGCTGAGCAAGTTGATTTATTTTGAAAACATGGGAAAAAGGAAACGAGCAACAAAAGAAATGTCCTGAAGATTGAAAGAAATTAGTGGATTTAGAAATTTATCTAAAATAGGCCAGTGAAAAGTTAAAAAAATTATATTACAGAATTGTTATAATTTTTAAAAAATTTTTTAGATTTTTTTTCTTTTTTTCTTTTATTTTTTTTGGGAGCCCCCCCACCCCCAGTTTTCAAGTAATTTTCTTGTACTTTTACTTTTCTACTTTAATAATTTCTTGCTAATATTAGGGTAGTTTCTTTTTGAGGTGCTCATTGCCTTCTTCCCATAATTTTGAAAGAAACCAAGCAAATTTGCTCAGGTTTCAAAGGGTTAAATAAAAAAGCGGATGTTTGTGGATTTTTCTAGTGGAAAAGGAGCTAAATCAGCAGTGGTGGAAAAAGTATTCAGATACTTTAGAGTACTTTAGTAAAAGGACTTATACCACACTTTGAAAGTACTCAGTTGTGAGTGCTGTCAGCAAAATGTAGCAAAAAAGTAAAAGTATTCAGGTTGAAGCTTGTTGGTCCTCATCTTTGACTGTTTTCATATTTATGTTCATCAATGACATGTTTTCTCTTAACTTCCTCTGTCAGTTAACCAGTTGAACGAAGTTGTCAGAGACATCCTCAGACTTTATTAAAGCTTCAGTGTCAGTGAGGCCTGTAGCGTACCCCGTCATTAGCTCATCTTGAAGTCCACAGATAGAAATGACAGACAGACAGACGGAGCTGCTGAATCAACTACAGTACTTTCATGACTCTTAATGGGGCATTTTCTTTCCTCACAGTCTGAAGCTGTTTCACAGAGTTATTCTCTCTGAACAAATGATGAAGGAGCCACTGAAAAGACCGAAGTTTTTGCTATCAGCAGTTTACGTCCAAAAATATCAGTATCGGCCTTGAAAGCCCGCAGAGGTCAAACCCTCGCAGAGTTAGCTCCTGTAAAATCAAACATGCTGTTCTGCCGTGCTGAGAGAGGAAAAGGGGAGCAGTGCGAGGGAGGAGGAGGAGGAGGAGGAGGAGGAGGAGGAGGGTTTGGAAGGTGTTATGTTGCAGCGTGGTGCCAGGGGAGCTGTGAGGCTTGGCAAAGAGGTGTGTGTTCACATCCCCAGTTTCCCTACTGCTGCTGGAGAAAGGGGTGGGATGGAGCGCGAGGGGAAGGAGGGTGAGATGAATGGAAAGACAGTAGGCGGGGAGGCTACGGAGACATACGCCAGGGACAATTTACCCATCTATCACTCTCCTGCGTTAATCAAAGGCTAAATGCGTAGACTGGTTGCAGAAAAGTCTGCATCACCCCGGGTTTACCGTGCGCGCATCCCTGAAATGACAACTCCTCAAAACATTTTCCTCCCAGGTGTAAATAAACCGCACTGATCTGTCCTGCTAGGTCTGTGCTCTGCAGCTGACCACATGCGGCTGCAGGATGTGAGTCTGTAACATTCAGTCTGTGCCACTCTGCCCCAAGTGGAAGGATAACAGTCGCCTGCAAAGATATTCTCTTACAACCACATGAGCGTGCGCACCATATTTAGACACTGAAATGATTTAAACCAACTCTGTCTCCTAGAAATTATGAAGTGTTGCACTGCAGGCTGAGTTTCACATCCATGAATCCCACATGTGGTGAGCTGCAGGCAACAAGAGTACAAGGTTATTAAGGTTACAGGGGAAAAACTAGGGTCGGTTAAACACTGGGAAACTAAGAACACCCTGTCTTGTTGACTTTTATTTCAGTATTTTAACAATATCTTAATTTCTTTCTGACCTTAAACTCACAGTAAAGCTCCAGTGTGAAGGATTTAGGGCAGAGTTGTAGTGGTCAGGGATGGGTATCGTTTGGATTTTATCGATACTACTTATCAATTTGGTACTTTATCAGTACTCTTATCGGTTCTTTTTCATTTCTAAATAATTGCTTTTTTGAAAATATATCAATCACTGTATAAATAATATTCCTGACATCACAATATTGAGTGAAGTTTAGTCATTACTCCTGTCCTCCTGTCCTCCTGTCCTCTGTCCTCCTGTCCTCTGTCCTCCTGTTTGTCTCAGCCAGCAGCTAGTATTTTAAGATACGTGTCAAACTAAGTTAGTCTACATACAGACAGCTGTCGTTTGAACTTATTAGTAACATTTTGCTGTTAGCCGAACTAGTGTGCTGTCTAAATCAGTGTGTAAGACACAACGTTAGTGTTGGTGGATGAGAGACTGTGGGTGGAGCATATTGAATACTGCTGTGTACATGTTTACATGTTGTTGAACACATGTATTGATAAAGTTTTGGCTTCTTACTCGCCAAGGTTAAATTGCACTTGAAGTAAAGAGTATAGTTGCCGTCAACTTGAGTAATTTTTGCCTATGTACACATCGAGCAGACGCAGCCCTTCATTAGCTTTCCCTTGGACTCATGTTTCTGGCTAATGGCTAAGAGCTGAACATCTCACCAGCTAGTTGCTAACGTTGCCTGTTGTTTGGTGCTGGTCAGGTGGCGTACAGTGGCTTTTCAAGCTGTTTTTTTTTCTCTGAAAACAGCCGTGCGGCCTCTCTGTCTGGAAACGATGCTCATGAGAGCGGTGAGAGTTTTATGGTCGCGGGCCGTAAAACCAAAACAGTAAGCAGAGAGATGGAGGAGCACTGAACAGAGCCGAGGGGAACTGCAGAGTCAGGTAATGATTATCTGTGGGTTCATTACTGCAGTTAAGTGACCTCTTTCACGTTACACATGTTCTCCAGTGTTAATGTAAAAATATTGATTAAAGCTCCTTTAACTGAGTGCTGAGTGCTCCAGCCTAAAAAACATGAATCAGTCCTGGGAGTGGAGTTATTGGGGAAACAAATTAAATATGCATTTTGTGACTGTGCAGGTTATTATAGATTCTGGTTTTTTTTTTTTTTTTGGTGATGCAGCACAAAACAAATAACACACAATGTGTGTGTGTGTGTGTGTGTGTGTGTGTGTGTTTGTTTGTTTGTTTGTTGAAGTTGATGAAGTAGTAAAAAGGGGGAATGAGAACAAGAGGAACAGGTGAAAGAGGGGGAGTTACAGGTGCAGATAGATTAAGCAAACTTAAGTTAGGGGGAAAAAAAGGAGATATAAAAGAAATAAATTTAAAAAATTAACAAAAATAAATAAATATATAAATAAATTAAATAAATAACAAGAAAAATAAATAAATAAATATAGAAATAAAGTTAAAAAAAAGAAAAATAAATAAATAAATGCAATGATAACTAATTAATAAAATACGATAAAATAAAAATAAAAAATCTTTTGTTGTCAGGAATAAACTGAGATTGCCTCTGAAGATTTCCGCGGCCTGTGCTTCTTCATATCAACACAGTTTACTGGTTACATCGAGACAGCTCATGCACTCATTTGTCAAAAAGCCCCGTTACAAACATTTTCTGTGATTATGAAAGTAAAAACAAAAAACAACTGATTGTCGTATTGTTTCTCTCAAAGTATGTTTATTGCTGCAAATGAGTGGAGACAAGTTTTGTCAAACTCCAGTCCACCATGTGTAATCTCCCATGCACACTGCAAAACTCTATTTAAGCTCATAATCAGCTGTAAAACTTCTATTTTACATCGATCCAAACAAACTGTGTGAGGCTGAAGAGATGAAATGAGGTCAGACCTACAGTCTTGTTGTTGAAGTTTGTTTGTTTGAATCAGCCGTCGCAAATCCGTTTTTAACAGATGTTACTGACATTTTCAACCGGGACGGGTGCAAGGTGACGAGTGCTACGGTAAAACACCAAACATATAAATATATTTACGATATATTATCAGGAGGGAACTTTTTTCAACTATTTCTGTCATTGAAAATATAATTAGGCACAACAACCTGAAAATGATTTTACAACAAGACTTGTTAGATGATTTTTTTACAGTGCACTTGTGTACAGAAACAGGCAGTATGCTGCAAACAAACAGACACAGATGCTGAAGCAGAGTCGACCCGACGCCCTGAGGCTCCCATTACTGCAGTGTGAAGTCAGCTGAGGTCATTAGGATGATTTTATGAATACAAACTATTTCAGATGAAGTATTCATGACAAGAGGCTGCGGTCGGACCGGTGATTAGTCCAAGATCTCTTTGTTGGAACGTTTAATTAGTCTCCCACATGATGCGCAGACCTAATACTGCTTTTTAAACACAAAAGAAATAAAAGGCATTGATCGAGAGCGATCAATAGCGCGTCGCCCCGGGGTCTCTGTGTTTGAACATTCGTGAACATTTGAGCATTGTAGTTGTAAATTGCTGTTCTTCGGCCCCCCTCTCACTCCTGTGTGTTGTGGGAGAAGCAGGAGCGGCAGAGGGTGAGGGGTGAGTTTAGGTGAGGCGAGGAGGGGGAAGCAGGGTGATGACACCAGAGTGAAACTGAAGGTGTTGGTGCGGAGGACTGGCGCTCTGTGGTTTGGGATAGCTGCTGATGTTGAGTGTGATCCGTCTGTCACTTCGACTCACTGTCAACAGTGTTTGCCCCCGATAGATGCCTCACCTGCTGCTGGGATCTGACCCGCGCTGTGGTGAGAAGTGGCACACACACACTTTGGTGTCATGTTGGCCAGGGCTGGCTTTTTTGGCTGCGGGCAACACGCGCCACGCCCACTGTTACATTCATGACCAAAATGTTGGAATTGCTCTGCTGGTTGCCAGTGGGAGTGTGTGCACATTTCTTCCTCTGATGCTGACCAGCCGCCCTCGTGCACATGAAAGGATGTTGTCCAATTTAAATGCTAATTTCCTTGAGGCAGGAGACTCACTGTTTGGGTAACGTTAGCTTGACAATGCAGATTAATAAAGAGCTGGCTTGATAATTCATTATTGGATAGATTTTTTTTTTATTTGATTGTTTTCATTACTGACTGCTACGGAGTCCTGCAGGGGTCAGAGGGAACAAAAACAAAATTGTGCACAAACAGATTTCTAATTAAAATTGGACAAATGAACAGGACAAAGTGTAAAGTGTCTTGACCTTTGGAAACTGTAGCTGTTGTGAAATATTCTCAGTCAGACTCAAGGTTCATTCTTCTACAGAGGTTGTACTCAGGTTGCACCTGGGGTGAGAATCGTATGCCTTCAAAATTCCTTTTATCAGTGGCATTGTGCCTCTCTGACAGTTCAAACTCATCGTCCTGTGCTGCAGGAAACTTGCACCAAGAAGAACTCAGCCAACATTTCTATGTGGGGTCCATGTAGGTCATAAACATGGCACTATACGGTCTTGTCCACGGCAGTGTTGGGCTTGTTATTTTAAAAATGTAATACATTACTTATTACTTGTTACTCTTTTCAAAAGTAATAACATTACTTTACTTATTACTCCCTGCCAACAGTAATTCATTACACTACTAATTATATTACTTTTCTGTTACACCCCATAAAATTGGCACCTGCCTATCTCCCCAAAATTCAGATGTGTCTCTGTGTGAATGTCAGGGTGATCACAGGTAAGTGTAGCTAAGGTCAGATAGCTTCTCTTTACGTGGGGGTTTATTGTTACCTGTGACTGGTATTCTCCCAAAGATCTGCCTGAGAGTCACTCATGGAGCAACGTTTCATCCACCACATATCCAACCAGCAGCTTCATCACTTCTCTGTGTCTGCAGCTGTCCACCATTAAAATCCAGTTTGGGTTGTTTAGCCAGTGTAGAGCTACAGCCGACCTCTGCGGCCGAGGAGGGCGCACCTTTGGTGGGGTGTATTTCCTGGAGCTTCACGTTGTTGTGTTGTCGGTCGTAGTAGCTGAGGTGTTTCAGACCGGCGGTTTGAGGACGTGTTTTTCACAGTGGAAAGAGTTTTAGTCCGACTACCTGCAGGAACAGTGTTCCTGTCATCTTTCCTCACGACAGAATCAAAGTAATGGGAATATTTCCAGACACTAAGGTAATTGTTTGCTTGCTGCTTTATGACGTGCGTGCGCAGCTTGACAATGACTACAGGATGAGTCCGCTGATGTGACTGTTGTATTTCAAGTCAGTAGTGTTGTGATAACAAAGGAACGTAACAAGTTGTTTGGTTTTGGAGTAACTGTAATTTCATTACTTACTTGCCTACTTGGGTAAACTCACCCATGTGGGCAGTTGGCATGGGGCCAATATGGAACTCATGGACAATCCGTTATAGGGCCCATTTTCAGCCCATTTACTAACCAAACGGGCCCACGTACAAGGACAGAGAAATACAGTCCAAACAAAGCTGAATGAAGGTGAACATAAACACCTAACGACCATGCAGTCGACAACAGCGCAGTGAAACTGTACACAGTGATACAATAGTGCGATGGAGCAGAATGTGAAGGGTGACGGAATAAATATGAAATATATTAGTGTAACAGGACGCTCTCTTGTTTATCAGTAAAGTGTAACTACACTACAGACTGGATTCTCTACTCACAGTGACAGCCAGAGTGACGGATGACTCATGAATGTATTCACCGTGTGTGTTCAACGCACATTGGCAGCTCTGTGTTATATATACATCTGGTGTATGAGACGTTTGTACCGTCACTGTGCAACGTTTTTATCAACACATCTGTCACCTTCATCCAGGAGCCGTCTCACCATCACATGATAGACTACAACTACCAAGTAGAATATTTCACAACACACTGAGGGCACAACAACAGGAGTCATATTCCATACATGTGCACACTTACAAGTACTCAGTCATTAAAGCTGCTTCTGATTCTGACATGTAGAGCAGCCCTGAGCTTCATGATCAAACGAAGTCTCAATAAACCATCAAGAGACTGATTTGAGGAACTGATAATGGTCACTGTTGTGAAAGATACTTTGAGAGCGTAGCTTTGTAAGCTACCGATTACTTTACACCGGAAGACGCTGGAGTACTTTTCACAGTGGAAACGGGAAAAAAAGTGTACCGAACTGTACCATACTGTAGCGTACTGCTTGGTGGAAACTGGGCTTATAGTGGTGAGTGAACAACACAAACCTGGTGCTCATCATTAGCAGTGGCAGTAGCTGCAGGTGGTTTTGCTAATGCTAACGTTACACCAACAAGCTCTTTGCTGCAAACCTTGGCATGCTGCTCCCAGTAGTTAGTGATGTAGTATTTGACTTTCATGTCACTTTGTGTTGCTCTTTTGGAGCCAACATAATGTAATGTTATTTAGGTCCTGTTTATACGACAATTTCAACAGAAAACAGTAAACTTCATTTGCGTTTTGGCTGATCGTTTACACAACAGCAGTGTTTTGGCTGCCTGAAAACGCATAATTTTGAAAACGGGTTCCAGAGTGCAATTTTTTGGAAACAGCACTGTCTCCATTGTCATGTGAACTTGCAATATGCAGTTCCTCTGAAAACAGAGACTTTTTGCACATGCTCATTACAGTTCCAGTCACTAGGCATGTGCGAGAAAGTCGACCATCACAACAACAATGGCGGCCTCCCGAGTTCTGTTTGTGCTGCTCACCCTGTTGAATTTATCAACGCTTCTCCAGCAAAGTGTAGATTTACTGTAGCAACTCCACCTCGTCGTCCGTCCAGACAAACGTTCATGCGGTCGCCGTTTTGTTTGTTTATACATCACCGCTCTGTAGAAGGAAGTGCATGTGTGCAGGCACGTGTTGTTTCATCACAAAGTCACACTGCCAACTACTGGCCTGGCATGTATACTACAGTGTTTATAGTCATTTTTGAGGATCCTTGTACACAGCGGCTGTCATCAAAATGTTGTCATCTGAATGTGGAACTTTTTTTCAAAATAAAAATGAGAAACGATTTAGTTTTCAGCGGATCGTTTTCATGTAAACATGGCCTCAGACTTGCCACAGACAGAGAAAGGCAGGTGAGATCAGGCACAGGCAAGGGTTGTGTAGCGTTCCCTGGGTAGCCCATGTAGCGCCCCAGTATGCTGGTACGGTATACTGGAGAGAGTAACGGCCTGCTTTAAGCACTTTTCAGCTTCTTTTCCATCTCTGCGCGTCTCAGTTGTATGAGTTCAGTTCAGTTCAGTTCAGTTCAGTTGTGCAACAGTTAATACAAAGAACACCTCTGTGTTGATGCTTGTGTGTGAAAATTGATGTTGTTTTTAATCTGTCAGCAGACTAATTGAGTCTTCACAGCTCTTGAGATCCAGCAGAAATACAAGCAGTAATGTGCAGAAGGGTGTTTTAGTTCCAGACTTTAGCTCCTGGTTTCTAAGTTCCTGGAATTATTGTTTATAAGGGGACATTAGATCAGTTTGTCCATGGCCTTGGACCGCTTTCAGTGTCCTTCTCCCACTACATTATGCTTTAACAGTGGCACATAATGTGTACATCTGACTGAAAGCAGCCAAACCTGGTGTGTATTGAGTCCAGTTGCCAAAAGAAAGTGTTTGTATAAATAGTGACGAGGAGATAAGAAAGAATCTAATTATGAATATGAAGGAATGAATTCATGGTCAGATTTACTAAGGCCTGTTTTCAGATGCAGATTTGATACATTCTGCATTTTCTCAGTCAAACTAAACGAAGGTCGAAGTTAACATCTGGAGATCAAGATCACTCACACTTCACTTATTGTAGAAATGCCACAGCCTCTCCTTCCTCTGCTGATTACATCCAGAGTCCAGGTGCTGACTGTGTGATGAGCTGCTGCCTCAGTAAATAAGTGTGAACCACAGCGTACGTTTGCACCTCGCCATTTTTTAAAATAAATGCGACCCTCTGTATTTTTAGGCACCAAAACACAACTGATAGCCTGATGTACTGGCCACAGCATCCTGTAACCTCACTTCCTTTTGCAACATGAACTTAACCCTTATTTAAGAGCACAAATGACTCATTTAAAGTGATTAAGAATCGGTCCTGTCTCCTGCAGAGTTTCATAGTCTGCTCCACAGTCTGACAAAAGTTCTGCTGGGTGTTTGATGCTGATTTGACTGATTTGGCATCCCGGTCCTCTCCTAATGATGATGTTTTACAATTAGCTGTGAAAACTGTGCGAATGTTTTCCCCTCGTCTTGGCAACTGTTCTCCTTGGCAAAGTGCACTATGTTTAGAGAGTGTGTGTTCTCGGCCAAATCAACATTTATGATAGACTATCCCAGATGGGATGTTGCAGATGGTCGCATGATCTGGCCTCTACTGGGACAGTTTCAGTCCTACCCAAACAGTGTGCAATAATCATTTGTGAAAAATATTAGTCTTCCCGTGGAAGTGTGTGTGTGTGTGTGTGTGTGTGTGTGTGTGTGTGTGTGTGTGTGTGTGTGTGTGTGTTGTATTGTTTGGAGCCTCCTCTGCAATCAATAACGATAACACGGCTGTGAGTTTCTGAGACAATCAGGTGTTTTCTTACTTTCCTGCGCCAAAAATATTGTCAGCTTCAGACTCACACATCCTGTATCACTTCTCCTCTGCACCATCTCCATGCAACAAAGTCATAATTGCACACATATGCACACACACACACACACACACATGCGCGCGCACAGACAGAATCATTCATATCCGTTCAGACGTTTACTGCAGCTGTTATGTTTGTGGCACAGCCTAACTGCAGCGTTAATCATTTCTGCATGGTGGAGAAATCCGCCCATCCCTCTCACCCATCTCACAATTAATCCACATCCTCCACGCTTGGAAGGGTTAACACCGCGAGACGACAAATTATTCCCAACCGTCCAGGAACCCGTGTAAGTGCCTCTCCGCCGCCGCACGGATTGATCGATTGCTTTGTTTATCAGTCATAAAACTATTAACAATCAATCTTTTTTAGCCCCTTTTCTTCCGTCTCTCTTCCCAGAGCAGTTTGGTGTATGGATGATTATACATTCATTAATGCACGGCTAGTTGTGCGTTAGTCAAATGATCCATGTGCGACTGGGATGCAGTGAACACAGATTACTGCACAGATGCCCATTGAGGAATCTTTTAATTAACAGCATGGTTTACGTCTCAGAGAGGACCTCTTTGTGTCGGGGGGGAAGTGGTGGAGGCTCGGAGTGAAGGATGGAGAAGGAGATGGAGATGGAGCGAGGGAGGGGGTGACCCAATTCTCAAGGGAGCTGATTGAACATGACAGCAATAAAAATAAAATGCTGAGACCTTATGCGTGAGCTGTAACAGGATCTGTTCAGCAGAAGTTCAGCGTGACCCGGCCGGGGTCAGACACCATCTTTGATTTTTTTTTTTTTGAACTGCAGCTTTAGCTCGAAGCCACGGCTCTGCTCTGTGGATCGACTCCAAGTTTCAATCTGTTGCATAATGTGTCAGCACACTGCGGAGAGGAGGAGAAAAAAAAAAAAAACACTTGTTGTTTTTGTCTGTGTACTTCAGCTCTTTGCATCTTTGAAGGACATGCGCTCGGATTGTTGTTTTCTCAGTACGTACAAGCTGGCTGTCCATCCTCCTGCTGCCCGAACCTCCACTGGCATTGAATAATACATCCAGACATGCTGTCAGAGATCAGTTGACCCTGAAACTATTGGATTTCACATTAAAAGCCCCAGCGCCGCAGATGAGTGCAGAGTTCTGCAGACAGTTTTGTTAATCTATGCTCAGACCTTGCCTGAGGGTGCACGGTGGTGAGGTAAACGTGGCTTGAGTTATGGCACATATATCCATCCAATTACTGAACTTCGGTGTTTTGACCGTGCAAATGAAAGATGAGGGATCCTGAAAACACACACACACACTCGCATGAACACACACACACTCGTGAGGGCTCAGGGCAGTGTTTTGTGTACTTTTTCTAAAAGATGAGGCCAAACAGCACCAAGGCTAGCATGGAGCTGGCAATAGCCTGGGGTTTAAACTTTTATTTATTTTTATTAAAGCGAGCATCACCCCACCGTCTGTACGCGCCGCTGACTAACGGCTCACACCGGGTAATCCCTCCTACCCGCTTGGAAGCTCTCATAACCGTGTCCTTATTGGAGACTGTGTTCCTTTGGATAGCATTAATTATTGACACTAATGCTCGAGTCTTTGCCTCAGCCAGAGTGTCATAATCACTGGGCGCAGATAGAAATAAAAGATTCATCAGTGTGGTGTTGTACTGATGAAAAGCGTTCTTATTGAAGGTAGCATGCCAAGGCTCTGTTTAGGAAGAACGGATGAGCCAAAGAGAGACAGCGAGACACAGAGTGTGTGTGTGTGTGTGTATTCCAGTAGGGATTAGATAACATGAGTTCATCAGGTTTACCGTTATGTTTCCTCCCCGAGGCGGATGTGCTGGCATTTGTGTCTGTGGATGACTCTCTCTCTCTCCCTCTCTCTCTCTCTCTCTCTCTCTCTCTCTCTCTCTCTCACACACACACACACACACACACACACCCACACTAACCTCACTTAACCAGCTGACCTCCCTCCCTCCGCCGTCAGCTCGGCAGCAAAGACACAACAAATAACATGTAATGTCATTTGCCATCCCTCCTCCTCCTCGCTTCTTCTTCTGCTCTTCTGTTAACAGTGGAAATTGAGGTAAATGTAATCTGGAGGCTCGTGCGCCGCCGCTGCAGATGATGATCTATGACCACCGCCGTCCTGGATTGGTGACGTTTGTTTCTGGTGTGATTACCCAGCAATCCCTGTCTGAAGCAACTCCACTTCGGCTGCCTCAACTATGTTTTCAGGTTGTCTGCCCGTACGCATGTTCAGCCCTCTTTACGTCCGTCCGTCCCTTTCTTTTGAACCCGATATTGCAGGAACGCCTTGAGAGAATATCCTCAGATTGGGCACAAACGTCCATCTGGACTCAACGATGAATTAATTCATTTTGGGGGTCGCAGGTCAAGGTCACTGTGACCTTGCATCCATCTCATTTTTGTGAATGCAATAACTTAACAACTTCAGGGAATCTTTTCAAATTCAGCACAAACGTCCACTTGGACTCAATGATGATCTGATTAGAATATGGGGGATAAAGGTCATGGTCACTGTGACCTCACAAAACATGTTTTTGGACATATCTCAAGAATTCAAATGCTTATTATGATTAAAAACAAAATTCATTTCTGTTCTGGCTGCTATTCAACATCATATCTCAGTAACGCCTTGAGGGAATTTCTTTAGATTTGGCACAAACATCCACTTGGGCTGAGCGATGAATTGATTCGACTTTGACAGTCACAGGTCAAGGTCACTGTGACCTTGCATTTGTCTCATTCTTATGAGCACAATATCTCAAGGAGGCATTCAGTGAATGCAATAGCTGAAGAGCACCTTGAGGATTTTTTTAAAATTTGGCACTAATATGTACTTTGACTTATTGGTCAAAGGTCAAGGGTCAGTGTGACCTTGCATACATCTTATTCTAATGAACACAATATCTCAGGAACGCCTTGAGGGAATTTCCTCAGATTTGGCACACGCGTCCACATGGACTCAATGACAAACAGATTGGATTTTGGTGGTGAAAGGTCAAAGGTCAGTGTGACCTAGCATACATCTCTTTCTTATGAACACAGTATCTCAAGAAGGCCTTGAGGGAATCTCCTCAAATTTGGCACAAACATCCACCTGGACTAAACAATGAACTGATTGGATTTTGGTGGTGAAAGGTTGAGGTCACTGTGACCTCACAAAACATGGTTTACTTATGGCAAAATTTCACACAAATGTCTGATAGGATAAAATAATGAAGTGATGACATTTTATATCTGAAAGGTCAAAGGTCAGCTTCACTGTGACATCATCATGTTCTGCCTAAAACACTTCTTTAAAGCCATATCTCAGGAACAGAAGGAGGCATAGTGAATTGGTGGCACTAATCTTGGGTGTTCACCTTGAAACAATAAAGATCTGTGCTGCCGGGGAACGTGTGTGTGTGTGTGTGTGTGTGTGTGTGCGTGTGTGTGTGTGTGTGTGTGTGTGTGTGTGTGTGTGAAGTGTCTGTTTTCACAGACATAAAACCTGTAAGTGCAACTTGACTGGTTCGCGGAGGCACACAGCTGCGAGGCGGTAATTGTAGTTCTTATTCGCGTCGTGTCATCGGGAAGAAAGACAAGAGCAAAGTGATAGAGATTAAAAAACAAGACAGAAAGGCAAAGGAGAGCAGGGATGGTAAGTTTGGTGAGAATCACAGAGCGTGGAATGAAAGCTGGAGCGAGCGTCGAGCAGGCGTGTTCTTCTGGCAGCAGACAAGCTGGTAATTAAAAGTATGGGAAACTCCTGTGAGGGATACGCACAGATCTGACAATTCAGAGAGAGGGATCAACAAATGTTATTGGACCGTATGGAATATTTAGCGCGCACGGCTGCTTCTGATGCTCATTCAATCATCTGTTTCTTTTTGTTTTCACTCCCCTCATCTTTTATGCTTTCTGATTTGTTTGCAGCTAAAGGCTATCCCTCTGTTTCGAGTCCGTTACATTTCCCTGCTTAAAAAGTTTATCAGAAAATAATCACACAACTTTCCTCGCTTCTCAGAACCTCGCAGCTCAGTGTGAACCTGTCTCTCTGCCGCCGTTTACCGCCCCGACTTCTGACTCGTGCGAGGCTAAAGTGTGTCCCAGTAAGGGAGAGCTGCAGCGAATGGTGGCAGCTAAAGAGGTGCAGGGCTTAGCCGATCAGTAAGACACAAACTCCTCACACCAGCGAGATTTCAGCCCCAGCTTAAAGGCTTCGGGGGAATGGATTTGGACTAACATCACATGAAATTGCTTCTTCAAAGTCTCCTTATCTAGGCACGGGGAAAATCTCAAAATGGTTTTGCAAGTGGTTTTACCGCTAAAAAACATGCAATCACGTTTCACACTTTTAAATTACATACTTAGCTATTTTCTTTAGCAGGGCAGAGGGTCAAGTGCTTAAAGATTTGTCCCCTTTCAGTCTCTTTCATAAAGGTGCAGTATTCGTGTTATCTTACTTTTACAGCCAGACGACTGCCCATTCTAAAAATGCATATTCCTGGCAGATGAATACTGATGAGCGTTACAGACATACATGAACACACACACACACATGCACACACACACGTATGGCGGTGTAGTCCCTGTGTGAGTGAAATTGTGCAGAAAAACAAACCCTGAAAGGGATGATGGGACTCAGTTCCCATCTGAGAGACTTAAACTTGACTAATCTGATAAGTAGAGCGCTGGAACCAGCGCTGTAAGCGGACTGTTGTTTGTTCACCTGAAATATGGGACATCAGCAGTATTTATAGTTAAAGCCATGATTTCTGCGTGTTTGACAGTCTCGTCTCCCAAAGGATGCCAAACATGCTCACATATGGAGAAACGGAGTCACACATGCCGTTCATGTGATGAAAATTGAGAAATGAAGTCATGTGTCGCTATTGCAGTTGTGTCCACAAGGGAATTCTTTACTCTCATTACAGGTGTGATGGTGATGTGGCTACGTATGTGGCGCAGGCTTCATCACAGGCGCTGTTATCAAGGTGGTGATTGGCCTCATGGGTAAGAGTGATTTTACACATCACACATCCCAGTGAGTGAGGAGAGTAGGAGAAATGTCTCAGAATCATAAAAAGGTATATCTTACTGAGTGAATTGTCAGTCTGATGTTGAATGTCAGATTTCAGCCCCTGTGTGGCTCGCTGTGATGGCGGTCCTGTTACGTAAGGACTCTGGTGTATAAAGGGGTCATGGGAACATCCAGCGAAGTCCGGCCATGAAGATTTTCAGCCATCCAGGTCAAAGCTGTTTCACAAATTATCGGCCACAGGCAGACCCACAGGCAGTTTCACAACAATTCACACCTGACAGTATTTCATGGGGCCACAGCTTCATGAGCGCCTCGTGACCTTAATGACTCACATGTGACTTCAGCCAAACTCTCATGCTACATAACAGTGTGGATAACCATCACAGGCTCCCCAACTGTCTGTAAAGCGTCCACAACACCAAGTGCAGTTTTCTTTACTCTCAGTACTTGAAGCGGTGTCCAGTAAAGGTCTTCAACCCCGAAAACCAACACAGACCCAATGTCATTGAAGAGAACTCCACAGGTTAGCATTACACTCCTTGAACAGTGATGGACTCATAATGGACAGTAAAAAATGATCAAATCAATGCAGCTCAATCAGAGATACAGTCTCTTTTGCATTCTTCTCTTTCACCTCTCCCTGTGAGAAACTGATCTAAACCATGGTGCAATACATTGATCCAATCGTGCAATCAGTTGAATACAGTCCAGTCTGATGACACATATATTGTTGGTGTGACAGTGGAGAAGTGTATTTTAATTGTACAGTTGCAAAAGTCACTGTAGTTTTCTTACAAGAGACCAATGCATCCTCATTTAAGTTTCCACTGTTTCACCACACTCAAAGTTCTTCATGGGAGCACCTATACAGCCTTGATTTTAATGAGATATCTATTCAACCCTAAAAGGCTGAAGATGTCTTAAAAAGGGGGGTTGTTCTGTTGAGGTTTGTCTAAAGGGACCGGAGAAGAAGCCAAAAGCAGCAGTCGGTGTATGAAAGGGCTGGTGAGCGACTTGGTGTTGATGGTAGTCCCTGACCATGACTTTGCTGTATGGCCTCCACTGTGTAAGTTAAACTGCCTGCCGTGAGAACTGATATTATTCTGAAATCTAAATGAAAACTAACTAAATAACTAAAAAAAAATGAAAAATAACTAAAGCTTGTCTGTGTGTGCTAACTTAGCTTCATCTACTTTCTCCAACAATGCGTATGTCGAGGCAAAAGGGAAAATATCAGAATCTCAGCTGCTTTTTAATAACCTTTGAAAATTGTAGAACTTAGCTGTGACAGTATGTGATAAAATAAACTAAACATCCATGTATGGAGATATGATAAGACTGACTGTGTTAGTCCATGGATACAAACAGCTTGTTTAACTGCTAGTGCTAGCATTTCATTGCCCCAGCATCAAGACTTTATTGTCGAATTATAGTTTTTGAGTAAGTTTTGAACTGAGGTTAATGAACGTATGTTGGCCGTTCTGTTGACATCAATCATTGTAGTCTTCGGAAGGTTGTGGAGAAACTTTGTGAAATCATTTTTACCCTCTACTGTCCGTGCTAGAGTTGGTTAAGTTTCTGGTTTTGCCGGTCCAGTTTTGCATGCAAGCTTAAACCTGTTTTATTTAGTGCAAATCTACTCAACCAGCATTTGTTATAACGACACGGTCTAGCAAATTAAAAAGTAGCCTACATCAGCAGCCCGTGCTAATGGCGTCACAGGAAGGAGATGAAAAATGCTGTGTTATTTTTCTAGAAAGTTCATGTGTTTTTTGGGCTGACAAGAGGAGACATGACAGTTAGTCTCTCAAGAAAACTTAAACTGTACCTATGACAACATGTTGGATTTGCAAGCAGCGTTTTGAGCTAAACTTTCATCTGATGCTGTGTTTCTACTGGCTGATTCATGGAGTTGAAACAAGGACTTATCAATACAATACCTTTTTATTTCATTACAGAAACCTGCTGGCTGAGGAGAGATCGCCTGGGAGCTGAAAGTTTCTGGTAAGCTAAATGACTGTTGCTAATAACAAGCTGAGCTGCATATTGTTATCTATGTTTTATGTTATTTCCAGTAAATATCACAAAATAAAATGTGTCCCCTGTTTTAAAAAGCAATGTTACAAATATAGGAAGATAGCAGGTAGGGTACTCATCTTTGAAGTGGTCACATCTCCAGCATGACTTTGGCTAGTCAGACGCTCGGTCTGTTAAGACACGGTGTCCGTACGATTCACTCCGACTCAGCTGCTGAGTCAAAAGGGACACCTGGTAAAATTCTGTGTACCTTCCCAATCCAATGTTTGGCTTATATTCAAATTAGTTTGAACATTTTCATACTGGCCCAACCCCAGTCTGTGTTTTTACTGACAGGTAGGTAAGCCTCCTATGCCTTTGCCTACTTCCACTTTCAGAGCGCACAGTGTAAAAGCCTCTCTACAACCCCTCTGCCAGCGCCTGAATCTCTGCTGTCAGTCAGAGACTAACTAATGGAAAATAGTTTCTGTGGTGATTATGGCGTTAAGATTTACTCAGACATTAGACAGATTGAAACATAGACCCGAGACCAATGGCGGTAAAACAAGACACTACCTGACAAGATTAGTGTAATTTGGACACGTTCCCTGATCCTTCAGACCTGTGAAGACCTTGAAAGTCCAAAAACCCAAAGAGCTGCACTGATACTGTACAGAAATTAAATGATAAGATGAAGGTGAAAAGAATTTGAAATGAAGTTTATGTGTGATAAACTGTAACACTGACAGTTGGAAAATGATCAGTCTGACAAAACTGAGTTCTCCCATCTATCACAAAGTGTATATCTTATGATACAGTATGCAGACGGTGATTTATTAGCACCAGTCTCTGTTACACACACCGAGCCTCTCAGACATTTGGCCAGACGATGTTTGGCCATTTGGACTCATCTTATACTTAGCACTTATTGATCCTGGCTGACTGGACTTGGTCCATGGGCCTCGGAGCCAAAACACCCTCCAGCAGTTAAATTTCGAGGGCTGAAAACAGACAGTGAGGAGACGTTTGCTAAGAACCACTAAAGAAGAAATCAGTGTCTCGTGCCTAAATTACAGGGCATCCTAATTAACAACACTTGTTTCTTCTTAATCAAGTGAATATCAGAAACATGCTTGCCCCTAGGCCTGTCCCAATAACGACCTTTGTTGGACCGTGTATTGTCTCAAATATAATTGCTATAAACCATATAATTGCCATTTTATGCCACTGATATCATGATAATATTGTGGCATTGTGATGCACCTTTCAGAGAGCAATGAACTTTAATTCTTAGACACTGGAGTTGGAATATGAAAAAATGCTTAGCATATTTTTTAAAAAGGTAAATAACACCTGTTCATATATACAGGAAGTATCTATAGAGTCATAGGACCTTTGTAGGAGAGTCCAAAATAAGGCTGGGTGATCAATCTCGAAATGGGACTGCAATAAAATGTATGTTGATGACGATAAACTGTAGTCATTTTTACTCTATATGGATAAACCTAGATAGATCCAAACAGTGTGTCATGCAGCAGAAGTTAATAGACAGCCACTCGAGTTTGAGATGATCTGAGCTATGTGACATGGTGCATTATCCTGCAGGAAGTAGCCATCAGAAGGATGGGTACACTGTGGTCATAAAGGGATGGACACGGTCAGCAACAATACTCAGGTAGGCTGTGGTGTTTAAACCATGCTCAGTTGGTACTAAGAAAATCTCCCCCACACCATGACACCAGCAGCAGCAGCAGCCTGAAGCGTTGATACAAGGCAGGATGGATCCATGCTTCCAAATTCTGAGCCTACCATCTGAATGTGGTTTTTCCAATCTTCTATTGTCCAGTTTTGGTGAGCCTGTGTGAATTGTAGCCTCAGTTTCCTGTTGTTAGCTGACAGGAGTGGCACCTGGTGTGGTCTTCTGCTGCTGTAGCCCATCTGCTTCAAGGTTGGACGTGTTGTTGCTTCAGAGATGGTCTTCTGCACACCTTGGTTGGAACCAGTGCTTATTTGACTTCCTGTTGCCTTTCTATCATCTTGAACCAGTCTGGCCATTCTCCTCTGACCTCTGACCTCTGGCATCAACACTGGATATTGTCTCTTTTTGGGACCATCCTCTGTAAACCCTAGAGATGGTTGTGGTGAAAATCCCAGTAAATACTCAGACCAGCCCGTCTGGCACCAACAACCATGCCACGTTCAAAGTCACTTAACCTCCTGAGACCCCAACTTTTGTTAAGTGTGCATTTTTAATTTCTTCTAGCTATTTGGGATCAGTAGGACCCAATAAGTATAAAAAACTAAACACTTTCAATTAAGTGCCATTGTCCTCAAAGGAGACGATAATAAAGTCCCATTGTCCTCAAACGAGTACTTCCTACTGAACAGCATCGTAGCTTGTTACTGTCGCTAAAATTAGTCACATTTGTATTCTGTGTCAAACTACAAACATTATTAATCATAAATACATATGTTTCAGCCATAACATGTGATCAGGTTTTGGACCTTGTCCACTTTAGTATCAGGATCGGCTGCAGACTGACTTGGCAGAGATGGCCGCCATCTTGTTTTTACATGGATTATTGTATTGTGCAAATGAACCTTCTGTATGTTCACCGACAAAAACTTTGTATGACTTTTACTTCTCTGGAAAGTCAAGTTTGATCGTGTTCTCAGCGCTCTGCCAGGGCCACTAGATGGGTCAGTAAGATGTCCATCAACGAGGACAACAGGTCTAAGTTAAATAGAATGAAGTATAAGGTCAAGTAAACCCAAAATGTGATGTCCTCATATGAGGATGCAGGGTCTCAGGGGGTTAGATCACCTTTCTTCCTCATTATGATGCTCGGTTTGAACTTCAGCAGGTCGTCTTCACCATGTCTACACGCCTAAATACACTGAGCTGCTGCCATGTGATTGGCTGATTAGCTGTTTGTGTTAATGAGCAGTTGAACAGGTGTACCTAATAAAATGACCACTGAGTGTAAATACATTACAGTTGCAAATTTAACAGGTCAGCTACTGAACATTGGGGTCATTTACAGTCTGTGTTTCAGCCACGATGGCTGTTGCTGCTTTTACCACAGGTACCATAACACACACTTCTTCATTCGGGTCACTTGTGTTACCGGGAAAGAGCTACCACACAGAGTTCCAACAGGAAATGTACACACTCTAAAGATCTGGGTGTAGATGAAATCCTTATTGTGAAATAGGAACCAGAGGCTGAACATGGCAAACTGATATCTATGTATGAGAATGAGATATGATCTGAACATGATGAAGCTGTTAGATTCTTACAGCGTGTCTCTGACACGACTTCAGTCACCACTGAGTCGGAGCTTTGGTGTGGCTGCACAGAGAGCAGCACAAGTGATTACAGAGAGAGAGAGGCTAATCCAGGGAGGATCTGGTTACTATCACATCATTCACTCCATCTAACAGCAGGACTCTCTCTGTCTCTCTCTGTGGTTATATATGTATCACAGATTCAGATACAACATGACTCACCACTCCTCCGCCGTCCTCTGCTCTTCAACACTTTTCATCCTAAACTGGTGAGCACAAATGATTCTTAAAAATATATAAAGACAGAAAATAAAGAGACACAGGAGAAAAAAAGAAAGTGCATTTTGATAAACACACACCAGCACTCGCTCAGACACAACAACACACACATGAACACACTCCAGGGTGTAACCCTCCCATTGGCTTTACATGTTGAATAACCTGTGTTGCATAACTGAGGTCAGATATAAAAAGAGGCACATCATCCCCTAAGACACACACTCACTCACTCATTTCATGCTCTATGTGGGTCACAGAGTACAAGACAAATAATAACACAGAAGTCATTTTAGATTACATAGCTGAGATCAATAGCCCTCACTGTCTGAGCATGAAAGCTTCATTTTACCCTGAAAAGGGCTGATTGTGGACGGGACTGACTGTTTTATGGCATGATGATGATGCGTCCCACACACACACACACACACACACACACACTGTAAAGCACGGCATACATCATGGAGACAGAGTCAAATTGAGGAGAGGAGAACAGAAGACGTGAACAGGACTGTTAAATAGGATACAGACACACTTCATACAGACAATCATACCAAGGCATGAAAATACATTTACACTGACAAAAGGGTATTGATAAAAGTTCAACATGGGGTCCATGATATAATATGACTTGTTTGGTCACATGAAGAAGGCGTACACATTAATAACACACATGTGAAGCACACAACACAAAGAGATTCAAGGAATAACTCGACTTTTAGGACTTAAGGAGAGTTAGAGGAAAACATCAGAACTACTGATCGAGAAAAGTTTGGGAACCTTTCTGATCTTGTTTTATTTCTTTAGCCCCGTTTCCACCAAACCCTTTCAGTACAGTCCCTCTGGAACCAGCAGTAACCCTTCAGACATGGTACCTAGACCCTGGGTCTGTTCAGACAGTCCTCTTAAATGTGGGCGGGGTTGTTGTCACTCACTGCTCCGTCCAGCACTCGCTGTATTTCCTCATCAGCGGTGACACAGATGGAAGTCTGCACCTGGTTTATGGTCCACAGAACGAGGCTGCACGCCCACATTTTCACAACAAAATACAACAGGCTGCAGTGAGAGTCTCTCTCCATGGGATATTTCAAAATAGCAGCTTTGTGCATTTAGTCCTTCTCAGGCAAGCTCAGGGGTTTAGTGTTGCTGTAGCCCACAGGAAGTGAGGATTAGAATATATGACCTTCACATAATCCGCTCCAAATTCATCTATAGAAACACTTGAAGATCCACTCATTACTAAAAGTGTCTGTCATATAAAAACTAAAGTGATGCTCAAAGTTGTCACAGTGAAATTTAAGGTGTGCTGATGGATTCACGTCATCAGCTCATGCATTGAGTAACATTACAAGTTAACGTTCCACCTTAAAAGTTGCCTGCAGTCGGCCCAGTGAATGAAGTGATTTTTTCTCCGACTCCAGCTGCTGTGAGAGGCAGCAAAACATCCTTTCATTTTATAGTTCCAGTTTACTAATCAAACTCTCCACAGTATGAACAGTGGTTACATGAGCCTCAAAACCAGACACAACTCAGCCCTGAGCAGAGTGAGCGTCCTCTACTGACCAATCAGACTGCAGTGTTCACAGCTCCACCTTTTAGTACCAGATCTGTGTGCTAGGTACCCCAACAGAGGGGGGACCAAACATGGGGACGCTAAGGAACGCTTCTGTTGGTACCATCCACAACTTTTCACTGTGGAGACAGAAAAGAAAAGTGAACTGAACTGTTTGCTGGAAATGGGGCTTTTGAGACCTAGTGAATTCTCCTTTCTGACCTAAGACTGTATTGTTTATGTACTTTCACACCTGCCCTGTTTGGTTCAGTTCAGTCTAACTCAGATTCGTTTGCCCCCTCAGTGTGGTTCATTTGTGCAGGTGTGAACACACCAAAACAACCGGACTGAGACCTTCTTGAAGAGGTGGTCTCAGTCTGGTTCCAAAGGAACTCTGGTGCGGTTGGTTTGTGGTGAGAACGTGTTCCAACCTGGATCTGAACCAACTGCAGTCACATGACACATTGTTTGGGTTAAACATGAGCATGTTACAGTCCTGGAGGATTATTAATGTGCGCCTCCTCCTGTACTGCCTTAATATGCACATGATAAAGCACACAACACAGAGAATAACTTGATTTTTAGGACATTAGGAGAGTTAGAGGAAAAGATCAGAACTACTGTCCATCCTTTCATCTAACTGTATTTTAAGACAAAAACTAAAATGTCAGACTGCTCCTTTAAACCTGCCATAAATAATTATTTGGCCACGGTGCCGGTTGAAACAAGTTGTGAGCACAACGCTGACATATGATCACCTTGTAAAGCTGTTATGGTGAACTTGTTAGCTAACTGGTTTTTACACGTCTCGTACATATGGAGCAGCATTATCATTCATTCAGAGTCGTCTCTCTGGCCACCTGGCAAATCTAAGTCCAAAATTAACTCTAGCTTCTAGCTTCAGGGTTTCTGCCAGTGTAATGCAAGCCAGGCAGCCTGCCTGGTCGAAGATGACTCCCCGCCTGGCCTTAGCAGGGGACAGCTTTATGGCTCCCCGCTGCCTGTCGTCCATCCGTCCGTCTGTCCCATTCTCTAGAACGTGATATCTCAAGAAAGCCTTTGAGAATTTATTCAGACTTGACACAAACATCAACTCAGACTCATCGATGAACTGATTGGATTTTGGTGTTTAAAGGTCAAGGTCAGTGTGACCTCGTCAGTCTCGTTCTTGTGAGCACAGTATCTCAAACGCAACTTTAGGGAATTGCCATAATTTTGGCACAAACATTCAGCTGGACTCACCTGACCTGATTAGAGTTTGGCAGTCAAAGTTAAAAAGGTCACAACTATAGAGAACTTTAAAAAGATTTACAGACAGTATATTAAAGTTTATTCAACACTGTTTATATCGATGTACTGTGAAGTTACGTTATATGACCCATACCAGTGTTCATCTCTCGTCTCTCACACTCTCCGCACAGCTCCGCCCCCTCACGTACTGACAAATTCTCCAGCAACACTTGAGCCGTAGCCTGACGTGCACCTCCCCAGAAATGTAACTACACGTCACAGTGATGCAGCCCTCCTGTCTGTCTCTGTAAGCTGAAACCATTTCCCTCAGTGGAAACAAAGCTTTTATTTACTTTAATTTCACAGATAAGAAACAATAAATTGTGAAGACAATAAAGCCTCCACAAAAATAGCATTTGAAGTCTTGTGTGTGATTTATCCTGGCTGAAATATGAGCAGAGGAAATCTCTGCTAGCTGCTAGGCTAATTTATACAATGTAAAATGCCATAGGCTTGTGCTAATAACGTTAGCATGTTGTATTTGTGGGGAAAATGTGTCCAGATAAAGACAAGTGTTTGTCTGTGAATGCTGCCAGTTATAGTGAAGCTGATTGGTGTTTGAAACTGTCTCTATGAAGCCATGTTTAATGTGTGGTAAATTCTGTGAGGTGTTCATTACATTTATTGTATTTTTGCCTTTGTTATGGAAAATTTAATTAAGAGATCTGCAAAAAAAAAAACCCATATGTCCTTAACATGTTTCTTTTCCTAAACCGTATCACATTAACTTTACTTGCCTAAACCTAACCTCTGTAACTTAACGTTAACTGTACATTCAGGACAGGACGTTATTTGTGGAGCGCTAGTTCGAAGGATATCGTATGAACCCTTCCATGAGGACAAGCTGCAGTGAGTGTTCAATGCAAAGAAAGGCCACATTCTCTATTATAACTCACGAACCAGGCGTCATTGGTCTACTGACGAGTGTTTGTGTGTGAATGCAGAGATGCGGGAATGCTAGCAGGTATGTGGTCACTGCTGTTGTGACTTTGTGCTCGTTGAGGCCATGACCACGAAGAAAACAAAGATAAAAACTGAATTCCAATCCAGAAAAAGATTAGGGTCGTCACAAACTCACATTACAAGAAAAGGAATGACATCTTTGAGTTTAAAGTCAGTTGGATGTTTGTGCTTCCAGAATTCCTTCTGGCTCAAAGTAGGGACCCTTTACCCCACATTCAGGATAGAAAACTGCTGGCAGTCCTCATACCCCCTGTCTTCCCCTCTCATCTAATGCCTCTATGCACGCACACACACACACACACACACACACACACACACACAAAAACATTCCTGCTTTGATACAAATCCCTATGGTGAGCTTCTATCATCTCTAGCAATAACGAGCTGTCATTGGCCCTCAGTGATGTATCTGTCTGAATGTGTCAGCGAGCAGGCAGGCTGACTGAACGTCGGGCTAAAGCAGTTCTCCACTTCCAAGGCCTGCCAGTCAGCGCTGGGGGCACCTGAGACAGCCCCGTGTCGGTGAGGGATCATTTCTGAAGGCTGACACTGGATCAGAGACGGGGGGGAAACAGCCATGTCGACGTTTGACCCCACCCCCACATACGGCAGAAAGAGAAGTCGAGGAAGACGGCGGAGCGAGGTGATGAGGCACTGACAGCTAAATGCCAAATAGGTTGTCTCGGGAGGATTTGATATCTGACCGGCTCCTATTTTAAAGATAAGAGAGAGGCGTCTGAGTTATTAAAGTTTTACCGCAGGTATATACATGTATGCATTTACATGGCGGAATGAGTTTAAACTAAGTCAGCGGGCACCTTGGATATCAGAGTGATACAAGATAAACCAAAATAACCCCCGCTGATAACACTCAGATTCAGCCATCACAACACCTCCGTGTAATGTATTCCCTCCACATTGCATGAGATATATTATCTAGCCTTCCTTATTGTGTCGGTGATAAATGCAGCACACATTAACTCCACCAAATGTGTTTCTCCTATTTCCACAATAAAGGGGGCCTTACTTTCCTCTGACCTTCAGCAGGGCTGCAAAGCCAGCACAAAATATGCATTTAGAAGAAGCAGCAGGAGCCGATGTGAGGGGTTGCCGAGAGATTGCTTTCTTTTGTACGGCGTCATGCGGGAACATGCATCACTGTCCGCCTCCAACAAACAGCCAGTAATATGCAGAAATATTAAGTAGGATCAGCAAATAAATATATGGAGTGGAGCTAGTGCTGTGACAGATGTTGGCTATTTGCATGGAGCTTCTCTGTCATGTCATTAGCCGACTCTCTCAGGCAAGCAGGCGAAATGAATGAACTGGCTGCTCGGAGCGGTCGGGTATTCAAGCCGCGCAGAGTTGAGGTGCTTTGTGCGATCGAGGAGCTCGTGGACGACTCGTGAAGTAGCTTCTGCAGCCAGGTGTTTGTTCATGTGTGAGCGTGTGTATTTTTCATGCTGCTGACCCGGCTGCTGTAACTGGAACTTTCTCTGGCGTGGAGAGAGGTGCGGGTCACCCTTTGAACCTGCTTTAAAACAGCATGCTTTATGTGGTGTATTGTGTTATTATTTCATAATGCGCATCCACGCATGTGGGCACACACACAGGCACCGTACATGTGTGTGCCACACGGTTACTGTATTTCGGAGCATTTCTTAGATGGCAGCAGCGCCTTGTATTAAAGATTGATTTAGTCAGTGAAGCAGAGAGTCTGTATTCACACTGTTCTCTGTGTTCTCTGGTCAAGGCCACTGAGTTTCATCTCGCTGAAAACATACACCCTACTGTATGGCTTCAGGGACACTACGTCTGACCTCCACCTCGCTGAACATAAATGAGTAAAGAGAAAATACAACACAGAACAATCCCCTTTATTAACCCCCCCCAGGAACATACAGGCTCTTACAATCAGCCCCGGCATTGTTCATGCTGCTCGGCGTATTGAGCACGTCGCCGACGCGCCTCACAGTCTGCTCTAATGGCGTGGGTCATCAAGCACTATTCAAGATGGAAAAAAAATAGACACAAGTATTGATTTGAAAATGTCTTGTTCTGTTATTTCTAAAAGCTTTCATCTGTATTTTTTTTTCTCGGAGCTGGCGGAGTGCCTCGGGTCATGGTTGGGGAGTTTATAGAATGTTCTGTGATCAGCGTGTTTTACCTGTGTGTGTGTGTGAGTGTGTGTGCGCCCGTGCATGTATCAAATCTTGTCAGCCGCAGAATACATATGAGGAGGCAGGAGAGTCGTATATCTGACGAAGTGCAGCCAATAAAGTATAATTCATGACCGTTACAGTGCCCGTGGATAGTAGTCATTACTCTTGTGTTGGTGTGCGTGTAGTATATCAGGCCTCAAAACAACAGCCCTCATCACTATATTGATTGCCTGACATCTTTTTTTTTTCTTGAGAGTGCAAGATAGGGAGAAAGGAGGGAAAGAGCAAAAGATAGATGTTGAAGGAGGAGTAGATACTGCTGCAGCGCTGCTGTTGTCTGGCTTGTGTAGGTGGTCTCATGCCGCCAGTACATACACTGGTACTTACACATAAACTCAGTCCCAGGCTGATTCCCAGTTGTCATTGTGTGAGACATACAGTGTGTGTTCAGTTTCCTCCATTTAGACAGTGCCGTCCTTCTCGCACACAGTACACAGCATTGTTTACTGAAGAATTTCTCATGCAGGCCACAGTTGCTCCTCTGTGGACGCGCTGCTAATGTGTTGCATGTGAAAGAACATTTCCATGTGATCATCATCCATCTCCTTCTTTCATGAAGTCGTCCCCTGCGCAGGCTTCCCCCTCGGGGAAATCGCGCTGTCTGTGGTGTTTTCTGTCAACTTTCCCCCTCAGTGTTGTGTCTCCTTCAGTGTTGCCTCGTCAGTCTCACTTCATGTCAAATCACAGCGTTTCACAGATGTGTGTGAGCTGGTGGTGTTCAAGACGAGCTCCTGACTGTGGGTTTGTTTGACATGTTCAATTTGAACCCTAACGAGTACATCATTTCCTGTTTTATGACAAATCAGATCTATATTAAAGGGTTAGTTCACCACAGTTTGGTGGTATCGAGCTGTGTCGATAAGTTCAACAGGCTCAACACGTGAAATAAAACTGACTTCACTTGGAGCCAATTCGCTGACTGTAGTTACAACTTTTTGTCATTCCAATGAAATTTACCCTTCCAGTTAAATTAAAATTTGTCAAGTCAGACATTTTAAGACTCCTGTGTAAGGTTACTCAGTCATACTAACACAGTGTAGTGTCCAACTTTACACTTAACTGAACATTCGCTGTTTTTTTAACACTTTGAAACCTCAGCAAGTTGGCTTGATTTCTTTTAAAATCGTGGGATGAAGGCAGTGAGCATGAAAGAAGAAATGACCCAAAAAGTTAGCAAAAAGAAACCAGTAAAAAGAGAAAATTCGTTTTTAAAAAAAGAAAGTTAAAAAGAAACAAACAAGGAAATAATCTGCAAAGTGTGCTTAAAAATTATAATAATTCTGAAACAAAATTTTAAAACGTAATAATAATAATAAAAGTAAATATAGTTTGCTGTGGCTTTTTCCCCTAGTTTTTTCCAAATCTAATGTTATTATTATTATTATTTTTTTTTTTTTCAGTTTTTTTAAGACACTTTTTACCAAGTTGCTCAATGCCTTTTTTCCCTTATTTTGAAAGACAGCGTACCAATGTGCTCAGGGTTCAGATGTTTAAATACTTGCAAAAGGTGTCTAAAAGCAGCAAAGAAAAACGATGTCGCTCCAGGTTTCAGAGGGTGAAGCAGCTCGATGAACGCTGGTGGTAACTCAGTTCATGTTGACACTAAGTGCAAATAACTTTGGTCCTATGGAGAGAACCATCTGGCTTTGAGGCTGAACTTGTCATTCAAAAGACGCCTCTCTTTATTTCTGCTCACGGAGGTTTGTTTCTGCTTTCCATCCACAACGTTACTGCTGCATCACTTCCTGATTTCCCAAACTACTGGATGGGCCGAGGGTCATAGTTACAGGAAGTATGTGTGTATCAAAACAGTTAGTGACATTAAAAGGAACTTGTGTTAACTCATTATTAATGTGTGATGTATGAGAGCCCTGTTTAATCTACCTGTTCTGTGCATTAGCAGCGTCCCTGCTGGTCCCTGATGCACAGTTAATAATGCAGATGTTACAAACACAAAGTGACTTTGAAAGACAAACTTTTATCACTTGAGCTAAGTTACCAGACTGTTTGTGTCCCATGCAGATACAGAAAAGTTGATTCCTGCCTTTATTTACAGCCAACTGGACTATTGTAACGCTCCTCTGTCTGGTGTGTCTAAGAAAGCCACTGGTGAGCTACAGCTCGTTTTAAAATCATTACACTGGTTACCTGTCTGTCACAGAATACATTTTAAAATCCTTTTTATTGGACTTTAAATCACTGAAAGGCCTCGCCCCAACTTATCTTCCTGACATGGTCAAGATATATGTGCCTGCTAGGCCCCTAAGATCCTGTGACTCAAACCTCTTTGCTGCTCCAGAGGTCAAAACTAAAAGGCATGGAGAGGCAGCCTTTGTCAGTGATGCCCCTGAACTCTGGAACAGTCTGCCTGAGGGTCTGAGGGCTCTGAATCTGCCAAACTCAATCTTAAGACACATCTTTTTTCCTTTGCTTTCTCCTGAAATGTATCTTTAACCAACTGTTGTTTTATCTTATCTTAGTGTGTAGTTTCACCTGAGCTTTACTAAATCTTTTTTTGTGTTTATTTTTATCGTCATTATTATTATTAGGTTTGGGAGAGTAAAGTCATGTAGGTTGGGTTTAGGAAAAGAAACATGTTTTGGCATCTTCACATTACGTGTTCAACGTAAAGGGACAACATGACAGCGTACCTCACAGTGAGTCAAAGTTATCTTAGTTTCACACGAGACCGGAACAGTGGTCTCCTCGGGGGAAGTCCTGTGTTTGTTGACCAATCCCTCACCCCAACCTGCCTCATGCAGGCTTTCACTCTGTATGCTGCTTCCCTCTCTACTCCAGTCAGTGTATTAGTCATGTGATCGCAGCCTTCACGATTACATGGGGTACATACACAGTACTGGCTCATGGTTCTGTGGGTTATATACAAATTCTGGTGCATTATTGAGGGTGTGTAAACATCTGAACAGTGCATGAGAACAGCCTGATCACCTGGCATCATTTAAGGGCCCCCAGGCTAAACAAGTTTAGAACTTAGGGCTGCCCTCTCACAGGCGACCAAACGTTGGTCGACCAGAAAGGTCATTAGCCGGCAAGATTTCATTGGCCACTTTGTCGCAGAAAAAAAAAAGTGAAACTCTGTCAGGAGCTGCACCTTGTCAAAATAAATCCAAACCTATATGACTGGACCATGTGGGACTTTACTTTGAAAGGACAGACACAGGAAGTGTCCACGCTCAGCAGTCAGACAGGAGTCAGGTTAATTTCCAGGGCTGGTACCTGCAGTTATTCCACAGGCTAGTTAATAACATGTGGGGCAGGAAATCCAAAGTGTGGGATCATTTTGAGAAGGTGAAGGACCAACCCAAGGTGATATGTAAACTCATCTTCATTGGTCCACTACAAACATGACGTATCATGTGAAACATGGAAGTAGCTACATGCCCATTAGCCCACAGCGTCATTAACAGGCGGCTCGCTCAGTGTGTGACGTGCACTTGGAGATAAAATATAGGCCTATATTAATGAAGGTTCATTAGTACGGTTTGTATTTCTCTGTAATGTAGCACAGTGTTAACAATGTTACTGAGACTATTCTTTCTCACACCTTCAACTCAAACCACCAAAATATATCATTTCATCATTACATTCATATCACAGACATGAGGGACACTAGTCCACTGATGGACCCTGATGAGGACTGTTGGTTCACTGGGAAAACTCTTAGTCGGGGGGCAGCTCTATTTTTGACAATATAGTGCTACACACGGTGCTTCTATTGGCTCTGTGTAGTATTATTTGACAAAGGCGGTGTAAAGCGCCTTTAAAAGATGGCTGCCATAGAGCACCAAAACAGGTTCTCCTATGATGACATGCCAAAGAACTTTGGGTGCTGTTTAGCACCATTTTTTTGTTTGTTTTTTTTGTAATTTGGGGCAGCTGACCCTTTAAACAGTCTCTGAAATTCATTTAGTGCTGATATCAATCACACGTATACGTGCACACAGACCCGTGTGTGACTGCTGATGTCACATTCATCCAGTTTTACAGGTGCAGCTTTCCAGGTCAATTTTTTTCCCGGCGCGCGCTGTCGTATCAACTTATTCTCAGCGTCAAAAATATTTGCTGGGTGTCATTTCACGTTCTCTCTCTGATCAACGCTTCATTTAGATTTTTTCCCTCATTCCGTCTTTCTTCATTTAATCAACCCCCCCCTCCATGGACTGTTCATGGACTTGATGGAACCTCAGATTTTTATACGACGGCTGATATACGGCCGTATTAAAGACGGGTGCTTTCCGTTTGACGAGCGCGGTTTAATCTAAATCAAGATACGGGTCCCTCGAGGCCGATGCTGTAATCATGTCAAACTAGCGATACCGCTCACTGTCACTCTGCCTCCATCTCGCCTGATCATCATCTGCATTGCAATTATTGGGCGGATTTAGATGGTATCTGGCTCTTAGGTAATCAGGAGGAGAATGGGATTAGATGTAACGTTATATGGTTATGTTGTTAATCTCAATGAGTTTGCATCACACAGCTCATCTGGCTGTGGGAGAGATGACATCTGGATGTGGGGCTTTGTGTTTAGTTCAAGGTTAAACTGCAGATCATTGATGACTTAAGCCAAAAAAAAAAATCTGTGATATAGAAAAAAATCCGACTGAATGTGTCTGCGCTGGAGATAATTGCTCACACAATAAATGAGCTTTAATGTGCGAGCATATACACACGCATGCATGGCGGTATTATAAAGTCTCTATATTACTTAATCAAGCAGTCATGTTAATTGTGTAATAGGCTTGTATATTTCCATGCTGTCTCATCTCATTTACATATTTACGCCCGTGTTAATGAGAAGGGCTAAATTAAAGAGGGGGAGGAGGGGTACGCGAGTGGCTCCTCCCTCAATATCACTGATTTATTTATACTCATTAAGCTGAATTGCACAGATCTGCATTCCCATCTGTAATAAAGAAAGGATTGTATTAAATTTCATGGACACATCGCAGCAAAACCGTACTGTCATGAATTATATAAGAAGCTTTTGTGCGTAGTTTAAATGAATAAATTACCAAGACAGATGGAAAATCCTGTTGAGGTAACATTTTAATATGGCCAAAATGGGAGGATGAATAAATTCTTAGAAATTAGAAGTGGATGAAGTGAAGACTCCTTTATCAGGACATCGTTGCCGCGGGGACAAGAGTAGTGGCGGGCCTGTTCTCTGCGGGCTGCAGCAGCGATGCAGAATAATGAAAATAAGTGTGTCCATTAGAGCAGTTAATCTTATTTGGCCTGTAACATTGGTCTATGTTTTCATCCCAGACTAAAGGTCCCTTGTTCTCTGCTCTTTTTATACGCACATGTACTGTAGAGGATCACGCACGCACACACACACACACACACACACACACACACACACACACACACACACACACACACACACACACACACACACACACACACACACACACACACACACACAAAGATGCACATGCACATGCACAGTCGCAGCCTTCATGCAGACACATTGATTTAGCGGTCACACACAGACAGTGGCTTCATATCTCTGTTCTCTTGCTCCTCTGCTCCTCCCTGCTCCTCCTCCTCCTCCTTCTTTTCACAAAACAACGCAGGACTCTTCTGAGCCCCGAGGAGAAAGAGCAAAATTTACAAGAGGGACACAGGGGATCAGTGGTGCTGTTGTATACTGGTGAACAGCACCCCTTTGACTGGGAACCAGAGGTCAGGGCATGGCTCCCAAAGCCTGCTGGCTTCTGTGGTGCCTGTGTGTGTGTTTGTGCATGCATGCGTTTGTGTTCCTTGAATGTGTGTGTTGGCATTTATATGTGTTAGCCTCAGGGTGCATGAAACCCCGCCTGCTAATGTTACGGGAAAGTCACAAACTGTTTTTGTGGCAGGCTGAAGTCACATGACGGCACAGCCTGTGCATAATCTTTTTACACACACTGGAAACTGTAGTGTTTGGCTTGTGTTGGTGTGTGATGTGCTAGCATGGCGCAGGGATGAACAGTTAGCTCATGTGTGGTGAGTGACATTGAGAGATACTCTCACAACAGAGTTTCACTTCATTCCCCACCGCTCCGTAAGAAGCTTATCGTCCTTAACACCAGTAAATAGCAGCAATGCTCACTTTAATAAGATTAGACCAGTAATTTTCACCAAAGTGCCCCCTGAAGACAGCGTGTTTTTTTGGTCTTCTTTGGGTTCAACTCACTACCCCACGCAATTATTTTCCTGTCAAGGATCCGTTCTTTTCTGGAGGAGATTTGCAGCCTTGAGTGGTACGTATGTATTGATAGGAACAGCCAATCAAAGACCTCCACATCCAATCCTAGGTGCCATCGTGCACCGTCAGTAGATGTAGGGGTGTAGGGGGGAAGATAGAGGACATCTTTCAGCATGTAATGTAAAACACAGGACGTAAGAGGGAGATCAGACCAGTGCTTCCCAACTGGTCCAGCCCCAGGGTCCAGATTTCTCCCTAGTCATAAGTTCAAGGTCCACACAGTTTAACACATTCAGTGTCATACTTGTGTTTGGCCATGCCGTCAAGCTAGTTTGCTGTCTCCGTTAGGTAGCTGTACAGCAGGAAACGGCACTTCAAAATAAAAGCTCCATGCCGAAAATTCACTATATGTCACAATAAAGTGTGTTTTGACCGTGACCCACCAGTTGGGAACCACTGGATTAGACTATAAAATGGACACAAGACCAAAGATGAAGGTTCAAAGATCTTGACATACAGGGTGAAGAATGACTCATATGGACATAGATTATGAACCTTATGACCAGTCAGTCTTTATTGAAGCGATAAATTCCCTGGTGTCGCTCGGCTATGTTGACCTAGAAAGCTGAGTTTTTGGTCATGTGTACGTGTACCAGGATGCATTGCATGCAGCTAACTTTATTGCAGCTAACATAGCGTCAGGTGAGGAAAATACTCACTGTGGTCATCTGCCCTCTCAGCTCTGCTGGTCTTGGTTGTCTTCTCCAGTTTATGTTTGAGATCCTGGAGAAGGCCTCTGGCACACCTCTGTCCAAGTTAGGAGTAAAACTTCCATACATGATAATGAACAAACAAGCTCTCTTGAGGTTGGCGATGGTCAGAGCATAAAAACTGCCTATGCTGAAATTCGCTGCAGCGGAATGATTCAGTTTCTGTTAGCATCAGATGGAGATTTGAGCAAAGGCACCACCAGTCAAGATGGCCAATTATCTCTGTAGCCAAAACACTGTCAAATGTATTCTCATCCAGACAATCATATCTTCCTGAGATCCGAATATTTGTTTGGTGTGCATTTTAATTCCTCGTAGCTATTTGGGATCAGTCGGCCCTGATAAGTATAAAAAACTAAACATTATCATGGATAATAAAGTCCCAGTGTCCTCATACGAGATGATTATAAAGTACTAATGTCTTTGAATGAGTACTTTATAATTAACGGTGTCAGTGTTACTATTGCAACATGTGACCAGGTTTTGGACAGCTGCCAAGACGGCCATCTAGTTTTTGTTAGTGTATTGTGCTCTTACTGCCACTAGATGGCACAATAAAGTGTCCACAAACGAGGACAACAGGTCTAAGATAAGTAAAATGAAATAAAGGTCCAGCAAACACAAAATCCAATGTCCTCACATGAGGACGCAGGGTCTCAGGGGGATACTTTGGATGCAGTTTAGCATCACACGCTCTGTAACGCATGATGTAGAATGTATATTACAGGAAATAGCTTGTAGAAATGAGGGATGTAGGACAAAGGGTTTTGGATCATGTAAGCTGTGTAGTATCTGAGACATAAACTAAAACTAGTCCTATTTTTCCATTGGCCAAGCAGAGTCAAACCATGCCTCCAGACCAAGATGCTTGAACTCCTTCGCTCGGGGCAGTAACTCACATTTTTAGGATGCTTTCAATTCATTAAAGTTAATATTTAGTTGCCTAAAAGAAAGTTTGTTAAGCATTTAGTTTTACCAAAAGACCCTCTAAGGAGCCGGGTAATCAGTTTTCCAACGAGTCCTGTACATCTTGTTTTTATGGTTTTAGGCCTTTTTTTCTCCATCCATCCATTTTCATCCACTTATCTGGGGCCGGGTCACAGGGGCAGCAGGCCAAGCAAAGCACCCCAGACGTCCCTCTCCCCTGCAACACTTTCCAGCTCCTCCTTGAGGACCCCAAGGTGTTCCCAGACCAGATGAGATATATAATCCCTCCAGCTTTTCCTGGGTCTGCCCCGGGGGCCTCCTACCAGTGGAATGTGCCCTGAACACCTCTAACAGGAGGCGCCCAGGAGGATCCTGATCAGATGTTGAACCACCTCAACTGACCCCTTTCAGCGCTATTTTTTGCTGGCACAAATTAGCGTTAGCATTTTCACAGTTAACCAATGCTGTAAATGCACCGTGCTAACCAAGCTAGCAGTTAGCATTAGGGTTATCTCCACCCTCTCGTCCAAATATGGTCACCTCTGGCTCTAAAAATCTAAGATGGAGATGACCTAAATGCTAAACTTGAGGCTTAAAAATGGAAGTTCATGAACCAGGGGTGACGTCACGATGGCCACATCCATTTTATACAGTCTAAAACTACAAAACAATTTAACAGGAAATACAACGGGACCAGAATTTTTATACTGTCAAGTTTGAAAGGGTCTATAGAGTATAGGATACAAGATGCAGAACAAGGACAATGATGTAGGACAAAGGACTCGAGCTGTGTCCTACACAGTGTGGATTTAGATCTCAACAGGGACCTTAATCATGAAATACAACGACAAAGTGCACACAGCGCAGAGGTCCTGATTTCTCTGGACTAGATGTTTCCTTCAACACAAATGATGATAGAGGCTGACTAGTTTTTAATGCATGGACACCAGGTGGAGAACGACATCAAAACACCATTTGGAGTCACAGAGATGACTTAAAGCAGGAGGACAGCCTCCATAACGGCTGAGTGGATGAACGGATGGATGGAGCGGAGGAGCTACGGGGTGTGGAAGTGTTTCATCTCCAGCCTGTACTCCGAAAGGTGTAAGTAAGTAATGGGTGCTAGCTGCCTTCTAACATCCCCATCATCACTTTAGTCAACACCTCCACTTGAGATTGCACAGCGCACACACTCGTATGCGCACACACACGCAAACACAACCTGAAAGCACTTTCATGACACAAGAAAGCAAGTGTTAAAGGCAAGAGCCTGCAGGGTCAGAAGTCATCAGCTAAGGGGCCTGAAATCATGTCAGACTGCACTTATCCTATTCCAGAGCCCTCACATCACATATCTCAAACAGATGTGCAGCCCGCTTTCTTTCTCTTTTTTTTATTACCGTTGATGCCTTTCAAAAATGGTATTCAGGAAACTCTCATTGATATATACCCAGTGGCAAGGTGATAGTCCCTGTCCCTCCTTAATTCAGTCCTCCCAGCCATCCAGGCTGCCTGAGTGCTACCAGCAGAGCAGTGATGGATGACGCAAGGCTCATTAGGATAAGACAACAAAATCAATAGACCAAGCTCAGAGGTGTCAGCGCCTCAGACACGCCAGTAAAAACCACACTGATAGTCTATTCGCCGGCAGTGAAGTGTATCTGAATTTTGGTGTTTGTGTGTGTGTGTGTTCCTGTGCCTGTGTGTGTGGCTGAGGACGGGGAGCAGTTACGGGGTGAGTGATTGATGCTGATGGATACGGATAATGGATAAACTCAAATATAAGAGCTCTCGATGGGGGGGCGGGGGGACTGTGTCTGTTTGTGCATGAGGTGCAAAGGAAGAGTGAGTCACATTCAGGGAGAATAACGGCAGGTTTGGGGCTGCAGTTTGCCACACAAACAATATCCTCTCTTTTTTTTTTACAAGCGTGATATTAAAAAGTTAGTGAAGTCATTGTTCCTGTTCTGGATATAGATACGGTGCCATAAACAGCCTATTGTCTTAGATCTACATCAGCTCTTATCTGTGACAGAAAGTGTCTGCTCTCCTGTCTGGGAACTTCCTTTATGCTCCAAGGTGTATTACCATACAGCAGACTGCAAAGAATATCCACCCAAACAAGTCATTTAGTCCTGGGTAGACTCCTGAATTTTTATCATCTTAAAAAAACTTTTTTTTTTCTTATATCTTGATTTTCAGTTTCTTCATCATAGACGTCAAAGTTCCTATCTGACTCTGTTTTGTTTTCCTCCACAGCTGGTATTCAACTACAATTCAAAGAGATCCAGTCAGAGAAATTTTCCTAAAGCAAAGGTCCGGAACATCGTAATGTCTGAGTTGCAATATGATTTAGTGTGATAGTAGCCTCGTAGTTGTGTCAGCGTCTGCATGTCATCAACATCTGACTGTCAAATCGAATAAAGAAAGTACGATTCAGAAACATTTCGACAAGATTTATTGTCACTTAACACTGAACTATACAGATATGCATTTAAAAATAAAATGGAGAAAATAAGTGAAATAGTTTTTTAAAAATTGTGCGTCCTAAAATAAAGTGCTTATTTTAGAAAAATAAAATAAAGTGTCGCAACAGCTTAAATTTTCCTTTTTCTTTGTGAACTGTTTCACATCTTGACTTAAGTCTCGCCCAGTTTCACAATAAATAAATAACAATTTTCTGTCTCGCTTTATTTCTTTGTCTATATTTCTATCCTTCTATATTTCTGTCTTTCTATTTTTCTATAGTCTCTCCACTTACCTCTCACCTTTCTGACTGTATTCAGTGTGGCAGTGTTAATCGCCTGGACTGCAGAGATTTGATTGGCTGGGTGGCGTCCCATGGCATGGCTTAACTCGCATGCAATTGGTCCATGCGTTTCCGGATCAGCTAAACCAGTGCCAGAAAAGTTGTGCCGGTTAAAATAGAAGCGTCTTGTCAAAATTTAAAATCCCTTATTAATTTACTGGTCAAATATATGTTTATTTATGGAGACATTTTTGGTAACGCTTTTTCCATCTGTCCATCTGTACATACATTATCTTCTGCTTATCTTAAGCTAGACAGTCCAAACGCCCCTGTCCTCAGCAACATCCAGCTGAACATGTAAAAATGTGAAATTTAAGTAAGTGACCCTTCGCTAAGTCCCGTCCCCGGACGCAGACTAGCCAATCATAACATAGCATCAGGCCGGCTCAGACCAGGGTCCGACAACAACACAGCTGTGCTCCATCGTTTCAGATTTCCTTCATTTTCAGGCTGGTGTTGTGGATTTGGAGCTAAATGTTGTGCCTGGAGCTCGTCGTGTATTAATGATACTCGTTACCTGGAGAGGTTGGAAAAAGATACATGTTTCTTCCCTGTTCCCAAACCAAAATCAAACCCTGAAAAGTGTAGGGTTAGCTAGCTAGCTACTGAAGATATAGCCTACTGAATGTATACACGTGCTGCTTTGCTTTGTAATGATTATAACAGTGAAACAAAGAGCGACCCTGCTGTACAGGAACCAGTGAAGGGAAGCAGGGAAACTTTGCTCATATTCAACCAGCTGTGTGTCATCACAGTGTGTGCAGATGAACGTTCATCTGCACACACTGTGATGACACACAGCTGGTTGAATATGGGTGAAGTTTCCCTTTCTATTCATTGTGTTGTGTGTGGATCAGCAGTGATGTGGTGGTTCACTTTTACACTGTGATCTGTAGCCTATAGTTGGGCTTTAGCTTCTAACTATCTTTGTCTTTTGAACCTGTTGTTGCTGCTGAGTCAGTTTGACATCCTGGATATATCCTTCAAACACAGACTGTAGACCCCTCTGTCTGCTTCTCTCTGGAATCACTGCTTCATTTCTACAAAAATATGATCATATTTCTGCAGTTAGTTACAGTCTGGGCTCCATGCTTACTGCGACAGCTTGTCGGACCATCACAAAGGGGCGGGGCTTAGCGAAAGGTCACTTGACATATAGAGAAATATTTATTTGGGTTTCCTCGGGGGCAGTTCTTCAGAGATTCCTCTGTAAATCAACAACTTGCTGATGAACTCGACGCACTTTGTCTCTGTTGTCCCTACAATCAGTACCAAATTGTAAAGTTCCTTCCGGGAAACTTCCTGGGGAATTATAAGGAAATACCAGACTCATAGAATAAACAAATAATACATTTTCACATCATTTCTTCCACAAAAACAAAATGAGACTCAACATGAGACAAAACAACTCTCTGTGATGGGCATTTCTTGCAGTGGGCTTGAAGTGATAGCCTGTTCTTATCTCCCGGCGGTGGTAATTTATGGTTGCACACGCTGCCACTGAGATGCGTTAATGCTTATCTGTTGTTCTTGCAGTCACAGGACTGCACACACACACACACACACACAGAACTGTACGATCACACACACAAACACACACGCGTAGTGAGGGAGGTTGTGGGGGCAGATAGTTGTTGACAGTTTGCTGTTTGTGGTCTCACATGTAGCAGATGTCTTCCTGTGTGAGGCTCTGCAGCTTTCTGTTGAACCAGAGTCTTCATGATTTCCCTGTTTGACTCGCAGGCGGCCGACTGCAGACGGTTAATGCTCCACTTCATTGTGAGGGAAATGGTGAGGGTTAATATCAGCCGTTCTCTCTTCTACTGGCCTCTTCCCATATAGATTATGGACTTGAATGACTTTCTCAGTAGTAATGGAATTCCCAAGTAAAGTTCATTGAATGGATCTCCACTCTGCTCCCCTAACAGGCCAGTAATTGAGTTGAAATCAAACCTAATTGGATTGGTGTAGGAATGCCACTGAACAGCGTGTCTTTTCCTGAGAAGGGGACGTACAGCACAGGACACAGTGTGAGTGTGTGTGTGTGTGTGTGTGTGTGTGTGTGTGAATGGGTCTGGCGATGGACAAGAGGCGTCCCTCAACGATCAATTTGATTACACTTAACTATGAGATCAGTATGAGAGCTCAGATTCGGTGGTTGTGGCGTGGAGGACGGTTCCCAGTGTGCCGCTAACGTGCTGACAGTCAGCAGAAGCCAGACCTCACTCCACGCCGCTGTCACATCGCACAAACAGATGAACTGAACATCCTGTACAAGACACAGCGTGTACAGCAGGCTGCGTGCAGCACATTTACACAGTGCAGCGTGCCTCATAACTGGTGTACAGCACGCTGTCTGTCCTGTGACCTGCTGAACTGTGTTTTACTCCTCTCTACTCCTTCCTTCTCTGCTCGTCTTTATTCAGTCTTACTCCTCTGTACTCTACCGTGCTTTAATACACTGTCCTTTAGTGTAATCTCCCTCTGTGTCAGCACGTTGTCACTCTCAGCTCGTCAAATATGGCAACTTAGTGAGTGGCCTCAAACTATGACACTCTAGGTATCCCTCCAGTTTGGGACGTTCAGGGACAGCAATTTTTGCTCATTAAACCCAGTTCAGACCAAAGATTCATGACAAGACAAAACCATTTTAGAACGTTGCAGCAGTGTGAAGTGGCCGGTCTGAGCTCGACTCAAGCCGGCTGATGGTGTCACCTGCAACTCAGCTGGTCAAATCGCCACCGGCTGGTTTTAGAACGTAAAGCATGTCACCAGTTTCTACAACCAGCTTGTAGTGGTTGGGGTTATGCCAGGCACACACTTCACGATATCAGGCCGATTACAGCCTGACACAGCGTTGTACAGTGTCGGCTCGGATCGTGAATGACAACTAGTGTCGTACGCGATAATCCCTTGTTTTATCTCCTGTAGTGTGTCATAGTAGACGACAACCGACGCCACGTCTGGGACACCTCACGATGTCCTGACAGAAAGTCTAGCATGTTTGATTTTCCCTTTGACCAATAGGAACACAGAGCGATCTGCTGCCGTGGAAACTGTAGGACAACAACAGCCCAGCCTTTTAGATACTTCCTGTAGGGACGTTAGCACACAGAGTAAACAGGAAACAGCAGAGGCACTTTATCAACCCGCTGAGTACTGCCGTTAGCATCAAGCTAGCAGAGAATGTTCTTTCTTCATCATGGAGGATATAAAGGAATCAAACTCACAGATAGTGTCTGGGCCTTTACTCAGCACAGCTGCAGAGGGGACCAGCTTCAGTTCAAACACAACACACTAGAAACAGGCTGTCATCTCTCATTCTATTTCTATTTTTAATCTGCTCCCGTTTGTCCTGTACAATCTCACGCATCACGCCGTCATTTCAAGCTCAACACTTCCTGTATCTGTTTCAAATTAAAAGCCTGTTATACTTTCAGCTGAGAGAATCCCTTTATTTTCTAAAGAGGCTTTTATTGTGAAACATTTGCAGGAACTTCATGGAGGATTCAGTGACTGTCATAGTTTGCATGTGGTACTTCAAATGTAGCTCTATATTATATACGGTCAGATTGTCATTATGACTCGTTCATACATCTTTTTAATTTAATATTTCACAGAACATGTCACATACCTGTCACGCCAGCGTATCATTTATTTGTTGCCATGCCATATTGGTCCTGTTTTTGTCCCGATAAAGTTCCATGTGTATATTTCAAACTACTGCATGGTGAAAAACAGACACAGGTAGTTTCTGGTTTCTGTGGTTCAAAACTAAGATTGTAATCAAAGATATTACCGAGGTTTTTCACCTGTTAACGGGGTTTAGAGCCAGTTCTTTTAGTTTTGTGTTTAGTTTCTCTCTCTGAGCTTCAGGACCAATAATTACAACCTTGGTTTGGTCCTTTTTGTAGTTTCTGTCCATCTTGTGTGGACACCAGAGGCATCATCCATATATTTGCAGTCACATACATAAGTGGAAATGAGGCGTAAACATGAACCGTTGTCGAGGCCACCTTTTCAACTGGACTCAGTCACGAATCAACGTACTACTGTTCACCCAGGTCCAGTCCTCTCCACTCTACTCCATTACTATTTTACCTTACTGAACTCTTCTCTCTCTGACTTCTCTTCACTTTGCTTTTCTGTTCTCTGCTCAACACAAACTTCAGCCCGGCTCTATTGTACTTTAATTTGCTCTCCTTCACACAGTCCTCTTGTTTATCTGGCCGTGCTTGTTTTCCTTGTTCAGCTCAGTTTCCTCTAATTTGAGGTCTGGCTTATGGTTTTGATCACAGCCATAATGAAAGACAAAGACTTGATGCACTGATGCCATTATAACCAGAGTCGCCAATGATGCCACAGTTGTTATGACTGGGACTTTGGGGTGGGGCTCTGATACGCATGTAGGGGAATGTAATTACCCCAAAATGCATGTTTTTCTCCAGTTTGCTTACCTTTATCTTATGTAACAACAATCTTAGTGGAATAGATCTGCAAGTATTTATCTAGGAATGCTTCTTTAGTTTGTTCTCATAAAGACACACTGAGTGAGTGACTGCTCCTTTTTTCTTGCTCTCCTCCACAGGAAGGTGAGAGTCAGCTGAAGAACCTTGCAGATTGGGCCTAAGTGTCTCGTTAAAGGACTCTTCAGCGAGGTTGAAGTGCCTGCATCAGTGAGTCTCTGAAAATATGTGGAACATTACATCCTGTGCTGAAGTGTGCAACATTTTATTTTCTGCTTGTAGACCTTTAATGCAAATCGCAGCGTGAGGGTGAATTTCATTCTGCTTTGCAACATCAGTTTGTGAGATTAGAAAGTCCAGGTAGGCCTCTAGTCTCATTATTTAGAATGAATGCCGTCCAATTTTAATCAGCGTCCAACCGAGGGAGTTGAGGGCATCCCAAGGGTCTGTATCGTACATGAAGTCTTGATTTTGCCCAAGGTTGTTCTCTAGATATGAGTAGCTCCAACTTTTTCCCCCTCACGTCTTTTTTTTTTTTTTTCTCATTAGAACTCGTTTCGGACTTCATTTTAGCTGTAGGGTCCAACAGGGCTCCAATTAGATGGACGACAGAATTAATGAAGTCTGTCTCTCTCTCTCTCTCTCCTCCTCCTCTTCCTCCTCCTCCTCTTCCCTTGCTCTATTTATCCCAGTGCTCAGGGGGACACTCGGTCTGGATTCAGTCAGTGTGGCGGCGTTTCTTCTCTTACTAAATTAAATATGTGTAATTGATGGTTTCATAAACAGAGCTAACCTTGCCAGCAGCGAGCGGGAGCTGCCGCTGAGGAGGTCCATGTGAATATGTATTGTGTCAGAGAAGAGCCCGCAACTACATCCAAGTTCTTCGCTCGCAACGAGAGAGAGAGAGACAGAGAGAAAAGACAGAGCGGGATGCACGCGGCGAGATATTGACTCCAGCAGTTTCTTCGCCAGGTGTAACACATGACATAATGTCTCCTGCAGACAGACTCAGCTGAGAGCAGACAGCATTGTTCTCGGGTAAACTCTCAGTCGCAGGATGTTCTCTTCTTTCTTTCTCACGCTCTCTCTGTCTCTCTCATGGTGCTCTCTTTACCACTCTGAAACCGGAGAGATGAAAGCAGTTTGAGCTATACAGACAGAGAGATAAAGGATGTTCAATGTAAATGTCAGGTACAGTACAGTAGGAAGTGTGCTTTTACTGCAGCCGTGTGGGAAAACAAACAGTCTGACAACATCAAGAAAAGTGTCACTAAAACACTTGTTAGAGGACACTTTCAGCTGTAAACACAAAGCCTTCGTGCAGGAATTACTTAAGCTGTCACTTTACAGCTGTGTACATTCACACATATTCACAAACATCTCCACTTTCATGGCAGGAAAGAACATTTTCTGCAGCAGACTAACTAATTATTAAACACAAAAAGTGAAGCAGCTGATTCCACAGAACACCAGTGGATGTTGTGTTACAGCTTGTCCTTGACGTCAGTAAACGTCCACCTGCATTCACTGACTTTTTTTTGCTCACTCAGGGGCAGCACATTGAGCTGGAAACACACCACTGACCTAATAAAGTTTATTCAAGTTGTTTACTGTAAAACTTAAATTAAAAGCCCAGTCCCACGACTCTCCCCCACAGGGCTGTAGGCTACATAGGAGTCTTTAAATGTGGTCTTGTTGTGTTATTGGGAGCCAGAATAGAAGGAGTCATGGCTCAAAACCAGCCGCCACTGCCCGTCAACAAAAACAAAGATGGTTAAATGTGATAAGACCAAAGGACTGGACGGAGGCCATCATCAAAAATGCTCACATGTGCAGCGCACACTTCATATCAGGTTAGGGACAAAGTATTTCCTGTTGTAGGGATGAAGAACGTTATGTGTATTAAGGGTTATCATGTCCACCTCATCAGAAACTGGGGAGCTATTAAGAGGAAGATTGGATTTCTCTGAAACGCTAACTTTTTAGCACATTAGCTAACGTTAGCTTCCATAGCAAAACAAACAAGATTGGCTTCCTGTGACATCATCCATCCACTGAGTGAGAGCATACGGGTCGGCCAGTCTGGTCCCGTTGGTCAGTGTTTACTTCTTCCAGTAACACTGGCGGTCCCGGAGAGTGAGTGACCTGACATGGTGCGTTGGTAAATTCAGTCTGACGCTCTACACGGTGCTCTGGATAACCCAATGGTACGTTGAGACAGCGCTCCCAATTTATCAACGCTCCAGTTTGTGTCAGAGTGCGCTCCTGAACGCACCACTCACATCATCTTCCTCCATTGTCTAAAACAAGACAACAGAACTTGCTAGCTAGCGCTAGCTAATGTCTGTGGAGAACTGTTTTGCCTCCAGCTAAGCCCCACCCACCCAAAAACATCACACTGTTTACTAACAGTGAAAGGGTTTATAAAACCAGGTTGTTGCTACCTGAAATGATGTGCCTATTCCTTGATTATGATGTAAGTTATTCATATTTCTTTAGTCCGTACGGGTCCTAAGATCAAAAGAATCAAAAGGGTGTTTTATCCGTCTGTCTGTCCCATTCTTGTGGACGTGATATCTCAAGCACGCTTTGAGGGAATTTCTTCAAATGTGGTGCGAACTCCACAGAAACCTCCACATCGTCATGTCCACTTGGACTCAACGATGAGCTGATTAGATTTTTGTCGCCAAAGTATAACGGTGACCGGCAGCGTATCATGCCGACGTTTGAGGACGGCTTTTTCATCAGTGTCTGATGGCGCAAGTCACCGCCCAGGCCTCAGATTTTGATGACTTTGTGGTAAAAGGGTTGGCTGAGCAGAGGATTGTGGGTCAGAATAGAGAGAAAAGCATGCTGGCTTGCAAACTGTAAAATCGGACCAGCTGCAGTCGAACGTCCTGGTATTTTTGGCACACTGCATGTCACACACTATGTACCAGGACACACTGAATCTTTTTCTGGCACACTGTATAGTTTGGTAGTACGGGTACTGGAACACAGTGTAACATAACTCTTTGTCTCTTCCTGTTCATGAAGATTTCCTGCCGGTGTTCACACCTGAAACTACAGTTGTGTTCAGTTACATTTGGTCAGTGTTGAAGAGGATTTGAAACTCTGCTCTGATGTAACCCCACTCTCCGTTTTTCATAGACATCAAACTCTGAACAGCTTTAACGCAGATCAGAATCAAACTCTTTTATGCCTCGACTGTTTGCTCCATCTCACCTACAAGGGTAACGAGACATCACCCTACATGGCTACAGTATAATGAATGCATAAAAAAGCTTAGACACATTTTTTCCTGCAGTCCTACTATCAATAACTCAGACACATCCATTAGTGCGAGAGAGGCTAGTCCGGGGCAAACACTCCCTCTAGCATTTAAACAAACCTCCACTGGGACTCATTCTCCCAGACTCCCCTGGGGCGGGGACACACCAGAGCCAGACCATACTGTACTGCTGGGATCTGTCTCCTTCACGCCTGCAGTGCTTCCAGCAGCAGAGCGGCAGGGAGACACACAAAGACGGAGAGAAAAGAGGGAAACAACACACATCAGGGAGCACGCTCGTTTCCGCCGCCACTGCTGTGTTTGCCTAGAACTGCTCGGTCGGGGTTGGGATATTCAAATTAATGAATGAGAGTGAGGAAAGTGAAAGATGAAAAATGTGCTGGGAGAGGCTCTGACTTTGAGTAATGCTGGTAATTGGAGGGAAACATATAGAAATGCAGTGGGCATGTTTTAGCAAATGAATGTGGGGAAAAAAAGAAAAACCTTTCCCGGTGCATGTCTCATTACTTATTGCATCTTTGTGGTCGGGACAAAGAAAGCTGCAGTGCAAACACAAAATTGTCCCCACAATCCAATGCTTTGAAATTGGGAAAGGAGCCAGCTGCTTATAGCACGCCGCTGTATTGTCAATTTATCAAGTGCGTTAAAGCTGCAGTGCAGCTGATATCTTCTGTTAGTGTGTTACGATCTTATAGCCTTGTCTGATTTATCTGCTGTCTGCCTTCAGCACTCTCCTGTGTGTTTAGGTGCTAATTAGAGTACAACACACACACCCTCTGACGCTCACACACACGTGCACACACACACACATGAAGGGACCACAGGCTCACAGGTGATATAGGCAGTGTTTTATCACAAGAGAAAAGTGGGTGTTGCACCAAAAGAGGGCCTTAAATTACTGGTGACATCTCAAACAAGGCTCACCCACACACTCACACACACGTAACCACACACATGCTGCAGGGATGCCTATACACTGCAGGAAAAATAAAGTGTTCCTATATTGGCCAAAAACAATCTTCTCTCTTATCATTTTCTCTTTCATTTTTTGGAAATCACTCCACTGCTGGCTTTCCATTTGTCTTTTTATCCCTCACTTACAGACCCCCCCCCCCTCCCCTTTCCTCCCCTCATTCAACTGACCACCCCCTCCTCCCTCCTCACGCCCTCCACACCCCAGACCCCCTCAGCTCGCCACAGCTCAGTATGTGCAGTAATCCTGGATGCCTTGGAGGGAGAACTGCACCGAATCACTCCATAAATGTATGAGTGTCCAAAATGAAGAGGAGCTGAGAAATGTGTGGGCAGCGGGCTGGGAAGCATGTCCAAGCTTACTAACAGGATGGGGGGGCACGGCGTGGGCGGGGTGGTGCTGTAAGTGGATGAGTGGGTGGTTGGGGGGGTGTTGCAGGGAGAAGGGAGATGGAGGGAGGCTCGGATGAAATGTCTGTCTTGACAGAGGGGAGTCAGACTCAACAGCAGGGATGCTTTTTTACAATATTTATTTTGAGATGTGGACAAAATGTGAGCCAGATTTTGGCCTCCACCAGTGTCTTTTTTTCTTTGGATTCAGTGCATCCAGGCTCAGCACCATATTGTCTGTCGGAGTATTTGAGTCACTGCAGCAAATGGGGTTAAGGGCCCACCTCACACTTTATTGTTGCATCACTGTGAATGATGTACGTGCAGCTTGACAGCAGAGGGCTGTTTTCACATTCGTAGAAAAGTTCCTCTGCGCTCACTTTAAATCTGACTCTATGACGTGTACGCACGAGCAGGGCTTTGTGACATCAGCCAATCATGGTCCAGTATGTGTGATGTGGACACTTGAAGCCTCCAGCAAACACACACTGAGCACGGACTCTATAGTGCAGTGTGAGACGTCTTGCATCCAGCAGTTAAACTTTTGAAAGGAAACACATTAGCATATTCATAGTTTATGGATTTTCCCATGAGGGAGAAGGAGTACACGGGCCTTTCAGAATTTGTTGCTAGTTTATTGATTTCTTGTGGAAACACCGTATCAGACGCACATTATCATTCAAAGCAGAGTATTTTTATTGGCTCTTTCTGAGGAGGACCTTGAAAGGATAATACTGTACCAGGGTCTAATCTTTGCAGTCCTGTTTTCACATTTTCTGTCCCTTGTACTCACCAAGACAATCACTGGTATCTGAAACATCGCCATGAAAAGGTCAATGAGGCATGAAACATGAGCGGTCGGATGAACACTCATGTTTCTTGCTAAATTACATTTTGTTAAAACAATGCAGCCAATTCTGTTAAACCCTGGACGATATCTGCATGTTGCAACTAAACTACAGCTAAGGTACAGTCCGGATTGGGAAACCAGGGGGGCTCTCACATCGGCAACCTGGGCCCAGATCCGAAACACGCTTGACCCCAAAGTCGAGTTTGTTTCATTAGAGTTACCATTGTGTACCGTACCAAGGCACAGTACGCCGATCCGTGCCCAGGTCCACTGGTAAAGGCGGTCTCAAGTATGGTTCATGTGTAGTCTGGTATGGTACACGTCAGGTGTGGACACCAACATCAAAAGATGGAAGTGGGCTGTGTTATGATGGCCTTATTGGTAGTTTGATGAATGTCTTGTAGATGTGGGTGTGGTGTGACAGGAGGCAGGGTCAGCACTGATCTCACACTTGGGGGTTGATGGTATTGGCTCACTGGCTGCTATTAGCCGCACCTGGAGGGGGGGTGAGCACACCACGGGACGAGAAAGTCTCACTCCAACCTCGTCAAACGTCCACGTTTGGTCATGGACTTTCCACGTCCACATATGACGTCCAAGGTACGCTGGGTGTGTTGGTTGTTGACGTTCTGGGACGTCCGAGTTTGGCTTTAGAGTCTTAGGTGGAGCAAACACCTGTCTCCGGGATAAAAGTCGGAGGTTGTTGGACCATCCACCACCCCTCCTGCCCGCCCCACTTGGACTTCTGCCACCTTAACTTTCTTGTTGTCCTTTCCATTCTCCCCTGACATTGCTACGCACCGTTAAATAAGAATGCTGACCAGCTCTGTATCATGCCGACATGAAAGGATGGCTTTTTTTGTCCGTGTCTGATGTCACTGACCAAGTGCCGGATTTTGATCATTTCAGAGTGAGACCAGGTTGTCTCACCATGTTTCTCTTCCTAAACCTAACGACAGTTAAAGAACAGGAAGTGAATACCGGCCCCCAGGTGAAAGTAAGAGGTCGTTGGACCTATCCACCACCCCAACGGCCCGTCGTACTCAGACATCCACTGCCTTAATAACCTCGACATCACCCTCCACCACCCCTCCTGCCCACCGTACTCGGACTTTCACCACCTTATCTTTGTTTGTTGTCCCACCACGTGTCCCCCTGACGCTGCCCGGTGACTGGCCGCATCTCATGCTGACTGAAAAGATGGCTTTTTTGTCCGTGTCTGATGCCAGACGTCACTGATCAGGGTTCAGATTTTGATGATTTGTTGCCTCACCATGTTTCTTTTTCTAAACTTAACAACAGCCAGTGAACAGGAAGCGAACACCAACCTGCTGGATGAAAGTCAGAGGTTGTTGCACCATCCACTACTGCTCCCACCCACCCCACTAGGACTTTTGCCACCTTAACTTTTGTTGTTGGCCCACTGTGTTTCCCCCTGACACTGCCCGGCAACCAGCCGCATTTTTGCTGACATAAAAGGACAGCTTTTTTCGTCAGTGACGCCAGAAGTCAAAGACCAAGCGCCGGATTTTGACGACTTCAGAGTGAGACCAGGTTGTTGAAGAAGTAGAGAGCGTTACTTATCTCCGTTAAGGACCATTATCCCTGCTGATAGTCCCAGCTCGGCTTCTATCACTTTCTACATCTCAACTGTGTGTTGCTTTACTCTCCTCTTAAGACCAATACTTCAGGGTCACAGGTGAAGTCAATTAGTTGGGTTCAATTATTCATATTGAGTGGGATTGAATCAATACATATTAATAATAATAGTGCAGGTGGGAAATCATATGAGCCTGTGAAGAAATCTATATGTTTGAGATACCATGGATCAATAAAGTGTGTGCGGCTGGAGAAGAAGAGACTTGTTGAGTTGCACTTTTATGCCAAATTCTTGAATTATAGAGGGTCAAGTCCGGCAAGAGGAGAGCCTGAGGAGTATTTCATGGAAGGCTTATGAGCTTATTCCTCCCCTGGCATCCTTCTCTCAGTCTCTACACCTCTCTCTTGTCCTCCACTCGTCCTCTCCTTCGTACCTCAGTCCGTTTGGAATGATGCACATTTGTTCACCCTGTCACATCTTTGCCACTCTTCCCTCATCTATTCTCTCTGTTGTCTGTCCCTTCCTTAGCCCTCCCAAACCCTCCCCCCTCTTCTCACTCCCTCGATGACTTTAAATGACTACAGGGAAAGTTATTTGGAGTTCAGGTAGAGTTCAGACGCAGACCCGGTAGCCTCTCTCTATTCTCCCCGTCTGAGCCGACACGTGAAAGTCTCCCCTGGCTTCCTCTTGACATGGGATCAGCCTCGGAGCTCAGAGCCCCCGGAATGGCAATCGTAATTCAGTCCCCTGTGGCTCGGACTTTGTGTTTGATCAAATGAGCTGCTGCGTCTGCGTTTGACACCGGGCTCACTTGTGTTTAATGACATCTTCTTTTGCTTTTTAGCATGGATGGATTATGAGACAACGAGCCGCTGATCAACATGTAAAAGACCCCCCCATCTCCTGCAGACACCCAGGCTGAAAGACACAAAACGCCTACAAATGAGACAGCCATCGCAGTCATTTTGTGTCTCTTTGTAGTTGTTTTGTGTTACTTGTTGGTCATTCTGTGTCGCTTTGCAGTCATTTTGCATCTGTTTTTAGTCATTTTATGTCTCTTTTGGTCATTTTGTGTCCCTGTGTAGTTGTGTTGTGTCTCTTCATAGTCGTTTTTTCTCTCTTTGTAGTTGATGTATGTCTCTTTGTAGATGCTAAAATCTCTTTTAAGTCATTGTCTATCCTCACGTCGCCGTTTTTTGCCTCTTTGTAGTCGTTTTGTGTCCTGTTTTAGTCATTTTGTGTCCTTTTGTAGTCGTTTTTGTCTCTGGAGTAATTTTACATCCTTTTGTAGTTGTTTTGTAAATCTTTGTAGTCGTATTGTGTCTCTTTGTAGTTGCTTTATCTCTTAAGTCATTTTTTATGTTTGTACAGTTGCTTTTTTGTCTCTGTAGATTTTGTGTCACTTTGTCATCATTCTGTGTCTCTTTTTAGTTGTTTTCTGTCTTCATATGGTCATTTTGTTCACCTTTTTTGTTGTTTTGTGTCCCTTTGTAGATGCTAAAGTCATTTTGTGTCACTTTGTAGTTGTTTTGTGTTACTTGTTAGTCATTCTGTGTTGCTTTGTTATTGGTTTGCACCGCTTTGCAGTCATTTTGCATCTATTTTTGGTCATGTTGTGTCCCTGTGTAGTTGTGTTGTGTCTCTTCATAGCCGTTTTTTGCCTCTTTGTAGTCATTTTGTGTCCCTTCGTAGTCATTTTTGTCTCTGGAGTCATTTTCTGTCCTTTTGTAGTTGTTTTGTGAATCTTTGTAGTCGTTTCTGTCTCTGGAGTCGTTTTGTGTCCTTTTATAGTCATTTTATGTCTCTTTGTAGTCGTATTGTGTCTCTTTGTAGTTGCTTTATCTCTTTTAAGTCATTTTTTATCTTCGTACAGTTGTTCTTTGTCTGTAGAATTTGTGCCACTTAATCGTCATTCTGTGTCTCTTTTTAGTCGTTTTCTGTCTTTATATGGTCATTTTGTGCACCTTTTTTGTTGTTTTGTGTCCCTTTGTAGATGCTTAAGTCTCTTTTAAGTCATTTTTCTCTTCATATAGTTGTTTTGTGTCCCTTCGTAGTTTTTTTGTGCTGCTTTGTGGTCATTTTGCATCTCTTTCTGGTCGTTTTGTGTCTCTAATGTTGTTTTGAGTCCCTCTGTAGTTAATTTCTGTCTCTTTACAGTCATTGTATGACTTTGTCTTCACTTAATGTCTCTGTGGTTTTTTGTGTCACTTTCTGGTTGTTTTGTGTTTCATTGTCTTGTTATGTCTCAGATTCAGATTCACATTCATTCTTTATTGTTCTCTGTGGAGGATATTTGTTTTCACAGTCTGTACAATGAACATGTAGAACAAGTAACATACAGGATGTAAACAGACAAGAACATCACAGTACGCCCTGTCTCTAGTTGTTATGTGTGTCTGTTGTCATTTTATGTCTCCTTTTAGTCATTTTGTGTCTCTACGTAGTCGCTCTTCTTCTATGTGGTTGTTTTGCATCTATTTTTAGTCACTCTGCGTGTCTTTGTAGTAGTATTGTTTTGCGTTTTTTTCTAGTCATTCTGTGTCCCTTTATAGTGGTTTTGCATCTCAATCAGTAACACTGTGCAGGTGAACCAGAGTTCTCAGGTGCTGCTGCTGCTGGTTAAAAAAACTGCAGATGAACTTTTTTAGTTTTTAGTTCACACTTGTGATAAGAGTGGCTGTGTGACTCATGTCCACAGCTCTCTACTGCAGCACATCCACACTGAAACTCGTCTGCAGAGATATTTTACTAAAAACTACAGAAAATTATGCTGAATATTTGTGCAGCTGTGACGTGAAGGAAATAATCAACAAACACAAATACAGGATTGAGTTTGGTAGGCAGATACAAAGTCAGGACCAAACGTTGTCAGGACAGCTCTTACAGAGCTCTGTCAGCTGCCAACAAGACAGTCGCTTCAAACAGCAGCTGACCCCGGACCCCTCTGGGTCAGAGCCCGTTCAGTAGTCTATCCCTGCTGTTTAAGGAAACATCATAATCAGGCCTCTATGAAACAGTATGCTGATGAAACTTTACAGAGCAGTGTGCAGACAGTCAGGACTAATATACAGTAAGTCTGCAGAACATGATCTGTTGCTCAGGAGAGCAACATGACAATAGGATAAGTCATGTGTGTAATTGAAGATCCTTCATTTCAGCCTGTTGTGAGGAGCTTCAGTGGCTCTCTGTCGCCGTTTGGCAAAGCTCACCCTTGCCTCCTGGTGGTCAGGCAGCAGGTTGCACCTCTTGAATCCAGGATGAGAGTTGTGTGTGTTTGCAAGTGTCAGTGTGGGTGTGTCGCTGCCAAGGACCTGTCCGTCTAGTCCATGTGCGTCCTGTAATCTGCCTGACACGCGCGAGGCCCCCAGTGACTCTCCGTTATTAGGCCCATTAGACAGCCCAGGGATGAGGTTGAATTTTTATTAGCTCAAGTGAATGCCTGCGCATGCGTGTGCGCTTGCATGCGTGTGTGTGATGAGTATGTAATCTGTCTGACACCAGCCAGCCGAGAGGGAGAGACACTCGAGGGATGACGGATAATAACTCGGCAGAACAGAGAGAGCAACCCGGTGTGAGTGGACAGCAGCAGCGCTTCACTCATTTTACAGTTTCATGTTGGTAAATGGCAGCACTGATGGTAAATCTGTCGCATTTAAGCGCGTCCGTTTGACCTTTGAGGTTTCTCGACTCACCACTCTGATCACAAATGTAAAACTCCGGCTGCAGCCTAACTTTATTTGCTGCATTTCCTATTCAAGTCAGGCCTCTAATTCCACAACGTTCTCTTCTCTCTCAGCCATATCGTCCCATTCCATACTCATTTGTTGCCCCTCTATCATATCACAGTGCATTTCCCAACCAATAAACGGAGGCACTCTTCTGTAGAAATGTATTTATCTTTCACATAAACTCCATTCCGGCTCCACTGGTCTCTCTCCAGTAGCTCTCGCTGGCACTTAATTTCTATTAATGGTTCTGCAACTGGCGCTCCAATCCAATCCACTGCTAGTCAGGGAGCGCATGGAGCGCACATGAGGAAATATGCATAGGCAATTATCCTCTGTAATGTGCATGGGCCCCAACCACTAATGCATCTGTGCTCATTGTGTGGTGCAGGAAACATTGCGCATGCATACATTAACTGTGATGCAGAGGCTAACGTCGAGGGGGGAAAAGAACGTGCCTAAGTGTGATGTTAGTCAGGTCACATTATTGTAACCAGTGAAGTCGCTTTCTTGACAAACACATGGAAGAGCTGGCTGCGCAGAAGCACACACACACACACACACACACACACACACACACCTGGTATCTATCAGTGCAGCACAGCAGCAAACCAGCTCGCGATAATAATCATCATCAGCATTGTCCGCTGAGTAGCTTGTAAAGCCTTGTCTTTTTTTTTTTCCCCGAGTGATAGCAACAGTGTTTCTCTCGCTGTGCCATTGTTTCTGGAGAGTCCTCCAATATCTGCTCAGCTGTCAGCTGGTTATAGATTTAACACGGCTCACTGGGACAGTGACAGGAGGCCAATAACAGGCTCCTGGGCTTGTAAAGCCTCCATCTGCAGAGGAAACACAGAGCAAATAAACCCGGAGGAGCCGACACACACGCACAACCCTATTAGAGCTGCTGTAATGACACTGTGGAGTGTGTTCACGCACACCAAGGTGTGTTAAAGTTTTATAGTGTGAGGTCAGTGATGAGGTGGGCTCAGATATGATGGGATGAGGCCTAATAGGGTGTTTTATTGATGCTGTGTGTGTGATTGTGTGTCTGTGTGTGATGATGGTTCTTTGTGTGTGTTTGTGAGCATGTGAATAAATATTTCCTAGAGATGCCCGGCGTGTGTGTGTGTGTGTGTGTGTGTGTGTGTGTGTGTGTGTGTGTGTGTGTGTGTGTGTGTGTGTATGTGTGTGTATGCTGTCATGCTTATCAGCATCGGCATGGCAGCAGAATATCAGATCTCTGCAGTTCACTTAAATGTTAAATGTTATGGATGGGGGCCGACCCGACGCATTACACCCAATCCTTCTGAATATGCCGAGATAAAGCACACACTCACACTCGTTCACACATGTAGCCACCTCCTGACCCTGCCTGATATGAAGGTTTACCAGCCGTCTCTCTCTGGTGGAACTCATCTACCTTGAAACCTGAATTCCCTGCCGCGCTTTCCGCTCGATCAGCTTGTGATTCTTTTACTAGACATCCATCGAGTCCTGTAAAACCCTAAGCAACTATCCTGTTTTTTTCACTTTGCTGGCAAGGGCAGTGGATGGAGAGGAAGCCCTCTTTTGTGGCCGAGGCAATAGAGGCAGGTAGCCTTCTTTATGACGAACAAAAGGACCCCAACAATAGACTCGTCTGTTGGACTCTGACAAGCAGCAGAGAGGGGAAAAGCTTTAGCTTTGTTGAGTGCGACAATAATCAATGTAGCACAGTCGAGGAGTGGGCAAGAAGAAGTGAAAGAAATGGCTGAGCTGTGTGTCTAGAGATGAACCAATCGATTGGCTTGTGACCGGAATCAGATGATTTTCAGCTTGATCAGTCATAACCATTGACCGGCTGGTCACCGTTCAAAATTACATGCATGCGTTGTACGATGGTTCACGCCACAAACAGCAGCACAGGCAGACTATTGTCACAGCCGCCGCAACCCATTCACAAAAGTTGTGATAGCGTGGTGTGGAAATGAGACTGAACCCAGAATTGAGTTAGCACTTTAGCACTCCAGCTTCCCTCATCTCGAAGTCAATGGATTTTTCGTGAGATGCCTGAAAAAGGTCTGTGGTTAACACAAGCTTAAAGCCCGTTATACACTGTGTGATTCTGGGCTGTCCCAGATGAAAGGTGACCAACGTAAAAGAAACGTGACGATATTTGGTCATGGCTCTGCATCAGTGCAGAGCCTACACTGTACCCTACGCTGTAGCCTGGAGCCTACGACTATGCACCGCAGTGACGCAGACCTCCTGTCTGTCTCTGTAAGCTGAAACCATTTCCCTCAGTGGAACCAAAGCTTTTATTTACTTTAATTTCACAGATAAGAAACAATAAATTGTGAAGACAATAAAGCCTCCACAAAAATAGCATTTTAAGTCTTGTGTGTGATTTATCCTGGCTGAAATATGAGCAGAGGAAATCTCTGCTAGTCGCTAGGCTAATTTATACAATGTAAAATGCCATAGGCTTGTGCTAATAATGTTAGCATGTTGTATTTGTTTGGAAAACGTGTTTAGTATAAGACAGTTGTTTTGTCAGTGAACCTTGTGAGCTGTAATGGAGCCGAATTTTGTAAAGTTACCTTTGTACACAGACAGACACAATTGACCATTTCCAAATCCAAAATTATTCAGAAATGAGAGATTAAGAAGAACGTAAAAGAGATACAAGGTCAAAAAACCTTGTGGCTCCACCCTCCACTGCAATTAAAATCCAGCAAGTCCCCCTACTGAGAGTGGACATAACAATAATAATACCCTCATCTTAAAAGTTACAAATGTAAAACTGCATTTAGGCTCCTACAGTTGGGCTGCTTTCACACCTGCCCTGTTTGGTTCGGTTCAGTCAAACTCAAGTTCATTTGCCCCCTCAGTGTGGTTCATTTGTGCAGGTGTGAACACACCAAAACAACCAGACTGAGACCTTCTTGAAGAGGTGGTCTGGAGTCCTGGAGGATTATTAATGTGCGCCTCCTCCTGTACTGCCTTAATATGCACATTCAGCACATCCAATGCATCAAAACATTGTTTTCTAGTTGGAGCCGCGCCTCGTTTTCAAACTGTATGCTTTGACTCAAATGAACAATGACAGCAATATAGTCCACGATGAGCAGCGCTAAAATCAACCTGCGTAGTTGTCCCTCCATTGTGACATTAGAAAGTGTCACATTTATCTTGACAGTGTACTCTTCTTCAACGTTTGCTTTACTTCCTGGATTTTTCCAGCATGGAAATTCTGACCAATCAAGAGCAGTTTTCTCACACAAGACATTTGATCTGGTCCGCTTGTAAATGCTGCCGTGAGAACACCAACCAACTCTAGGCAATTATACAACTTTGGAACAACATGAGCCCCTGATTCAGACCAAAGGAGACACCACAGGGCTGACAGCAGCCTTAGTCTAGTTAGCTATATCACCAAGTCAGGTCCATTTGATAGATTCTGTACTTTATTCTGTGGCAGCAAAATGTTTTAACTGTTGAGACTGAAAGGAAAATAAAATGGTTACCTTGCTTGAGCTGAGAGGGAGCTGTCAATCAAGCATAATCTGATCACCCCCCCCCCCGTCATCCTAAGAAATGGTTTGGGTTGCCAAATGAGGTGTTTTGGTCATGAACATTTATTTTCATTTAGATTTTTGTGAATGCTCAATGAGACGCTCATCTTTGATCTCATATATCTATCTACACTCTTTCAAGTCAAGTTTACCTTAAAAAAAGTGCCAAATATGTTTGTGTATGCTGTTAATTATAGTTCTTAGAAAGAATGAAAATGTGAATTGGCAGGTCAGACTTTAAAAATCAGAAATCGGGATCGGCCCAGAGAATTGCAGTTGAGTGTAAATGTTTCCCAAGGAGAGATGAACAGATTGAAAAGGGCCTTGTGAAGATAAGTGCAGCACGTTAATTATTTGCAATATGTTTGTTTTTGTATGCATGTGCTGTACTGTGCTGTGTGTGCGCGCAGACGTGTGTGTTAAAAGCAGGCCTAAGGGGAATGAAATTCTAGCCAGTGAGCTCCATCCCAGAGCTAAATTACACAAGCCAGCCATGATTTCATGCTTCACTACATTACTTCTCCTTTTTCCTCTGCTCCCTGCACTCCTCCCCTCCTCTCCTCTGGCTCATGTACCTCTGCTTTAACCCTGCATGGATCTTATCTGGTTAAAGAGCAAAAAGAGGTGAACCACACAAGCCATGCGCCATGAATATTTCATCCGTGTTTGGATTACCATTTTCTCCAAAGATTCATTGTTCAATGTATAATACATGCAGCGTCGCACCTCGGCGCCTAGATCATAACCCCTGCCCCTCTAATCACAGGCCAAGCATGCCCTCACCTAGCCAGCCATGCCAGCACTGTGCATGTGTGTGTGTTTGTGTATCAGTATGTGTGTGTCAGGAGGTTGCTTTCTGTGTAGGTGGATGCCAGTTTACAGTAAGTGCGTGTATGTTGACACTGTTCTTCTGTGAGCGCATGTTTCTGTGTGTGTGTGTGTGCAGGGAGCGCGGGGTTAGAGTGAGGCTAAGACCGGCTCATCTTTCACACACACTCCTCCACCCTCAGGCTGGATTAGATGATGAGGTGGGAGAGTGAGTGAGATTGGAAAGGAAAAATGTGTTGGTAGGAGGGAGAGAAGAGAGCGAGTAACAGATTAAGAGTGAAATCCAAGTCTTTTGGCTGCTGGGCTCCGATCCAGCTTTAAGTTGCGGCTGAAATATTCTTTCAAATGATCTACCTCCTTTTGGATATACACTGTAGTGTGTGCGCCGTTTTGCCGGCCCACACCGTTTGGCTGGTCTAAACGCCTCGCTTCTCCCTTCATCTCCTCCCATCTTTCTATCGCTAAATGAGCACTGAATAGAGAAGCGGGCGAGGCTGTATAGATTTGAATGGCTCACTCGGTGGGTGTTTGATGGGGAAAATGGGTGCACGGGTTATTCTGACCTAAACCGCCCGTATCTCTTCATAGCCATAGAAATGGGCTCTTTTAAATGTATAGTTTCTCCAAAATTACCATACAAGTAATTCAAAACAGTGAGGCTCAGGCAGGCAGTGAATATATCAAGAGCGTTTGACCTGAGTGCATCAGAGAAATCTCAACGCATTTACCTTACGCATGTGTGTGTGTGTGTGTGTGTGTGTGTGCGTGTGTGTCTGTGTGTGTGTGTGCATGTATTGTACATGCCTCATATTGAAGACCAAAATATTATATAAAAACAGAGTGAGGACATTTTGGAAAACGAGGACATTTTAGATGTTCCTCACTTCTTCAAAGGGCTGTTTGAAGGTTAAGACCATAGCCAGTAAAAATAATGGACGTAGCTACAGTGACTTCCCCTGTTGGTTTATGAACTCCCGTTTTGAAGCCTCGAGTTCGGTATTTCGGCCGTCACCATCTTGGGGTTTTTTTTGGAGCAAGAACTGACCATATTTGGGCAAGAGGGTGGAGCTGTGGAAGAGGGAGGGGTGGATTTGACTGAGAGGGACGCTTTTAGCAGACAGTCCGTCACTCGGCCCTCGGGTGAGTTACAAACAAATACAGTGCAGTCGTCACAAAGGTGGAAATTAGCTGTAGAGACCAAAATTGTTTTTTCTACCAGGCTGTAAACATGTTTATTTCTTTTCAACTTGGCCATTTTTACACGGGGGTCTGTGGGGATTGACTGGCTTCTGGAGCCAGCCTCAAGTGGACATTAGAGGAACTGCAGTTTTGGCACTTCTGTGTTCTGGGTTCAGGTTACAATTAGGTTTATGGTAGGGTGAGGTTAGGGGTTGGCATTTATACGTACGTGGCCTACGCCGTTGTGAGCATTTATACTTGTGCGGTGGTGTGTCTGTGTCACTCTGCAGTTACACCTCCAAAACACTGGTGGGCGGTGAAGTTTCTGTTAAGTGTTGTAAAATTGATTTGATTCAAAACACATTAAACACACATTAAACACACATTAAACATGGCTTCATAGAGACAGTTTCAAACACAAGTACACAAATCAGCTTCACTATAACTGGCAGCATTCACAGACAAACACTTGTCTTTATCTGGACACATTTTCCCCACAAATACAACATGCTAACGTTATTAGCACAATCCTATGGCATTTTACATTGTATAAATTAGCCTAGCAGCTAGCAGAGATTTTTGTGGAGGCTTTATTGTCCTCACAATTTATTGTTTCTTATCTGTGAAATTAAAGTAAATAAAAGCTTTGTTTCCACTGAGGGAAATGGTTTCAGCTTACAGAAACAGACAGGAGGTCTGCGTCACTGTGACGTGTAGTTACATTTCTGGGGAGGTGCACGTCAGGCTACGACGGCATCAATTCAACACAGAAGTATAAATCCTGCTTTAGACAGTCACTTGTGATGGTTAAGGTGAGGGTAAGGGCCTAGGGAATGCAAAATGTCAATGAGGGTCCTCACAAAGACAGAAGTACAAGACGAGTGTGTGTGTGTGTGTGTGTGTGTGTGTGTGTGTGTGTGTGTGTGTGTGTGTGTGTGTGTGTGTGCCCAAAAATGATGTCATCTTACTATCTTGCAGAGGCGTGAAGGCAGGCATCTGACAGATTTTGGCAAAAGCTCATCAAAGAGGAAATTATTCCCATTTATTCCAGGAATAATCAGAGTGCTAAGGTCTCACACACACACACACACACACACACACACACACACACACACACTCACGCGCACACACTCCTCTCACGGTTGCACTTATTAGTCGCGCACATGGATTTAAATACGTGTTTGGTGTGTTTCTTGTGGCAGAAAAAGATCGCAGCCTCGGAGACGTCACATTTGGATTTATCAAGTTTCAAGTTCCGTTCCTGAGTTTCTCACCGTCCACAATTAGCACAATTTATCCGTCATGTCAAAGTAAAAAAAAAAAAAGTGATTTAGGAAGAGAGAAGTTTTGTTGCATTAACGCTCTCAGATCCAAAGCGTTTACCTTTTTACTCATCAGATTCTGATGAAGGCTCCGCCAGATGAAAGTTGGTGTCTTGTTGTACTTTGAATTAGACTCCCTCTTTGAACCGCTCCTTGTTTGTTTGTGATGGCGAAAAAGCTCGCAGCATTTGTAATCAAACCCCTTGGGGCCGCCTGTCTCAGTTTGGCTCTTCAAACTGCCGTGTGCATCTCATTGTGTTTCTGTTCTTTGTGCTCATCATGAAGAATCTCGGGCTGGGCTCTGACTGCTGTGTTCACCATCGTCTCGGTAAAATGCACTTTTTATTTTTTTTAAACATGCGACATGCTGTGAGCTGTTGTTGTGCAGTTGAAACTAAGTCATAAAAGACAGGCAATCCACACGGGAAATATCCATTTAAAGCTGTGGAAATTGTGATCCTCTGCTGGCCTCCAGTACAGTTTCAAGTTTGTTGCAGTCATCTCAAATGTCAGCACGGCAAAATCAATAAAAAAAAAAAGAGAGCCATATATGAAGGAAAATGTCCTTTATTTTGATTGTTCACTCTGCAGAGGAAAGGGATTCTTATTTTTAACCACATCATACAAAGCTCATGTTTTGTAGTGGCAGTAAAGCAGCCATTAGACTCACTGTGACAGATTGCAGAGGCCAGTACCTCAGTCTGCCAACTCTCTTTCTTCTTCATCGTGTTCCTCTTCCTGTCCAACCTGAACGTTCCTGTGTTTCCTCTCCAGGTTTATTTGGAAAGGCTCAGGCTTCAGGTGTTTGCTCTTCCTTTTAGGTCCAAGCTTAAGAGCACAAGTGTCCTTGTTGTCGTTCTTTGATTTGTCTTTGGAGTGGAGGTCTCCCCACCAGTGTGGGAACTGGACCACCAGACCCAGCCAGACTGGGTCCAGCTTTGTAGACAGTAAGAGAGAGAAGAGTCTGCTTTAAAACCTGATGGTTGTTTGTCATTTATGGGTGTGAACTCTTAGAAAAGATCTATTTTTAATGAAAGATAAAGATTAAAAAAGGGCAGCCATTCTTGTAGTCTGACCACGTGATGTTTGTATTTCATGTTGAGAATTTTCTGTCTCATAGGGATCATGTTGTAGCCTGACATAGGGCTGGGTGATATTTAATTTAATTTTAATTTTTAATTTTATGTACTTTATTAATCCCACAAGGGGAAATTTAGTGTTTACACTCTGTTGTCATACACACACAGGTCTGAATACACACACAGGCACAAACCTACAAACCTGGACCTACACATGCATTAAATGGAGAGATGTCAGAGTGAGGGGGCTGCCCATGGACAGGCGCCCTGAGCAGCTGGGGGTGTTTGGTGCCTTGCTCAAGGGCACCTCGGCAGTGCCCAGGAGGTGAACTGGCACCTCTCCAGCTACCAGTCCACGCTCCATATTTTGGTCCGGGCGGGGAATTGAACCGGCGACACTCCGGTTCCCAAGCCAAGTCCCTATGGACTGAGCTACTGCCGCCCAAACAACTATGTATGATATGTTGATATATTTTCAAGCAAGATATAAATTTAGACAACACCGTTTATATCGATATAGGGTCAAGTGGCGTTACAGAACTTGTATCAGTGTGCATCACTCCTCTCTGCACAGCTCTGCCCCACTTACACAGGCACAAGTTCTCCAGCAACACTAAGAGACACTGGGTCATTACTCTGTTGTCTGTTGATTAGTCTACACTGCTGTGCTATCTCTGTGGTTTGGAGTTTAGTTTCTCTCCCGCGTCCTGTTTTTACTTTAGATATCTTCTTTACTTTCATGCACTGATGTCTTAAATAGACTATATTTGCATTGATCTCAGCCTGTGGATTTTTTTGTGGCTTTCTAGCCCAGTTACATTAGTGCACAGGTTTCTCCTCTGCCATCCTTTCTTGTTTGTTGTACTGACACACCCAAGACAAACTTTTTTGTTGCCTGAAGTAGGTGCAGATTCACAGCAGCCCTAAGGTTGTCTCCTTTGGTCTGAATCAGGGACTCATGTTGTTCCAAAGTTGTATAATTGCCTAGAGTTGGTTGGTGTTCTCACGGCAGCATTTACAAGCAGACCAGATCAAATGCCTTGTGTGAGAAAGCTGCTCTTGATTGGTCAGAATTTCCATGTGGGAAAAATCCAGGAAGTAAAGCAAACGTTGAAGAAGAGTACACTGTCAAGATAAATGTGACACTTTCTAATGTCACAATGGAGGGACAACTACGCAGGTTGATTTTAGCGCTGCTCATCGTGGACTATATTGCTGTCATTGTTCATTTGAGTCAAAGCATACAGTTTGAAAACGAGGCGCGGCTCCAACTAGAAAACAATGTTTTGATGCATTGGATGTGCTGAATGTGCATATTAAGGCAGTACAGGAGGAGGAGCACATTAATAATCCTCCAGGACTGTAACATGCTCATGTTTAACCCAAACAATGTGTCATGTGACTGCAGTTGCTTCAGATCCAGGTCGGAACACGTTCTCACCACAAACCAACCGCACCAGAGTTCCTTTGGAACCGGACTGAGACCACCTCTTCAAGAAGGTCTCGGTCCGGTTGTTTTGGTGTGTTCACACCTGCACAAACGAACTGCACTGAGAGGGCGACTGAACTTGAGTTCAATTGAACTGAACCAAACAGGGCAGGTGTGAAAGCACCCTGAGACTCTGCAGTGTATTTCCAGATTCAGCCACATCAAAGCTGAGGGCTCAAAACAAAAACTCTAAACGAAATATTATAATCTGTGGTTTAATGGTCTCGTTCCTAACCAATCCAAATGAATGTATATGGGTCTTTTCTTAATGGGCTTTACTGTAAGCTTGTTCTAAACTCGGTACAGTGCGGGAGCATCTATTCATAACTGAGGACTTAACACAGAAATCACTCCCCACTGCTCTGCGATATAAATCCGTTTGTATCATTAGACACATGGAAGGATTAGCCCCTAATTAGAATTTTATATACACACCTTCCTCTACAGCGCACTGTTTGACATACTGAACAGTACGCGCTGCATTACATTCATCATAATGTAAGCTTACCTCATAAAGTGATTTTGCTCTCTGATAATAGTTGTAATACACGTCCGCCTGCAATTACACACACACTCACACACGTATACACACACGCTCACAGCTCCCCACACTCAATACTTCACCCTGTCTGCCACGACTGGTGCGGTCCATCAATCAGAGTAAGCTGACAGCTATGGCTAATGCTCCCCTTTTATTTAACCGTGCTTCATAATTTACCATTAGATGACTGGGTTTAGATCATACACAGCATATGTTGTGCTGTTTGTAGCGCTCTTTAATTGTGGTGCGTGCTCAGAGCCACACAACACTGTCATTTGATGACATTTACCGACAACACGTACGCTACCTTTTGCATATTTTGCATAAATGGTGTCAAGATTACACGCTGATCCATGAAAATGTGCTTTAAGGGATGTTGTTACATATATATTTATAATTCTACAAACACAATATGTAGATTTACTCAATATCAATATAAGTGATTTGCCACAACATCTGCGCATAGACATGTTAACAACTTTGACAGTCACACTCCATAATTGGCAGGCCAGGGCATGCTTAGTTATTCAGCGATAATGAGAATCGCTTTCTCTCTGTGCCTCTCTCTGACAAACACTCACACGCAGCCATATCCTGCAGATGTTCAACAGAAACAGTGATTTAAACCATCAGCTCTGCCCCGTCGCGCCAACTGGACGCGTGCCCGTCCTTCGGTAAGACTTGAGTAAACATCAGTGGAATCATCATCAGCAGAATGACTGACTCGAGGGGAGAGCGCCAGGCAAGTTTAACTCCGGAGCCGTGAACTTTGATCGACCTCTCTGCGGGCTCGGATCTATCATCTTAACTGAGGCGATCCGGAGATGACAGCCCTGCTCATCCATCATGGGAACTGCTCAGCCCTGACACACATAAAAACCTGAAGGAGCAGAGTCGGACTCCACAGAACAGAAAAGTTTCAACTTGATAAGTCCAACTTTTGGCACCTCTCTCAGGACGTCGATCACACCTGTACGACTTTGCTTTGACTTTCATAATCACCCAAAACATATATATGGAAATATGCTGTTCCTCTGCGGTGCCCTCTGTTCGGCTTCGCTTTACATTTTAATACGTCTCTCCATTCTAGCAGCTCTATTTCTTTGTCAAATCCCCTCTGTTCTGGCTGCTGTATCCCTCCATATAGAAAGGTTAAACACACCTAAGCAGAGGCAGTGTGACTGATGCCGGGGCTGTTTCTAAATGTTAATGACACCCTCCGGGCAGAACGCCGTACACCGCAGTATCCTACTGTAGAGTTATAGCGTGGCGGTTATGCTATAGTGGCTCCATCTGTGCACGCACACATCAGAATGTGTGTGATAGGCGCACACACACACACACACACACACACACACACACACTGGGGACGCCCACTGTACAGCTGGCACGCAGCCAGGAGTCCTTCCACTGAGTGGTCAGGGAGAGAAATCAATCAAACATGGCTTGTCAGGCCCCTGAATCCATTATGGCGGGGAGAGTGGTGAGGCTTGAGTAAACAGGGATGACAAGGAGAGACAATTAGCAAGAATTCAGGCTGTTGTTAGAGGCAAGCTTGGGGATTTGGTAGTCCTGCATGGCCTAGTTTGGCCCACCTCGGCTTAGCTCCGTCAACAGGCTCGGCTCGCAGCTTTATTGCTGGTAATTCACTGGCCCTCCGTGTTTTATGCCCGCTCTCTTTACGGCCTTAGCAGGCCAAATCCATTTAAATAAACACCAGTGCTGCAGAATGATGGCCGAGGTGTTTAAAAGCACTGATGCAGGACCAGCACGTACACCGCATCACAGCTGGGGCCATTACAGCATTTCAGGCCAATATAGTGTACAAGTATTAGATCAGACACAGGGGAGCTCAGCGAGACTGAGAGCCTCTTTGAGTTTATATACCGTACAGTAGTGGTGTACATGACTGCCATTGTATAGCGTGCGTTGATTACACCTGCGAACACGCCATAACACACCCATCTGTATGCAGGAGTTATTTGCTGAAAATCATTCTCCAACCTGCAAAAATTAGTCGCAAGATTTGCCGCACTCGGATCAGGAGAGGAACTGATTTAGAAACAATGTGCAGAGAGCTCTCTGTGCGAGTAAGTGCGCGGCCATTACTCATACGTAAACTCATTACATTGGTCTAATAGCTCTGTCTCGTGACTCTGCCGGTGCCTGCCTATATGGAAAGAACATTAGTGTGGCCTATGTATGGAACACAGTGCTGGAGTTCATTCATTCTTCTCTATGGTATGGATCAGACAGATAATTAACTGCAGAGACATGAAGTCATTGTTCAGTTAGAGATATGGGCCCGCTCTAATAAGAGCTCACACTGTGGAGTGGCGAGAAGAGAAAGGGATGAAATTATAGGGATGGGTCTGCTAATGTCTGCTGAATGACTCGCACTGTCTCTTTGCACTGTGTGTCACATCCTATGGTCCCTGCACCACACTGTTACTGTTACTGTGTGCTGCGCTCATATTTTAACCCCCCACACTCAGAAATGTGTTTTGCTCATTGGTCCTTCACTTGGCAGTCTCAGCGTCACTGATGTATGAGCAGACTGTTTTCACATTCATCTGCTGAAGGAGGAAAGTTTCTCACCTTAAATCTCACTCTCACATTTTGGAAGCCGTCGTGGCCCAGTGTGGAACTTACACAAGTGTGACTGGGAAAACTGCACCCTCCTTGAGACGTCTAAACCAATCAGTCCATCAATCAAACTTTATTTATATAGCACTTTTCATACAAACAGAATTCAACACAAACTCCTTCACACAATAAAAACACAAGTGGGGAAACACCAGAGGCAAGATAAAAACTCAGAACAGACCCTTTTAGGGCCGACGTCACAATGACATCAGTTTATCACCTGGAGGTGAAGCTGCCCCTCCCCCACAGGGCTGTAGGCTACATAGGAGTCTTAAATGTGGTCTTGTTGTGTTATTGGGAGCCAGAATAGAAGGAGTCATGGCTCAAAACCAGCCGCCACTGCCCGTCAACAAAAACAAAGACAACTATGGTTAAATGTGATCAGACCAAAGGACTGGACGGAGGCCATCATCAAAAATGCTCACATGTGCAGTGCACACTTCATATCAGGTTAGGGACAAAGTATTTCCTGTTGTAGGGATGAAGAACGTTATGTGTATTAAGGGTTATCATGTCCACCTCATCAGAAACTGGGGAGCTATTAAGAGGAAGATTGGATTTCTCTGGAACGCTAACTCTTTAGCACATTAGCTAACGTTAGCTTCCATAGCAAAACAAACAAGATTGGCTTCCTGTGACATCATCCATCCACTGAGTGAGAGCATATGGGTCGGCCAGTCTGGTCCCGTTGGTCAGTGTTTACTTCTTCCAGTAACACTGGCGGTCCCGGAGAGTGAGTGACCTGACATGGTGCGTTGGTAAATTCAGTCTGACGCTCTACACTAAAATGAGAGCCCTGTTGGTGGAAGAAACGGAGCCTTATATTTCTACATGAATGAACCAACGCTTAAGTTAATCACACATTCACTCCGCTCGGCGCTCTGCTGCTCCGTCTCCACAGACAGAGTGTCCAGAGTGCGCTCTGCCACTCTGAGAGTGCGCTGCTCTGGATAACCCAACGCTACATTCAGACAGCGCTCCCAATTTATCAATGCTCCAGTTTGTGTCAGAGTGCGCTCCTGAACGCACCACTCACATCATCGTCCTCCATTGTCTAAAACAAGACAACATAACTTGTTAGCTAGCGCTAGCTAATGTCTGTGGAGGATTGTTTTGCCTCCAGCTAAGCCCCGCCCACCAAAAAACATCACACTGTTTACTAACAGTATTTAAAAATAATTTTAGATAATCAATAAATAAGTGAATAAATAAATAAGTAACAAAATAGAAAAATATGCCAGCTAGAAAAACGGATTACTAAAAATAAACAAGTAGATAAATACACAATAATAATAAATACAAAATGAAAATAAAAGACATAAAGTTAGATAAAGCCAGGCTAAAAAGATAGGTCTTGAGGTCTGTGGCCCTCAGGTCTTTAGGAAGGCTTTTTTTTTGTTCTGATTAAACGGCCACGACCAGAAGACCCGAGGGTTCTACAGGGTTCATACGATAACAACAAATCTGATAAATAGGTAGGGTTAAGACCATTAACAGCTTTACAAACCACTAAAATGATCTTAAAATCAATTCTGAAACCAACGCAGAGACTTTAAAACTGGTGTAGCATGTGCTGTCTTTCTGGTCCTCGTCAGATAACTGTACCAACTGTAACTGAGCAATGTTTTTTCTTAGAAACACCAGAAAGTAGAGCATTACAGTCATCAATTCTGCAGGTAATAAAAGCATCAGTGTCTCCATGTTGGCTCGGGAGAGAAACAGTCGCACTCTGGTTATACGTTTCATATGTGGTTCAAAACTAAGATCTGAATCAAACATAATTCCGAGGTTTGACGGGGTTTACGTGCAAGTTCTTGCAGTTTTGCATTAAGTTTCTCTCTCTGAGCTTCAGGACCAATAACTAAGACCTCTGTTTGGTCCTTTTTGTAGTTTCTATCAGGTTTCTGTCCATCTGTGAAGAAATGCACTTCCTTGTGTTGGACACTAGAGGCATCATCCGTATATTTGCAAATCTACAGACACCAGTCACATATATAAGTGGAAACGAGGCGTTAGGGGAAATGTATCAGAATAAAAGTATACATTTTATGTATGAAACGTAGTGGAGTAACAGTGAACGTTGTCAGAAATCTCAAGTAAAGTACAGATACTCACTAAAAAATACTGAAGTATCATGAGAACAATATTTCCCTCTGAAATGTAGTCGAGTAGAAGCAGAAGGTGGCATGAAAAGAAAAGAATCAAGTACACGTACCTCAAATTTATACTCTAGTACAGTAAGTAAGTAAATGTACGTAGATACACTCCGCTGCACGCTGGCATTGCATACATGTGTACTTTTTTACATGGATTAGGGAAAAGGAGTAAAATACTTTTAAAGATTTTTAGTGAAATGAATAATCTCTTTTGGAAAAGAAAACCATATCAGACAGAATTTATTATTGAATATGTCTTAAAACATGTCTGGATGGGATCTTGTGTTCTTGTTTGTGGCTCTGATTGCAGTTTTACTCTCCGTTTGGCATCTTTAGATCCAAATGAGTCCACATACAGTAAATTCTATCTCCATACACAATATTTGAATGTTACTCTGTGGTATTATTGGGTTTGTTCTTATTTAAACATCACCCAACTGCTTTGTCTGCTGCTGTAAACGATGCTCAGTATCTGAGAACTGCAGTTTAATGTGTCTTAAATCTCATCTGTTGTCTATGTGCTGGGAAAACAACACAATATGTCCTGACTGATAAATGAAAGGATTATGATTTAGATGTAAACAGTGAATTCAAAGAGATTCTGGGTGTCTGAGAGGGTGTGAAAGAGAGGAGAACAGTGAGTAAAAATAAGTTGTAATCACGCTCTGCCTCATGTGGACATTCAGTTTTTTTTAAAGCCGAGCGAGTTCCCCTCATAAAGTCAAATTTATGTCCGCAGCTCGGGTGTTGTCTGGGGCTCCCACAAAAGGCCAGCCTGTGCTCGGCCCGGCCCATAAATCCAAACTTTTGAATTTTTGAATGGACCTCTGTGCGGGGCCCGGGAGCCCCTGTCTGCGAGGCCCCAAATTACAGAACCTCCACAAGCGGTCCAGTAGGAAAACAACTGTGAGGTTTATCACGTAATTCCAAGAACTGCAGGGGACCCTTCGCACTGCGAGGCCACGGAGCATACACATCTGAGTTTATTTGGTATTTAAGTGTATTTGGTGAATATATGGCTGCGTATATATATTTAAAAGGTCTGAAAATCCACAGCGATTGCATGTCTCAGAGTGCACGGCTGCTTCATTCGATCTGTCCCTGTGGGATAGCATGCATGTGTGTGGGTCTCAGTGGAATAGCTAATGCATTGTATATATACATGTCTGTGTGTGTCTGTGTGCTAGAATATTTATCAAAGGACAACTGCGCACACTAAAAGCATCAAATAAGCAAAGGCCGCATGCTCTTACACGCGAACACTGTACTGTTCTTATATTGGTCCCATTGATTCCCATCCTCTGCACCACGCTGGAGGCCAACACAGAAGACAGGGACGGGGCCAAGTGGAAGATTATTCAGAATAACATATAGCGCTCTGTGAGTCCTGATAAAAGTGAGTGACAGCATCAGAACAAATGGTGATGAAATGCTTGCATCACAGCGATCTGATCGCCGTCTCTATACTCGGTATCCTCTCCTCTTACATGTATGATTTATATGGACGCGTGGAGGATTTCTTCAAAGCTCTCACATGTTTATGACTCCATAACATCTGACGCATTCCTGTTTACGCTCCCAAGCCACATTTGACATTTTCTGGATATGATGAATCATTAATGATGACCTCAATAGGCTTTCACATCTTTGGCCCACAGATCAATAAAGTGGTTAGGGGAGTAGGTCAGCGGCTCTCCAGAGGTGTCTGTCAGTGTGTTCGTGTGTTCGTTTGTGTGTGTGTCTTTGAGCGAGCCTCCAAACAGTCACACCCAGCAAGCGACTGTAAAATGTTGGTGCTAATTGGCGGCCAAGCGCTGCCCCGTCTCCAGCGTGACGCTCCGGGGCTGGCAGAATTGCGGCTGGTTTTCCAAGTTTTTTCCAAGCAGTCCCTGCCTGCGAGGCTGTGGGAGTTCCATCCATTATTGATCAGATCCAAGGATGAAAGCAGGAACGCTCAGTGGGGACTGAGCATCTTTGGCCCCACACAGGAAAAAAAACAAAACCAGCCTTGACCACCAACTCTGTGTGAACAGAGACGAGGAAATATCTTTTTATTTCACATCGAAGTCAGCCTGAGAACCAAAGTGTCGGGAAAGCCAAAGTAAATAAGCTGAATTTATGTAAAAGGAAATCGAGGCGTCATGTGGTGTGAATCTTTACTCATCCCTAACATTTAGAAGCCGAATCCTCGCTGAGATTTTTTGTACCCAGATGATGACATTGTGTTACGCGCTGCTTTGCCAGCCTTGGCAGCCGCTCGGCTTGGTGCTGTTCAATGATTCAGCTGTGTAGAATTGACCTCCACCTCACCTTGGCAATCCTCCCCGACCAAATGGACGTTTGGCAGCCAGAACACACACTGGATATACAAGCGTGTGTGTACGCCAGTGATAACACACACCGACTCGCAGAGACACACAGACACACACACTCTGGGAAAGGTTACAATGATGCTTGAAACAAAGGGGCAGATGGTTGACAATGATTCAGTGCCAGCGTTGGCAAGGTGGTTAAAATATGCATTTCTGTTTGTGTGTGCATGAATATGTCCCTATACATCTCTCTGAGGCAGCTCTGCACGCCCAACATCAGTCTTAACTTCTCCCAACTGTGTGTTTTCATGATGCAGCTCTGTGTGTTTGTTTTGGCCTGTGAGTGTGTGTCTGCAGTCCCACAGCAAAGCAAAGCAAAGCAAAGCAAAGCAAAGCGCTCTGCCAGAAGTTGCAGTAATATACTTTGAAATCTTATAATTAGCTATAAACTCAACCACTGCTGCTGTTGAATCATCATTTGAGGAAAGAAGAGCTCACTGGCACATATGAAACATTTTTGGGGAAATGAGGAGAGCAAATAAAATTACATAAAGTGATATTCTCTCATATTTTTTTTCCCTTAACTTTTTTTCCCATTGAGACATTTTTGGGATACAAAACATTCAAGTTAAAACCATTACGATTTAAATCTTGGGTGACTTGGCAACACTGGTGTTTGGTGTAAAACCAGTGCCTGAACTGGACCTAAAAAAGGTGCCAGTACCCTCAGTCAGCAGCTGATCATCATGTGTCTTGAATATATTTATATTTATACGCCAACATGTCCTCACTGTGACCTCGTCACATGTCCACGTTTGGTCATGGACTTTCCACGTCCACATATGACGTCCAAGGTACCCTGGGTGTGTTGGTTGTTGACGTTCTGGGACGCCGTGTCAACTTCAGCCTGTTACATGCATTGTCTGTTTTCAAAATACACTTCTGTTTTCACAGGAAATGTACAGTTTGCATACAGTCCCTTTCAAAATAAAAGCACTAAATCGGTACAACACCGTGAATTGACGTTTTTTTTCCCTTCAACAACAAACACACACGGTTGGGTTTAGAAATAAAACAACAGAGTTTGGCTTTAGAATCTTACGGGACGCAGACACCTCTCTCTTGGGTGAAAGTCAGCATTTGTTGGGTCCACCCCACTCTGACTTTTGCCGCCTTAACTTACGTCCTTGTCCCGCTGCATTTCTCCCGATGCAGCCGGGCGCCGTTTAAGTATCCTTTCATTCAAACCTTTGTCTAAGACACAGGAAATAAATTGAGAGACCCACATTTTCAATGATGTCGAGCGTGAACAAAGACATTAAAACAGTTAATAAGCAAACAAAGAATCATCATACATATCAATTGAAACAGAGATGAAATCATTCAAAACAACAAACAACAATAATAATAACTGAGCTCTAAAAGTAGAAATACAGGGTGATGAACATGTTAAGGTGTAGATGACTAGTTAAAGCATTTACACTCAATTAAAACAACATCAGAAATAAGACACTTAAACAGCCATAATGGTGGCAGAGTGTCCAAGTTTGAAGCTGATGCCAGAAGTCAGTAAGTTTACATGACATTAGATAAATCGATTTATTCTGTTAGTCTGACTACAACCGGACTTTTAAAATTCATGTAAACATGTTAGTCCAAATGAAATCGTATTAAATCAAATTTCTCAGATAATGTGATTGGGAGTTGAATTCCTCCTGCATGTATACAGTCAGTCAGACCCAAACTGGCCGAGGCGCTCTGAGCATGCTCCACAGTTTCCGCCGCGGGCTTTGACCCGGAAGTCCAATAGCATTAAATGTGTAAGAGAAGAAGAAGTCGGTAACATCATGGAGAAATCTACATCCAGAGCCGTGACTTTTTGGACGGACCAAATCAAGGCATTGAAGTGCAGAAATGCTAACCTCATTTTCACGTTTTAGGACTCATTCCTTCATACTCTATCACAGAGAGACCATAAATTGTGTCATCTGGTTTAATGAAAACCTTCAGGATCTCAGCTTTAAAGGTTCAGTTTGCTTGCTGATGCTCCTCCAGCTTCTGCACCTGACTTCTTCTTTACATGGACGAGACCGTCCACTCCATGTCATCGGCATATTCAATGGCCATCCACTCTAATCCATCCTAGGTCGTTAGCTCTGTCTGCGAGGCTAATCATCATCTCCTCTGGCTCGAGTTAGCCAAAGAGAAGAGCATCACCAGAATGAGACAGTTAAATATTCATGTCCCACTGCGGTGTAATATCCTCCTCAATGATGTTTGAACCTTTTGACCCGAGGTAATCAGCAGTAATCACACGGTCACGCCAAACAGTGATAAATTTGATCTTCAGACGGCTGAGTCTGATGAGCTTTTGACACCGCTGAGCGCCGCACGTCAGCCAAAAGCTCAAACTCTGATCGCCACATCCAGCGCACACACCGGCCACACGCGCTCAAAGGCTGCATTCCTGGTGACAGACAGTTCATTTCACCCCCAGGCATGTAGGTATGACATCACTCGATTAATAATGGAGCAATTAATTATGACCTATTAGACTGATGAATTAGATTAGATAGAGAAGAGGGATGTAGCCATGTGATAATATTACACTAGGATACATTAATGACTTCTTGGGGAGCGAAGTGGTGGAGGTGGGGGGGGTGTAGGATAAAATTTATATGTGCCAGTTTGGAATGACGTACAGTCAGCTATCTAATTATATCTCTGATAAATGGTGTTATTGATATGATAATGATTCCTTACCCCGACATGCTGATATTCTACAGCTGTAATGTGATTACACTGAAACTGGGGGATTCATATTGTGAGACTTTGATGTCTCACAACGTGACAGCAGACACCATCTTAAATGAAAGTTTCATATTGATGACACACTTAGCCTCATGGAAACCACTGGTGCATTCAAGGTATCTTTGAAGGCACCGTATGGAGGGTATTTAATGCTTAAAGACGTGATATGGCTTTTAAATATTTATGTAGTTGTGCCGGAAAACAACAAAGATGCTCCGTGAATGACCTCAGATGAAGTGATTAAATAAGTTTTATGTATGTATGTTTAGGAGGAAAATAAACTCTAGATATTGACACATCAAGCAAAGTGTTAACGCATCCCTCTGGCATGTTTTTTTCTTCATTACCTCATCAGGTTCTGAGCGAAGCTGCTGCATGTAAGGTCTTTAATAGATAAGCAGGTATATGGCTTCAAATATGTATGCTGTTATTCTACTGTGTGGGGACTGAAGAAACAAAGGATCCTGCACTGATAAACTCCAGTGAACAAAAAGCCCTGAGCTACACTCCACTGACATCTAGTGTCAGATGTGGGAACTGAGATAACACACTGTGTCTGACCCTGTGCAGGTGTGTGTCTGTAACCCCCACCCCCCTCCAGACGCGCACACACACACACCACGTTATCCACTTCCTCATACATCAGTGTAGTCTTATTGATCTGCTCGATATGACCTTGAATGATCAGACAAGTAGAAGCGCTGCGCTGGAATGAAACCCATCCATTCCCTCTGTCTGCTATCTGCCGCTGTAATGACTTGAGGGAAGACGGGGAGGAAAAGGAGCCCATTGAGATGGACCCCTGAACCAGTCAGCTCTGCAGCGGCCTTATGTCATGGCCAGCCTCCCCTCCAGGCACAGTCTGTTCCGGGCAAAGGAAGAGAAGTGGGTCAGTCTGTCTGAGTTGCCAGAGATGAGACGTGAGCAGGGTAACACTGTGCATCGAATCATATAGATAGGTAGACAGATAGAGCTCCATCCTGAACAGGATTATGTAAGTGGATTTGTTCCCAGGATGGCCTCACGTCTGAACACGTTAATATAGTGTATTAAAATGATAATCAGTGGATGAATGATGAAATTTATCCTCTTGGGGCGAAAGATGAGGAGGAGCCATGCTTCAGGGTTTCAGTTGGGTACGTTTCATCCTGGAACGTGCAGAATCTAACAGGATATGTAAAACATTTTCCCCTACAGCTGGAACATGGCTGGAATTGTTAATAATGATGATTTTATCCTACTTTCAGATCACTTTGATGACGACTGAAATCAGTGTGATGTGTAAAAGATGTCACAAACGATGTAAAGATTTGGAGGGTGATATGATGGCCTAGGCCCGCTTTTAATTCAGGACAACACAGTCTCTCTAAAAAAATGGTGGTATTGTACATTTCTACACCTGATGGATATATTACATCACATTGAGACTTTAACAACAATCTTGCGGTGAAGGTGTGGTTAGGTCATGTGTGTGGTGTGGTTATCTTAAATATGCAGGCAACTAGTCAACTAACAGCCCTAAATGAGAACTATTGGTCAACCTGGAGAATTCTTTAAAAACGTTGATAAGATATATTTGAAACACCAACACCAACATTTTCTCGTGGCTTCTGGACTGTTCAGGATCACTGACACTTTTATGCAGACATGATTAAAACACGTAACTAAGTATGTTTACTCAAATTTTGCAATTAAATACAGATTTGAGGTGCTCGAGGTACACTATGTGGGCATTTCCCTTTTCTGCACCTTTATATTTCTGCCCTATTTCAGAGGCAAATATTATACCTTTAATTTTACCTTTTATTTTAATTACTCAGCAGATTGAGATTTCATATAAAATAAATAATGAGCAGCTCATAAAACATCATGCAGTAGAACTGTTAATCTTAAGGGTTGCTAAAATATTGGCTGGAAACAGGTTGCTACAAAATACCCATGTTTGGTGCCTAAAAAAACGCTGGAGACACAACAACAGGTGACCAAAATAGCCAACGAAATACAGCAAAGGGTTGCTAGAAAACATTCATGATTGGTGCCTAAAAATCAGCTGGAAACACAGCGCCAGATCCTTAAACTAACTGCCGGAGACACAGCAATGGGTCGCTAAACTAGCAGCTGGAAACACAGCGATGGGTCCCTAAAATAGGTGCTGGAAACACAGCAACGGTCACTAAACTAGCCGCTGGAGACACAGCAATGGGTCATTAAAATAGGTGCTGGAAACACAGCAACGGTCACTAAACTAGCCGCTGGAGACACAGCAATGGATCATTAAAATAGGTGCCGGAAACACAGCGATGGGTCGCTAAAATGGCCACTGGAAATACAGTGAGCAGTCACTAAACTAGCTGCTGGAGACACAGCGGCGGGTTGCAACAAAACACTTAATGTTTGGTATCTGAAAATCAGCTGGAAACACAGTGCCGCATTACTAAACTAGCCGCTGGAAACACAACGATGGGGCGCTAAAATATGAAATAATGTGACAATAAAATATATAATAACTAATCATTCCACCTAAATAACTTTTAATATATTTTGCTGATATTTACTGAAGCAGCACTGAATGTCGGAGGCTTAAACTTGTAACGGAGTACCTCAGTATAAACTGGGAATAGATATTCCACCACCGACCACAGAAAACAAATCAATCAGAGCCCAGTCAAAACATTTTTCAATAGAAGTAACTGTCTACGTCTCGCAAAAGTATGGACATATTGTGACAGCTTTATTTTTGCCTTATGTCTCCTCCAGACTTCCGCTGTCTGGAAATCTAATTACAGCGTATACCACACATGCACTACTTTCAGTATTTTCAAAAACAGATTTTCCCTCCTGACAAGCACAAGTGAGAAGCACAGCGCCCAAAATGAGGATGCATTTAAAAAGGGTTTTTGAGAAAAGATTTTATAACCCATATTGAACAATAACGAGCAGTACGGTCATGCAGGCGCACATCAACACACCCACACACACACACAGACACATGCACACACTCCTCTGCCTCTTCATCATAGGATGTGACACCTGACGGCCCATTAGTTCCCAAAGTGCTATTCTATTCTATGAATTCCTCTCCTTATAGAATATTTAGACTCTGTGTGTTCCCCTCCGCTTGTCAACATGGGATGCATTATTCATGTTAATGTGCCATTATCTGACGCTCTGCGTGATGTAACGGAGCCATTCCCCGGCCCGGCACCCACAAACACATCCAGTGACCTTCTGAACTGTGCACTGCCATCACCCCGCCTGCAGCGCTGCAGCCGCTCCGCCTCATATAACATACAGAGGGAGAGGAAATTTGTGCTTTACACAGGCTTTATTGTGCAATTAAAATGTGTGCTTACTAAAAGCACAGTTACACTGAAGATAACAAAAAATATGAGGCTTTAACGCAGCTTTGGTGCATCCATAACTGTCCGCCTCCAATACCTGCTTTTAGCACAGAGATAGAGAGCGGCAGAGTGAATTTAACCAGCTTTTAATTATACGATTATGAAGGTGTGCCTGTATTGGAGATAGGTTGATGTATCCTGACTGTATGCTTGAATTTAAGAGAGATATGACACAAGGGAGAAAAGAAAGGGGGATTTGAGTTAGCAAGCCTTTAGTGCAATTAAAAGATAAGTCAAAGGCAGCGTTTGAGATAGAGCGACAGCATGATTTTGAGTTTTAATATGTCTTTTGTGAATCCATAAGGTATGCCTGGATTTAAGATATAGAGAAGAAAAGGAAAATAGGAGGGCTTTTAACAGGCTGTGGAAATGTAAACTTATTAAACATGTGTTTGAGATGGGAGAGAGAAGAGACAGAGGCACAGAGTGAATTTAAAGAAGTAGTTTGACATTTTTGTTTTCTTGACAGGAGTTAGAAGATCAGTGATAAATATGTCGCCGAGCCAGCAGCCACTTAGCTTAGCTTAAAGCCTGGCAACAGAGTGACCAGCGTCTGCTTTAGATGACATCACGCTCACCTCTGCATGATGAAATCAGGCTGCCAGACATCAAGGCGCAGTGACTGTCTGTGAGCACAACAGTTTTTTTTTTAAACATAACATAACCCCAGTGAAACATCTCCACTGATGCTTTAACACTTCATTTTTGCGCAGATTAAACAAACAAGATACATCCACTCGCTCTCATCCCCAGGACAACAGTTATAAAACACTATAGATGTGACCTAGAATGAATTACAATCTGGAGGTTGACTGATGGGGCTTATATTGCATTATGAATACCTGTCTCATCTAAACACATCTCAACAATCAACTGTAGTAAGGACTCATAGTATGTAGAGGGGGTCGTCGACTAATCAGAAGACTGGCGGTTCAATCCCCGGCTCCTCCAAATTGCTGTGTGACTTCATGTGAATGGTACCTGAGTATGGTACGTATGATAGCCTCAGCCATCAATGTGTGAGTGTGTGTGTGTGTGTGTGTGAATGTGACATGTTGTGTAAAAGAGTTGTCAAAAGACTAGAAAAGCATGATACAAGTGCAGTCCATCTGTGTTATAGTGGTCCATGTAATATCATAAGTTATCACATTATGTTCTGTACACTGTATTTTCATGGATTTGAAAGAACCAATTCTGCTGTGATTAACGCCGACCATACACTCAAATACTTTAAAGTACCTTTAGAGACTAAACTCTGACACCCTCTCACACCTAAAAAAGACAACGTGACATCAGTCAGAGAGTTTTTAGTCTCAGATTCTGCAAGGACTGGGGATCTTTCAGTGTTCGTAAGCTTTCAGAAAAACTGCACAAATATTGACATGACTGACAGAACGCCCTGTCTGTGTGCGTGTTTATTGTTGAGCATAAATTAGATTTAACACTAAGCTGTTAACTATGAGATGATGAACTGGATAAAACATTATTTTAAACTACTCGAGGACCCCACATCTATAAAGTGTCCTTCATCATAAGTTATTTGGGAGACAGAGACTCTATGGAGAGGTGTACGAATGTGTCAGAAAGGAGAATTTTGCAGTGAAGTTCTCTGAAGACTTCACTGAAGAGTTTATCCCATGATAAATATCAAAAATGGTTTCCCTGCCTTTGGTGCTTATGATCATTTCAGCTGTTTGTCAGTAATTTAGCATCAAACTTGTCCTGCTCAGACACAACCAGGCCAGCTGTTTACCTGTTTCCAGTTTTAATACTAAGGAAGATAACCAGCTGCTGACTGCAGCGTCTTCTCTACTGTACAGACAGGAGAGTATATTGATCTTCTCACGTAACTCTTGGCAAGAAACTGAGTGTTGTTTCCCCAAAAAGGCAAACTATTCCTTAGAGTTCCAAGAAAAGCAGTTTAGCCCCGTTTCCACCAAACCCTTTCAGTACAGTCCCTTTGGAGCCAGCAGTAACCCTTCAGACATGGTACCTAGAGCCTGGTTCTGTTCAGACAGTCCTCTTAAATGTGGGCGGGGTTGTTGTCACTCACTGCTCCGTCCAGCACTGGCTGTATTTCCTCATCAGCGGTGACACAGATGGAAGTCTGCACCTGGTTTATGGTCCACAGAACGAGGCTGCACGCCCACATTTTCACAACAAAATACAACAGGCTGCAGTGAGAGTCTCTCTCCATGGGATATTTCAAAATAGCAGCTTTGTGCATTTAGTCCTTCTCAGGCAAGCTCAGGGGTTTAGTGTTGCTGTAGCCCACAGGAAGTGAGGATTAGAATATATGACCTTCACATAATCCGCTCTAAATTCATCTATAGAAACACTTGAAGATCCACTCATTACTAAAAGTGTCTGTCATATAAAAACTAAAGTGATGCTCAAAGTTGTCACAGGTAAATTTAAGGTGTGCTGATGGATTCACGTCATCAACTCATGCATTGAGTAACATTACAAGTTAACGTTCCACCTTAAAAGTTGCCGGCAGTCGGCCCAGTGAATGAAGTGATTTTTTTCTCCGACTCCAGCTGCTGTGAGAGGCAGCAAAACATCCTTTCATTTTATAGTTCCAGTTTACTAATCAAACTCTCCACAGTATGAACAGTGGTTACATGAGCCTCAAAACCAGACACAACTCAGCCCTGAGCAGAGTGAGCGTCCTCTACTGACCAATCAGACTGCAGTGTTCACAGCTCCACCTTTTAGTACCAGATCTGTGTGCTAGGTACCCCAACAGAGGGGGGACCAAACATGGGGACGCTAAGGAACGCTGCTATTGGTACCATCGACAACTTTTCACTGTGGAAACAGAAAAAAGTGCACCAAAATGAACTGAACTGCTGGGTGGAAACAGGGCTTATTGTGTTTCAAGTGTAAAAGTATTTTTCCCAAATGAAATAAAAAGAAAGGGTAAAAAGAAACAGAAGGTGGACTGAAACTGTGTCCATCAGTGTAGATGTCTCTAAATCTCTATTAGCACTCCACTGAACTGCCAACTTGTCTTGAAGTGTCCTCTGGTGCATGCTGGGATAGCAGCCACCATCCCCTCCACCCTGACAAGGATTAGACGAGTGGAGAAAATAAAAAGACTGAAACTGTCTTCTCAGTCATCAAACCTAAATATTGTGGCTTTGGAAAATGCTTCACTCGGTCTTTTTGACGAGCCAATAAATGAAAGGCTTTTCACTGCTAATTAACATGATGGCTCGGATGTTCCACCATATTGACAGTGGCTTTATGGGATGGTGTGGGCTGATGCACAGGTTATTTTTAAGATACCAGACAAGCACAATGCATAATTTATCACACCAAAGGATAACCCTCCCGAGCTGGTGAATAAAGGAAGTAATAAGGGCAGCAAGGCGTGCAGCTGAAATGACTGATAATGCTTTACAACGGCTTCTAAACAGAGTGGATGAAAAAAAATCCTGTTTGCACATCATCTTAAAGGGAAGTGTAATTATCTAACAGCCAATCAACACCTAGCTCTCACTTCCTGTGTCTGACCTTGCTGGACTCGTAACCATGGAAATTCTGTTCGCTCTGTGATAGAGCACAGCTTGGTCATACAAAAACCTGTGTGTGTGTGTGTGTGTGTGTGTGTCTGTGTGTGTGTGTGTGTGTGTGTGTAGGTGAATGACAAACAAGACCAGTTTTCCATGTCTTTCTTTCAGAAGGGCACCTTGGAAACAGTCTTATCCTGCCTTTTATGGCTCACCATACTGTGTCCAAATAACAAATATGCAGGGATGTTGAACCACCACCCCCGTGCACACACACACAAGCACACACACACTTATTCTGCCTGGTAGCAAATGTTCTTTCAAACACAGATCGGATAAATATGTGAAAATGACAGTATTTGTTTTCTTTTCATTTGGGATCTGTTGTGACAGTCTGCATAAATAATGCATCTTCAGGAAACACTGAAATATTTACAGAACACATATTGGCGCATATCTGACTGTGTGTGTGTGTGTGTGTGTGTGTGTGTGTGTGTGTGTGTGTGTGTGTGTGTGTGTGTGTGTGTGTATGTGTGAGGTTGTTTCTTTTAACATTATTTCAGAGACGGACCGTGCCTTGAAGCGAGCCTGCCTTTAATGAGAGGTACCGCTTACAGAGGCAGAAACGCTTCTTTAGCTTGCGTTCCCGGAGGCATTATCAGCCATTGACAGCTGCTGAATGCAGCACTCAATTTAAGGAGACTATCCTGTCAGATTGGCATTTGATGGACAGTTTAGAGACTCCGGAGTTGAACAGAAAACTTACCTTACCTTACAATATTTACCTCATTGTTGGTGAAAAGTTGAAAGGACTCAGCCGTGAAACTGAAGGTCTACCGCACGTAGATAAAACACCTCTGCTTTTTTTTCTCCTGGGCTGAATTTAGACATTGAGAACTTTATAAAAGAATTCTCAGTCTGATTGATGTAGCTTTTATTATACTTTTTTGACAAAAACTTAGCTTCAAAATGAGAAACCTTTATAGTATTTCTGTAATAGTCCCAGAGGATGTTGAACTCACTTCATAATACTCAATACCAAGGATGTGGAATAAAAAACGGCACCTTAATTGATGAAAATACAAACACACCAACAGAAAAAGTTAAGGTAAAGAGAGTGTATCTAGATGGAAACATACCAAATTGATCAAACTAAATGAGCTCCAAGACTGAACCCTGTGGAGCCCCACATTAAGGGTTGCTAATGATGATTTGTAGACGTTGACTCAGCCACAACATTTAAACCACTTACAGATGAATTTAATAACATTGATCATGTCATTACAAGGTGATATTCTGGTGGGAAACCTTGGTTCCTGGCATTTACATGGATGCCACTTGACGCCATTGAAGACCAAGTACCCCCCCTCATGTCAACGGCACTCCCCAACGGCACTGGCACCTCAGGAGGACAATGTGTCATGCAGCTCTACAAAAACTGCTCAGAAGTGGCTCCACGAACGTGACAAAGACCTTAAGGCATCAATCTGGCCTCCAAATTCCACAGATCCCAATCTGCTCGAGCATCCATGGGACGTGCCGCTACCCCTCTTCACAACCCACAGGACTCAAAGGATCCACTGCCAACACCCTGGTGCCAGACCCCACAGGACACCCCCAAACGTTCCCATGTCCATGCCTCAACAGGTCAGAGCCAAGTTCGATCCAATAAGGCCCCACCGTGGATCAGAAGTACCTCTGTAGCGCCAGCATGCCCCACGAATGCTCAGTCTTATTGGGATCTTGGGAATGTGAAGACCAGGTCGTCAACTTGAGTTCCTTGTCACATTCCTCGGGCCATTCCTGAGCAGTTTTTACAGTGTGGCATGGTCAATTGTCCTGAGAAAGCGTACCTGGTCTGTGACGGTGTTTAGGTGTTTGGGTGGGTGGGGTGTGTCAAGTGGCATCTTACATCTATAGGTGGTGTGTTCCATAGCTTTGGGGTGTAATTGACAAAGGCTGCATCTTCCTCCAATAAACCAGCAGCAGATGATCGCAGTGTTCTTGGAGGCAATAGTGAGTTAGTGATGTAGCTCGGTCCCAGCCCATGTAAGGCTTTGTATACAAGGAGGAGGAGCTTAAAATCAATTGTAAATGTAACAGGAAGTCAGTGCAGAGCAGCTCAGACTGGCCTGATGTGCTCTCTCCTCTTGGTTGTGGTTAATAGCCGAGCTGCAGCGTTTTCAATCAGCTGAGGTCTGTCAGTAAAAATTGTGTTAGAGTAATTTAGACAGATTTGAAATGAAGGCATGAATCAGTTTCTCTGCATCTCTTTCATTTAGAGATGGTCGTACCTTAGCGATGTTTCTGAGGTGGAAACATAATGTTTTGGTCACCTTGTTATTGTGGGCCTTGAAACGTAGATCTGAATCAAGGATCACACCAAGACTCGTCACCTCAGATTTAATCCAGGGAGTTAAATTCCCCAGATTATTATGCAGCATGTCTGTTTTTGTTTTAGGGCTGACAAGCAGGATTTCAGTTTTGTCTTTGTTTAACTTTGAAAAATTATTGCCCATCCATGTTTGTTTGTAAATTCCGTGGAGTGGCCTTTAACAGTCATCACTTCTCCTTAAAGGCTTCCTACAAAAAATTGGGACGTGGCTGCAGGTCTTTGCTCCCGTCAAACCACAGTGAGGTCAGCTGCTAATGTTGGGCTGTGTGGCTCACAATTCATCCAAAGGTGTTAGAGGGTGTTGAGGTCGGTGCTCTGTGCTGGCCAGTCAAATTTTTAACACCAAACCCAGACACCAATTTCTTTGTGGACGTCGCACACCGGGGCATTGTCATGTTGAAACAGGTTAACAGGTGGGCAGTTTGGGAAAGAGTCGTGGGGCTTGTTACTTAGAGGCAGTTTGCAGAAGACAAGAGTTCAAGATGAGGTCACTGAAGAAAAGTTTGAACCAATTTAAAAGCACCTGTGGCCAAACACCAAAACCCCTTCAGACTAAACAAACTTCAAAGGGATAATATCTAGACAGGTGCTGAATGTGCCGGGGGGGGTTCAGACGTCTCATCCCAGCTGAATAACTGACGACAGAGCCAGACCTCCACTATAAGAACGGTTATAAATATATAGGCAGCCTTAATCTGGCTTTCATATAATGCTGCTAAATACTCCTTTAGGCGGGAGGTGACTCCTTGGTACCCACTGCTGAGCTGAGTGGCTTTAATCTCCTGTGGTATATAGACATATATTTTACTTTCCCATAGTATTTGAAAGTGTTGCTGTGATTGTTATATTGTGTAATGGACAAAAATGGTGAACTAAGAAATGAAATGACTCACTGTGGACCCACTTTTATTTTTAATTCATAAATGATCTGGTCACTGATTCACTAGTGTGGATGCTACCTGACTAGTCCAGTCAATCTGTAATTTGACCCAGGGAAAATAGTAATAGATATTATTTAAGATTTTTTATGATCTCTTGGGACGTCCACATAACATATTAAGAGTGTACCATTATATACTTAGTGGATCGACTCAAAATGTTGGGCCATTATGTCACAGCATTGCACAAAGAAGGGCATATGGCTGCTTCTGAACAGGATATTTTCATATAATTTATGTGTAAAAATTAGTTTGGTACATATTCTTTTACACATAATCATCAGCTTTGATATAACCATCTGTTCTGACTGTATATGTGCAGATAAAAGAAGGACACTCAAATAAGTAATCCACTAGTTCAACTTAAAAAAAAAAAAAAAAAAAAAAAAAAAAAAAGGTATCACTGTGCATGCATCTTTTTAAGTTGTTCCAACTCTGAGATTTATAATCTGACAAACTCAAGTAGTTTAGCACATCATATGTGATTTGCTTTGAACTCGAAAGGTTTGGTTAAGTTGAACCAACTAAATATTTATCCAAAAGTTGTGGTGAAATTATTTTATTTAAGATATACTAACTTATTTATTTTAATTTGACCCTGACCAAAAATGTCAAAAATGTTTCTTTTTTTTATTTTCACAGATTTCTTAACATAAGTTGTCAACTGTAATATAAAAAATAAAAAAAAAATTAAAGCTGAAAAATTAAAGTTAATTGTTATCTACTCACCCCATGAATCATTTCACAAAAATATAAATAAAAAAAACGAAATAAAAAAAAAAAAATAGAATAAAATAAAGAATTAAAAAATATATAAATCCATTGGTTCAACTGCCAAAACAAATGTTTAAATAAAAATGAAGGTTATAATTTGCATGCATCTTTTAGTTAGTTCCAACTCTGAGCACTAAACTGACTAAAACACGTTAATGTAAAACACGTTATTTTTTAAACGCTGAAAAACTTCTTTATTTGACGTTTTATCCACTAAACCCATGAATCATTTCACACAAAAAGTCTATTACATTTTGAAAAATCCATTAGTTCAACTTAAAAAAAAAAAAAAAAAAATAAGGTAACAATTTGCATGCATCTTAAGTAGGTCCAGCTCTGAAAACTCAACTGACTACAACACTTTAATGTAAAAAATAAAATTAAATAAAAATAAAAACAACGTAATTTTTTAATGTTGATAAACACTCAGCCCATGGAACATTTCACAAATAAATAGATAAATAGAATGAAATATAATATAGAATAAAAAAAAAAATTCCATTGATTCAACTTCAAAAAACAACAACAAAAAACTAAGGCAACAAACTGACTTAAACACGTATAAGTAAAATAAATAAATACATTTTATGCTAAAAAACTTTATTTTAAGGGTTATCCACTAACCCCATTAATCATTTTACAAAAATAAATCAATAACAAAATCCATAAATTCAACTTAAAAAGGGGGGGGATTACGGCAACGATTTGCATCTTTTTTAAGTAGTTCCAACTCTGAAAACTAAACTGACTAAATACCTTGATGTGAAGTTATCCTCTCACCTAATGAATATTTTTTTGAGTGTGACAGTGACACAGCTCATCAGAACTCTGACTGAATTATACGGAGGAAACACTGCGGATGAAAACAGTTCACGGGTTCACAGACAGACTCATGTGTTCACAGACAGACTCATGTGTTCACAGACAGATTCATGTGTTCACAGACAGATTCATGTGTTCACAGACAGACTCATGTGTTCACAGACAGATGTCATTTGTTATCAGGAGTTTACACGGTGTCTTCCAGATGTGCGCATGCGCAGTGACTCCGTCGGGCTGATTCACATCAGCGGCAGCAGCGTCGGAGATTCACCGAGCCGACCTCACATGGATCCCCAGTGAGCAGAGCGAGCACTCCGGGCAGGGGGTAAGGCTGAGTCCGTGTGTGGTTGGAGGGAACAGGGGAGGCTGGAGGTGCAGAGGGAGGGAAGGAGACAGCAGGAGGAGGAGGAGGAGGAGGAGGAGGAGGAGGAGGAGGAGGAGAGCCGCTGTAGGTGAAGTGAGACGGAGACAAGTGAGACATGGACCGAGGCTGCACGGCCGCGATGACTCACCGGTGATCAGCTCGGTGCTGCCGGTTACTTTGTGTGCTGAGGTGAAGTCACCACCGTGCTGTCTGACTGCTGAGAGGATGTGATCTTAATGTGATTTTACTGTGGGATGTTAGTGCAGGAAGGCAAATTAAAATTAAAAACTAGTGTGTGACAGACAGTGTGTATTTTTAGTTGCCTTAGGATCAAAGAGTTAAATAAAATACTGGAATTGATTCCATCTGTTTAAGCTGGGCTCTGTTTGGACTGAACCTGTGTGTTAGTCCAGAGGAAAGTTGGGACAAACTCACAGCACCATGGACACCTCTCTGCTCTAACAGCCTCTGTGGGACTGGAACATTTGTAGTGCTGTACCAGGACAGGACACTGTGTCAAAGCTAAGACTAAGTTTGATGTTAATATCCTGTCAGTCACCAGTCAGTGCTCCATACATTTATTTAAAAGCATAATTAATTACACATTTAAGAGCTGTGGTGAAAGAAGTTCTCAGATCCTTGAATTTAAAGGGACCGTTCAGATTTTTTTGAAGTGGGGTTGCATGACGTGCTTATTCATAGTCAGTGTTTGGGGCGGCAGTAGTTCAGTCCACCAGCTTGGCTTGGGAACCAGAGGGTCTCTGGCTCAAGTCCCCTCACGGACCAAGCATGGAGTGTGGACTGGGAACACGAGAGGCACTACTTTGCCTGCTGGGCACTGCTGAGGTGCCCTTTAGCAAGGCCTGGGGCCCCTCGCTCTGACATGTCTCCTTTTGGTGCAAGTACAGGCCTTGTTTGTGCATCCGAAGCACTCCGAAATCGGACACTTGGGCAGTGACTTGCGGCTTCACAAACCAATGAAAAAAGGCGTCCTTTAACGTCAGCATGATGCGCAGTTATACTTTAAGGGCACCCAGCGACATCAGGAGGAAACATGGTGACACAAGGGCGAAAGTTAAGGCAGTGAAAGTCCGAGTATGGTGGGCGGGAGGGATGCTGGATGGGTCCAACAAACACAGACTTTCACCTGAGAGAGCGCTGTTCACGTCCCTTAAGATTCTAAAGCCAAATCCTGTTTTGTTTTCCTAAACCTAACCACATGTGTTTGTTGTTGAAGGGAAAAAACGGCGGTGTTGTACCAACGCAGTGCTTTTATTTTGAAAGAGACTGTATACAAACTGTACATTTCCTGTGAAAACAGAAGTGTATTTTGAAAACAGACAATGCATTAACAGGCTGAAGTTGACACGGCGTCCCAGAACGTCAACAACCAACACACCCAGGGTACCTTGGACGCCACATGTGGACGTGGAGAGTCCATGACAAAATGGCGATATGTGACGAGGTCGCAGTGAGAATGTGTGAGAACCTTAGCATGAGCTGTTACATACAGAGCATCAGTGCATAAGCAGTATTTTATTGTTGTGTCTGCTCAAGGCAGAGTTGGGTAGTCCAGTGGTTCGCAGCCTGGCTGAAGTGGTGAGTCGCTTTTTGGTTCAACCCTGAATACAATGAGTTACAGGAGTCTAACCATGAAGAAATGAAAGTATATATGATCTTCTCAAGATCATGTTGAGAGAGAAAGGTTCTGATTTTAGAGATGATTCTTAACCGATAGAAAGGGGGCTGGACAACACTTGCAATTTGTTTTCAAAGTTGAGATCACTGTCAAATATCACACCAAGGTTTTTGGCTTTTGAAGAGTAGTGATGGACTGAAGGTGATTATTTCTGATTAACCATCATTTATCTTGAGAAGGTTTTGGGACGTCCAGCACTTTATGCCAGACAGACAGGATGAAGGATGATTTAACTGCCTTCTTCACTGGTTTTTAACGGAACATATATTTGTGTGTCGTCTGCATAGCGATGGTACTAGATATTGGATTTGTTAATGATATGACCAAGCGGAAGCATTTATATGCAGCAACAACAGGGAGCCAAGGATAGAGCCTTGGGGAACACCACAGGCTAGAGGGGTCGCAGAGGAGGAGGCACTGCCAGTGGTGACTGAGAAAGACTGGTTCAATTAATATAATATGAACCATTTTAGGGCAGTGTCCCTGATGCCAACCTACTTTTCAAAGCAATCCAGTAGGATTGAGTATCAATATGTCAAAAACAGAGCTCAAATCTTACAGAAATAAATTTATTTCTGTAAGATTTGAGCTCCCAAAGTTTAATATTGTTGTTCCATTTTAAAATGGAACAACAATATTAAACTTTCTGATTTTATTTATATCAAAGTCTTAATATACTTTTGTAGTTGCTGTTAGTCTGTAGCTGATCAAAATGGAGCTAATTTTAACATTGACAGGTAGTTAATTATAATTATATCATGTATTATGAGAGGTAATTAGTACTGTGAGAAGTCAGCAGTAACTGTTGCAGTGAAAAGATGTCATGCAGTAAAAAGGTCACTAATCAGAGCTCCACACTTTCACTTAAAAGCATGATTAGAAATAAAGCCACATAAAGTTGAAGTTGTCCATTGAAATCATGTTAGTTAAAGACTCTGCTGTGTGTTCAGTCCTCTAATTGTGTTGACATTCACCATGAATAAAACCTGAAAGGTCACATTGTTTCCTTCATAAGGAAAATCTAACCCAGCCAAAATAACTGGGACGTCAGTGCTATAGAAGTAAAAGGTTTTGATTTGTTGAAGTCTGGACACACTCAGTGTTCTCCTTACAAGACTTTTAAAATGCTGTCTCTAAAAGCTTCGCTCAATAAGGCAGAAGGAAAAACTGCGACACGACTAACTCCCGATGATCACCTGAAATTAAAGAGTTTGGATATTCTGTGTCTTTAAAAAAAGAGTTCTTCAACTTGGTGCAGTCCCACACAAGGTCTGTAGTTACATAAGAAGTTTACTTTCTAATGTCTTTTTAATAGTTTTGTTGATATGCCCGCAATTTCTTTACGAGGAGGCCAGGGCTCACAAACAGACTCTCAGAGAGCTGGACTTTATCTGACAGAGTTTGGTAACAGCTCATCCTGTCAGGTTCAAGACTGTGGCCGTGTCGAAACCTAACATCACCTGAGCAGGATGTTCTCCTTTGGTGAGCACTGATTTGTTTGTCGGGGTCGTGTTTGAAATTGCAGTCAGGTTAAACTCAGCGTACAGCACAGACCGAGATCAGCCGTGTGGAGCTGCTAACAGAAACCATTTGAAGGCAGAGAATGAAAGAAATCAATCAAACCGCCTCGGGAGAATAACAACAGAGGGACATGTGTGCATATGCGTGTGAGGAAGAATAGAGTGTGCACGCACTCGCATCTGTGTGACTCATCCGTGGGTGGTAATAGAGCCACCTCAGGGCCACGGCAGCCGTCAATCGTTCACATGCGGCAACAATAACTGGGGCGACCTGACGACAGGCCCAGATTTATAACCAGCCTCCGAAGGGATGGAGGCTTTTATTGAGGGAAATCCATATTCAGCAGATAAACAGTGTTTGTGTTACAACAGTCTGACATGTACACACACATCACTCTGAATATGTATCACCCACTGTATGCGTCTGTATCTGTTGCTGTAGGTGTACAAGGTGTGATGGCGCTGTGCTCTGAGCCCTGTGTCTCCGGCTCAGGAGGAGAATCCTCCGGCAGTGAGGTGAGCTTCACTTTCTCTGGGTGACGACCTGTTTTTATATGATGTTATTAAAGCTAGTCGTATGATCAACATGCAGCAGCTGTAGAGGACATCAGATATGCTTTGATAACACTTCAGATTACAGCCCGCATATTTCAGTGTAAATATTCTGTATGTACCAATGAACCTGGAACTTGCTTTATTCTACAGCTCATATACCTCAGACTAAAGACCCATGCACAGTGAGTCTGTTTTTTTCTTCTGAACTTGTCACACTTCTAAAAATAAATATGACCTCATTTTGTGTCAGTCATGTTTGCACACTGTGTCCAAAACTTTTGTCCATCATTAAAATGTTCAAAACAGGTTTGATTTTCTGCTTCACGCCTCATTCCCTCTTACATATGTGTACGAAGACAAGGCAAACAATTACGTACTTACATATTCTTAGCGGTATAGGCACATTTTTTATTTTATTGATGCTCCGTATGGACAAAGTAATTGCACTATATTTTGTGGGCTGTAATCTGTAGTGTTAACTAGCTTTCCTCAAACATGACTATAATGTACTGACTGAGGGTTTTGGCTCACCCTTTATGCATCACATCCTTCCAGGCGGGTTCCAGCTGTCTTCAGTTTGGGGTTCGTTCCTATCTGCACCACTTCTACGAGGAGTGCTCGTCCTCCATGTGGGAGAGAGACCCAGAGGACCGGGGGTTCGTCCAGAGCCAGAGGTCAGCCCTGTGGTGGAACTCAGCCGTCTGGAAGGTACGGTCCAGTCTGTCCACATTACTCACCGTCCTGTGATCTCTGCTGCTGGGTTTAAAAACCTCTACAATTACTGTCCGTGTATTCAGTTTAATAAATGAACTGTGAGTTTAACTGCCTACAAAATGAAATTATTTAAAGGACATAATCAGCTGTGGGGCTCAAAATGGGAACATAACAGTAAGCAGACCCATAAAATGCATATCAGACATTGATATAATTATTGTGTCTGTCTCTGCATGCTCAGCCTCTCGGGCGTGTGTTGCATTATTTAGCAGTGAGACACACTGCGTACGTCCCTCACTCAGTCCAACACCGATAAGTCATATACATGAATATCAGTCACTGATTAATGTAACACGTATAACAGAGATTTAATTCACCACTGGTGTCTGTTACGTCCCAGGAGAAATCCCACAAGCACACAGGAAGTGATGCATGTTGCTTTTCAGGTCTGAAACATAAGCGTAACTCCCCAGGGAGATGGAGGTCAGGTATCCTCATTGTTCATAGAAAATTAATTCATCCTCTTCAGTATTAAACTGTTGACTGTAACAGTGTCGTCACTGAGTGATGTCCCGTAGGTGTATTTCTTTATGCCGCTCTGTCTTTCAGTCCGCTCCATGTTCCCCATGACTCTCACAAGCTTTTAAAATCCAGATTAAATAGTCATAAATAATTATTCATCTTAAACAAAAACAGACATTTATTTTTATGTTAGCTCCTCGTTGTATGGGGGACCGAAAGTGTCACGGAAATAATAATTAAAACATTTAATTAATTAATATTTAATTGTACAATAAACACAGGCTTTAATAAATGTTTTTACAAATAATTTATCAAAATAAAAATAAATGGACTATTATTATCATCATTTGATATTTTCTTGGGAAAAAAACACAGAAATAATATTTTAAAAATTACAAATACAATATTAAGCCATCAAAAATAGTTCAGATTACACAAACAACATAAAATGCCAATACAAATGTCATTTAAAAATACTTATTATAATAGGTCCTCATTTAATATGACATCACACATGTCGTGAAAGACGACCAGAGATGATTGGTGTGGACCATCGTGCAGTCTGTCTGTCGGCCAAGTCACGGCACAATTTTATGACTCTACAATCACCTGATGTGACATAGAGGATAGGGAACATGTCGTGTAGTGTGAACCTGGCATTATCTAGCCTCGCAATTCAGCCTTCCCACAACACTTAGGGCCTTCATCTAAAAAAATGAGATGAAACAATGCACAGGATGTAACAAGCTTTGTGATCTGCTATCACCTGCCGTATGCAGAGATAACATGGATGTGTGAAGGAGAGGGTTGTAATCTTAGAGCATGAATTAGCTTTGAAGCACTGAATCAAGAAAATCGTCAAGGGAATGTGCGCAATTGTTGGACGTCAAGAATGGAGCGACGCCTGTGAGCTCGTTCAGGCAGTCAGCTCAAGCTGCACTGATTGACACACACATGTCATATGTCACTCCCAGCATCCACCTGCAGGCTCCGGCTGGGAGGGGGTATCTCATGTAAACATATCTGCAGGGAGCGATGAGACCGAAGACTAGACGCCAAACTCTAACTATGTTCTACTGCTGAAACATCTCAGCGTGAGTTGTGTGACTGAACTGAAGCTCAGCACTGATCGATACCAGTTACTAATTAATTAAATGCTTTATTACTCTTTCTGTGACACTTGTGGTCGTCCATATTGTACTGCAACTACGCTGATGTTACTGTGATTGACTGACGTCAACTGGATCCATGATTAGTTCCTCCCTTGGTGTCTACATCAATCGATTCAACTGCTCATGTAATATTGTGCACACAGTGCATTTTAAATTCAGTCTAGTGGTATTTGTAAAGGTGAGGGATTGAATGTGAGCCTCCTGCTTATTTGGCTATTTGGATTTTTTGCATCACACACAACAAGATGACCTTTCCTAACAAGAAGTGAGGAGCGCTGAGTAAATAGGGCCACCTATAGAAACAAAAAAGGACCAGAGCTGCAGAAATTTTCACTTGTGGTTTCTATGTGTGCCTCTCTGTCCCTCCAGGTGTCCTTGGCCCTGGGTGTCCTGATCCTGACTGCTGGTGTTGCCAGTCTGTCAGTCGGTTACTCCACTCCCCACAAAATTGAGTCATTCGGCGAGGGGGACCTGTTCTTCGTGGACAACCAGGCCGTCAGCTTCAACCGGGGGCTGCACCTCAGCACTGCGGCTGGCATCGGGCTCTCTTGTCTCGGCTCGGCCCTGGCGGCGATGGGGGTTGTGGTTTGGATTCTCCCCAGGGCCAACTTGAAAGAGAGGCTGTTCCACAGACCAGGGGAAGGGGGGCAGAGAGGAGAGTCAAAGTGGAAAGCATTTAGGGATCCTGGGGATGTGGTCACGAAGCCGCCAGGTATAGAGGAGGGGAAGATACCTGTCACACTGTCCAAAGTGGAAAATGTACAGCCCACTCCTTAGAAAAGATCCCTGCTGAGCTACATGTTGTACAGTTTTCTGTTCTAGTCCTGCGGCCTCATTTACCCGTCTTAAAAGTGTCGTTTTGTGTTCAAATGGAGGTTGTTTCGTGACCTGGATATTATTGTAACATAAACCTGAACATAAAGGTCTGAACATAGCAGGATTTAAAACTAAATTCAACAATCAGAGGATCCACTTAAGGAGGCAGAGTCAATCTGTGCCAATGTTCAGGGGTAAAATTGGCCTTGGTGAAAAGCCTGAGCGTCCACAATAGATGCAGTTTATCTAGCTTATCGTACGCTGACTGTTAGCAAGCTCGTTGGCTTGGTGAGCTTTATCTTCTCTATTCAATGATGTTTTTATGAATGAAATGTTGTACAGTGGAGAACAAAGTGTCAGGGAGAGCAAACAGAACAATGAGAGAAACAGGAGAGAGGCTGTGAGTCACTGTAACCGACCAGTGCTAGAATTAGCATGCTAACAGCTCACCAGCTACTGCCTTTCACCAGGTAATCCTGTGAGTCATCACCAAGTCACCGGGCTGCCAGCCCAGTCTATTTCATATGAACGAGAAAATGTCTCTTTGTGGTTTGACCGCACTTTAGACATGGACAGGGAACACAGACAGTGATATGAAATAACCACAACCTCTTAACACCGCATTACGTGATGGTGGCAAATAATACGATCACTGTGTTTGTTACATACGGGGCAGCACGGTTGGGTTCAGGCACCAAAACTACTTGGTTGGGTCCCGCCAAGTCCCACCCCCTGGACACAGACTGGCCAATGATAACGTAGCATCAGGCAGGCTCAGTCCAGGGTCCGACAACAACACAGCTGTGCTCCATCGTTTCAGATTTCCTTCAGTTTCAGGCTGGTGTTGTGGATTTGGAGCTAAATGTTGTGCCTGGGGCACGTCGTGTATTAATGATACTCGTTACCTGGAGAGGCTGGAAAAAGATCTACGTTTCTTCCCTGTTCCCAAACCAAAATCAAACCCTGAAAAGTGTAGGGTTAGCTAGCTAGCTACTGAAGATATAGCCTACTGAATGTATACACATGCTGCTTTGCTTTGTAATGATGATAACAGTGAAACAAAGAGCGACCCTGCTGTACAGGAACCAGTGAAGGGAAGCAGGGACACTTCACCCATATTCGACCAGCTGTGTGTCATCACAGTGTGTGCAGATGAACAACGTTCATCTGCACACACTGTGATGACACACAGCTGGTCGAATATGGGTGAAGTTTCCCTTTCTATTCATTGTGTTGTGTGTGGATCAGCAGTGATGTGGTGGTTCACTTTGACACTGTAATCTGTAGCCTATAGTTGGGCTTTAGCTTCTAACTATCTTTGTCTTTTGAACCTGTTGTTGCTGCTGAGTCAGTTTGACATCCTGGATATATCCTTCAAACACAGACTGTAGACCCCTCTGTCTGCTTCTCTCTGGAATCACTGCTTCATTTCTCCAAAAATATGATCATATTTCTGCAGTTAGTTACAGTGTGGGCTCCATGCTTACTGCGACAGCTTGTCAGACCATCACAAAGGGGCGGGGCTTAGGGAAAGGTGAATTGTCATTGGTACACAAGTTTAACACATAACATCTCGTGCTCCCACCACATAATGTGGTGTTAAGAGGTCGTGGTCACGTCACGTATTTGCGTTAAACACCTATCAGGCTTTCAAAGCACAACTTGATCTGAATAGATCATACCTATTTTTTGATAATTATCAGAATTAAGACGTATAAATGAGACCCCAGGACTTCAACCAGAGACCTTGAGGCTCTTTTAAACACCTCACTCTACAGGACAGGGATGTAGTTGTTGACCATAGACTGTGTTTGTGCTGTGCACTAGTGTTATATTTAAAATACAGTGAGTAATGTCCTCCTCAGCACTCAGAGAGCAGAACCTTAATGACTGATGGTAGAAAATGTGTTTTAATTCCTCACTTTATTTTGTTGTATTTTTGCTTAATATATTTTTATTAATTAATTATTTTTTTAAATAGTAGTGGTACCAGCGTGAGTATCAGGTGGTAATATTGCACAAGTAATATAGAAAACCTATGTTTCCATTCACATACTCTACACACACACACACAGATCACGGGACGTTGAGAGGTTGCTCACAGAGGTATAAAAAAAGACTCATTAACATATCTGTATCTACGTTTTCACATATCTCCACTAATGCTCAGCTGTATTCAACACATGTGCAGCCACAGCACTCCCCCGCTCACCCACACGCCCACACACATTCATGCTCCATTGACAATATCACCTATTTTCTCCTCACTGTACTCCGGCTCTGTAATTGCCTGCAAAGTGTCTCCAGGCAACAGTTGGGCTTCAAGTGCTTCATTCTCAACTCTGAACAAAGACTCGTCTCCGATTGGCCCAGCACTTCCCCGCTCTTTATTTTCGCACCAATCAGATGATTTATTTACACGCGTGCACGGTGAGCGGTGAAGCTCCGAGGTGAGAGGAATTTGCACAGGCACCTTAGAGGCCACCTGTTTGATGAGGTCCTCCAGTTTATTTAAATGAGTCTGAATAATAGAGAGAACAAGTCAGAGAAAAACAGAATAATTATGATGTCCTGGTCGGTTACCTGCACTGATTCTACTAGATGTTATTTTTGATGTTTATTTGTTTTGTTGTGGCGATGATGAAGATAATGGAATAAACTGTGGATCAGGTGTCACTAGTGCAAACGGCCAAAATAAACTTGTGATCTGCAAACTTAAAACGTTTGGTTCCATTTTATTAATCTGTTCTTAATCAGAGGCAGCTGTACTTTTAGCCTCTTTTAGCTAATTGTTTTGGTCCTGTTTGATTTTGTCCAGGGGGAGGGGACTTGAAATATTGACCTCAAGTTATCAAGCCGATTTCATTAAGTTACCACAACTTGAGTTTTGTCTTTTAAATCAATTAATGCAGACGTCTGATTTTAAGTTACAGACAATGCATCTTGGTGGTCGATTATTCTTGTATTGAGAGCTGCCCACTTGTGATCAGACTCTCCAAGATGCATGTTGATACCAGCTCTAAGAGATCAATAATTCATGACATATTGAAAATAATGTAATCATGACACTGACTTACTGAGAGCTGACCATGTGGTGCATGCTGGTGAACTGATGCTCCAGTACCTGACGGGGTGTAATTGGCAGAACTCGAGCACTGCACTCAGCATGTCCACAAACATCAGCCGGTCATTCAGTTCTGCAGCTTAATCTGCAGAATTCTCAGGGTTGAAGACCTGGACCTGGAACAACAAAGATCAGGGGTATGTTCGGTCACCTCAGGGAGGAAATAAAAACCCTCCTGGAGATTATTTTTTGAGTGAATTCTGTGTGTGCTTCAGAAATAAATTCATTTTCAAGTTATTTACAGTGAATGATCAGAAAGACCTCCATGCAGGAGGTCATACAGAGAGCTGAACTTCCTCCTCCTGATCTCCATCGGCTGAATCCTTGACTGCTGCTGTTCAGGAGTCTGAAAGGAGGGTGTCATCGTCAGCACTGACATTCTGAGTGCAGTAAACAGGCGTCGAACCAAATATTTCACAGTATGTGAGAGATTTAAAACATGTATGTGGGAATTACACTTTTGAATTACAACAGATACACAGTTAACCAACCTGAGGCTGCAGATTGTGCAGGAGGTCAGTGGGATCAGAGCAGAGGGAAAGTGACAGGTACCCTGAGTTTCCAGAGGCTGATGGTGCAGATGTAGTCTGTCTGGAGAAGACAACGAGTCTTCTGTCCAAGGTTGAGCAGTTTTGTCTTGTGGCTGACCCTGAGTCTTGACTATGTACCTCACCTGAAGACACATCAAGTCACACAGGAAGTCCAGGTCGAAGACTTTCGGTCACTTTTGATTGATTCATGTCTTTATTGATTTCCATAAACGACTGAGCAATAGTTTCCCTGAAAAAAAGGATTTATTAACAACAAAACAGGGTTAGTAAAGCACATAAAATGATCAAGTACTTCATAGAGTAGAGAACCAAGGTACAGCATAGCAGCTACATATCCATGGCCTCATGAAAGGAAGCCCCAAAATAATCTGAAGACCTGAGAGAGAACGAACAACTATGATCACACCTGGCATGACGACTATTTCTTCTATTTTTAGAGGCACCTGTATCACTCACTACTTGCACTACTATGGCTTTTCTCCTACTACTGCAGTAACAGACAGCGTTAACGTTTATATTCTTAGTATACACACTTTTTTTCGACACCTATACATCAAATATGGCTTCAGTTACTCACCTGTAGGGGCGGCTCTGGAAGTACCAGGCCAGCCTCACAGATGACACGTTGCAGGTCAGGCCGAAGTCAATCACTTTGGCTCTGTAATGCTGGGTTCACACTGAACACAAACATGCCCCGATTTGTTGACTGTCATGCAGGTTTTTTTTTTTAATTTTTCAGTTTTTTCAAGTATTGTGATAATATTGTATCGTGGGTCCTCTTGTGATTCCCCCCACTATTAATCAGCACTGAACAAAAGCCTTGTAAGCTGCCGCAGGGTTAGCGACTTAGCTTAGTAACTAGGTAGGCTACGCTGGCAAGCAAGTATAGCAATGGGCTAAAATATTGTTCATTAACATTAAGAGTAAGGATGATGTCATTTTGCAGCTGCAAAGACCTGCAAAGGACACATTTGACACATACAACAATATTCTAACCTATTGGGAAGCTTACTTGTTAGCATAGCCAACCTAGTTAGTAGTGATGGCCAAATGAAGCCTCATGAAGCATTTTCTTTATTTTATAAGCCCACTAGATAGCAGAGAGGCTCAAAGAATAGAGCTCCAGACGTCACATGACTCAGTTTGTTTACACCGCCATGTTGGCAGGAAAGTCTTGAGTGAAAATGAATGGTGCCAGTGCTGATTTCAGGTCGTCAGAGTTCACCTTGCGCTTTAAAGCCCCGGAAATTGAACGATGTATCACAAAACTTGACCGGTTAAAAATATCTGACCCTTACAATGCCCCCAGGTGCTTTTCAGGAGTATTGAGACAGCCAGAGCAGACAATACTCCAATATTGTAGTATCCCGACATCTACAATTACTTGATCAACTTTCCCCCGTCCTACTTCAGAGATTCCCTGAAAGCCTACAAGAGCCTGGAGGGTACAAATGGACACAATCTGGCTTCGTGTCAAATATTCAGTTTTGGAGTCTATCGGCTAAAGATAGCACTGTCTATAATGGAAGAGTAAGTGTCAGTTAATCGTACATTACCATAACGTAGCATTACGTTAGCGTAAGCTACGGGCAGTGTAATTTAAGTAGTTGCTGTGCTAACCTGTATGATAACTAGTCTGTCTCAGTGATTTGACAACGACTAACTGCGTTACTACCGTCAGTGTAAATGAATTCCTAAACATACATAAAATTATATTTATGGCAGTAATCCATCTCCGCCGTGTTTCGGGATCTTTTTGGATTCGATAAAACACTCTCCCCTGTGCGTATCGATTGTGCTGACACCCCCGGGGCACAGCAGCTGTCCACCATGTTCACTTTTATATGAATACAGCCCGGAGAATGGACAAGTTAGCTTTTAGCTGTCCTATGCTTGGCAGTCAGTTGAACAGCGACACGCTTTCCTGCCAATATGACGTTGTTTTGATTTCTACTATTGCATGCTGGGATTGCATGACGTCAGCTCCCGGAGCTCTATAGCAATTCAGTGTGCTGTCAACCTTCCGTTGAGCAAAAAGCGCCATCTAGTGGGCAAATTTGACAAAGGAATTTTGACATAAGCACAGGAGCAACACACTGATGATGTCAGAGGGCTGTGATTGGTTGATTGCAGTGTTGGTCCAAGAGCACGATGTGAGATGTTGATCCAGAGGCATGTCCTGCTTGGCAAAAATCACGTCGTGCGTTGTAGGATGGCTGAATCGCTTCGCCAGTCCATTTGGCAGATATGGATATCCCTGAGTTGTCATGGAGTATCATGTTAGCATATGTCATAATGATCACTATATGAGCTTTTGGGGTGATGAAAATTAGTTTTTGGTATATGCCATATAAAGCCAAAAACTGACCTCCCTAAGGTGACGTAGACATTAAAGATTCTTCATACTTCAGAAGGTGCATCTCTCCTGGTAACGCACAGGAAATGAAACAGTTGGTGTTCCCTGATGTTTTGCAGTGTATCCTAAAAACTAAAGTGAGTTCAGAACAAAATGTGTTTGTGAGATGTTTCTGTGAGATCTTGTGCGTGAGGTGAAGCTGTGGGTTTGTGCAGGACAGTTTGTGATAGGAAGCTGTATTTATGTCTGAATGAGTACATGGTGTCACTTTGGGACGATGACTCACGCTGCGAGTGTGACTCATCTCATCTTGTTTCCCAAGTTGCACACCAACAGGAGGGACACTGAACGTTCACTGATGGAGACAGTGTGTACGTACACATACACATACACACAGTTACTCTGGGTCACAGCTTGTCCTCAGAATGAAGCTTTATGCTGTGTTTACTGGCTGATACACACACCGTCCTGTATTCACAGTTTTGTTTGTTTTCAAGCTCAGTTCTGAGGAACATTTATTTTATATTGTAAATTATAATAATTAACATCATTTATTTAAAGGTCACCATTAAAAAACATCCTGCGGAGCATTAACAGTGAGGTACGTTTGTCTGCATGATGATTGAAGTCGTTTTTTTCCTCTCGTTCTTTCTTCCTGTGGCAAAATCATTAGCACATGAGGCCTGCCTATGAGCGAGCGTCAGCGCCATCACAGGGACTATTTTCTATATGTGTTGTCAACATGCTCCTAGCACACTTTGAGCGCATGTTTGCACGGCTGATTTGAGCATGCTGGGGTTTATTAGCGTGTGTATGTAAGTGCATAATGAGATAGAAAAGTGGAAGCGGTGGCAGCGCTTCCTGTGAAGATGGAGGCTGATATACGCTCCACTGACTGCAAAGCTCTGAGTGTGAGTCACGCTGTTGTGGGAGAGAACCACACAGCCGAGGATTGGGCTGCAGTCTGCTCGGCTGATTGGCAGACCCATCCATCCACCGGTGTGTGTGTGTGTGTGTGTGTGTGTGTGGGTGCTGTATCTCTGGGAGCCTGGGAGTCTGCTGCTCTGATATGATACTGTAACATCTCATCTGCTGTGGAAAACAGATAGGAAGCTGGAATGTGTCTCAGCCAGTGTGTGGGGTCGGGTATTCTTTGGACAAAAACAGGTCTGTCAGCAGTCATCTGGAAAAAATAAATCAGTCAATATTTTTACTACTTTTAAATTTCATAATAATAAATGATAACAAGAATTAAATTCATCATGTGGCCAGGAGAGCTTGAGGATCTTTATAAAAAGGGACCCAGCTGAGGGAAAACAAAGACAGAACATCACTGTTGTGCAGGATAAAACATGAACATCAGTAAACATCATGTTTGAAGCCACAGTAGCTCATGTGCATTTAATTTTACTGTAATCTAATGAAGGTCACGGGGTCAAAATGTGCTGTCAACAGATTTTTAAGGGAAACAAAGCCTGAACACTGTGTAAATAACAGCTGTGCTGGCTTAATGTGATGTTTGGTGATGTATTTTTCCCACAGATGGCAATGCAGATGATATGACACCATGCTGACGTATTTACAGCACAGCCTCAGTGGAAGTGGCAAGAAAATAAATCAACAGGTAAAATCAAAAAGCTGCTCTTCTTTTTCTCAGATACACTAATATGTTAAGTTAACTGCACTGTTACAAAAACAAAAGTAAATTTTATACATATATTTTGCCTGCAGGGCCGAAGATATGTCCAACGTCTTCTGCCAGATTTTATGACTCCATAATCACCTCATCTGACACAGTGACTGCAGGAATGGACAAAAATGTTGTGCAAAATGTAGCCTTGCCTACATCTGAGCAGCATCTCTGTGTAATGCACCGAGATATTCCCTTTACCACCAAAATAAGTGCATGTATGCAGGAAACACACTGCCTTCCCTTTTCCACAGCAGACGAGCATGTCTTTCTGTTTTTTTTTTTTTGTCTATTTTTCTGGTGTGTCACATTCAACATTACAGATGGGCCAGAAAACAGGTTAGTAAACAGTAGAGAGCAGCATAAAGGTCTTCTTTTTTCTTTGCAGCTTTTTTCTGCAGCTAATTATTATTAATAACTATCAATTATTTCTGATAACCACTGTGATACTTTGAGCCATGAGTTCCCAATAACTGGAGATCTGTTACGAGGTCAGGGCCCAACAGCTGTATCAACCAATCACAATCACTCTTCTACACCTGCCTGCAGGAGTCACACATCAGAGTTCCCTGTTGCCGTGCTGCATTAATGGAGCTCAGAGTTAATTCAGATTCTTACAATCAGCAATCCCACTCTCACAAGTCGATGAGGTGTTGTTTATCACCTGACAGCCATTCATGCTGCTGCTGTGTTTTTTTTACGCTGCCTGCTACCTGCTACTCACTGCTGTTACCCTCTCTGCTATCTCCACCCTCCTCCTCCTCCTCCTCCTCCTCTTCCTCCTCCCCTCTGCTGCTTTCTTATTACCATACTTACAATGACATCTGTTGCCTTGTGCATTTAAGTGTCTGATATCTCGGTGATCCGTATCTTCTCATGTGTCTGCTCATGTGCAAACCTCTCGGGGGGATTTTATGTGCCGCCCTCAAAATCTTGTGCAGCTTGGATTCTTTTGGGGAGCAGCCAAAGAGTCACCATCCACATTTGGTGCAAGTTAAATGGTCTTAAACCCTGTAACATGAAGTGTGACACACACACACAGGAATACTGAAGTTTCACAAAATTTTATAAAGATGTGGGGAGAAAGAATTCAGTGTCAGACAGATGTGACCACTGTGAGGAACGTAAGAGCTGGACAGGGAGTGTGAGTCATACGCTGGAGAAAGAAACGCCATAAGAGGAGCGAGGCAGAGAGACGGGAACGGCAGCCTCACTCTCACTCTCATTTGTCATTACATGCCTTCAGGCTGTAATTAGCATTTTCCTTTAAAACAGCTAAACATGCACACAGAGTAGCTCCATTACAAGTGAAGCAACAGCAGGCAATCACGCCGCCCATGAACTCATCAAAATTCTAGAAATGGTTATGGTTGACCATGCTGATGTCTCACACATTACAGCATGAAGAGATGTTATTTCCCTCCGCAAGCACAACTCAATCTAAGCATTTGCAATGGCCAAACTCTTATCCCAGCAGCACATATACAGTCCATTACCATGAAATACCGTGTGTGCAGGAAGTAGACCCAACACACAGTCATATAGAGAAGTCATATCAGTGAGTGGATGTTTGGATCCAGAATCATTTTACTGTAAGAGTCATTCCAGTTTTGCACTCCAATGCAAAGTGTATCATTTCTGGCTGTATCAACCCGCAGATGTACTCTCCGCACGTCCAACAGGAAGTTCTCCATACATCCCACAACCAATCAACCTCTGCTTCGCTGATGTCAGAGGCTCTGAAGATGAAACAAGATATGGTGGGCAGACCAGCACCCTGTTTCATCAGCCTAAAGTCTCATGACACGGGCACATCATCCAACACCAAACAGAAAAGCTGCTGAGAAGAAGAAAAAGAAGCTATCTATGGCTGATATATGTATTCTAATTAAACCGTTTGTTTACAGAGTGAAAGTCTCATTTCATACAAATTAAGTGGAAAATGTCAGGATGACTGATTATTGAAGTTGTCCCTCATTAAGACACCCGACTGATGCAAAGAAACAAACATGAACTCAGTTTAGAGCAGATTAACGCTGATTAGTTCAACCTGCGTTCTGTTAAACTGAGATCATTAGTGCGGTTGTTTTTAAAGTGATGGTGCTACAGTTGTGAAGCAATTAAGTTACATCAGATGAAAATGAACACAGTGGTGTTTTAAATGTGAAGTATTTACTGAGCCTGTGCTAGTGTCTCGATGTCACGATGACGTCAGTGTGTCACCTGGAGGTGAAGCTGCCTCTCCCCCACAGGGCTGTAGGCTACATAGAGCCTTAAAATGTGGTCTTGTTGTGTTATCGGGAGCCAGAATAGAAGGAGTCATGGCTCAAAACCAGCCGCCACTGCCCGTCAACAAAAACAAAGACAACTATGGTTAATCAGATCTGAACCAGGAAGAATGTCTTTCTTTTACAGTGCAGCTTAGACATGGAATAATCTGCAGAGGACCCTAAACTTGTCCGCCATTACGGCTGTTTAAATGCCTTATTTCTGAACTTGTTTTCACTGAGTGTAAGTGCTTTTAACTGTACATTTTTATCATATTTATCACTCTGTATTTCTGCTTCTGGTGATCATTTACTGTTACTGTTGTTTTGTTGTTTTGTATGATTTCATCTCTTCTTTAAGTTAAATGCATGATGGTTCTTTGTTTGTCCGGCGTCAGACACAGACGGAAAAACTGTCCTTTCACGTCGGCATCATATGCAACCGCGTCAGTGGAAACGCAGCATGACAACAACGAAAGTTCAGGCGGTGGAAGTCCAACAACGGCAGATGGGACGGGTGGCGGTTGCTTAATCTTGCTAATGCTAATGTTACTGTAGTTACAGGAAATAAAGTAACCTTATTTAATATGACACAACTTTTGAATTTTAAATGTCGTAAATGTTTCAAGAAAAATGTTTTTAATGTACTTTCATAGTGTCACTGATTTGTGTTTGTGTAATTTATATTCATTCAATCCATGACTTCCTGTTTGTTAGTTTCATACATATGTTTGTCAGTGTCAGGTAAAGAACCATCACTTCAGCAGTAAATGTATGAACAGGCTGTATGTGCATGAATTAGCAGCTTACATTTCTACCAGGTGTTCACTGCTGCTCTTTTATTTTATAAGACATCTCACACAGATACATGGTGTAACAAGAGGCACGACAGAAGGACAAAGTTAAGGGTACTGAAAATTAAAAATGCAAAGCTCAGGATCTTAAAACCTTCCAGAATTCAGATGAAACCATATCATTCTTCTGCTGTTATATTAATGCGCCCGTGCACCCACTGTGATTGGAGCAACAACTCACTTCTTCTCTGGTGGTTGTCAAAAATCATCCACTGAAAAGCAGGAAGTCACTATCTGAGCGGAGGGGAAGTTGAGGGGAAGTGGGTATGAGGGAAAAAAAAAGTAAATTAAAACACTTCATCACAAAATAACTCCAGGAATACATTAAACATTAGATATTGATGATATATAACAACGTCAGATGATCTGAGGTGGACTTTAATTTCAATTTTAATAACTTAATTTTAATAACCAGCAAAAGTCTTCCCTTTTTACAACAATTTCCTGCACTGTGTTGATCTATCTTGGTTAAGTATTTATGAGAGGAAGGTAATAATAAGGCCGCTAAATTCAAGGCTGCAGGTGTGTGGAGACGGATGTTAATAAAGTGATACTGCTGGTAAGTAGCATTTTGGATGATTATTGTGTCTTAAGACAAATGTGTTGCGTAATAAATGTCCACTTCTCTTGCTCTATACCACACTCACTGGCCACTTTATTAGGTACACCCCACTAGTACTGGGTTGGACCCTCTTTTTAATTCTTGGTGTCACAGATTCAACAAGGTGCTGGAAACATACCTCAGAGATTTTGGTCCATATTGACATGATGACATCACACAGTCGATCCATGATGTGAATCTCCCGTTCCACCACATCCCAAAGGTGCTCTATTGGACTGAGATCTGGTGACTGTGGAGGCCATTGGAGTACAGTGAACTCATCATCATGTTTGAGATGATCTGAGCTTTGTGACATGGTGCGTTATCCTGCAGGAAGTAGCCATCAGAAGATGGGTACACTGTGGTCATAAAGGGATGGACACGGTCAGCAACAATACTCAGGTAGGCTGTGGTGTTTAAACCATGCTCAGTTGGTACTAAGAAAATCTCCCCCACACCATGACACCAGCAGCAGCAGCCTGAAGCGTTGATACAAGGCAGGATGGATCCATGCTTCCAAATTCTGAGCCTACCATCTGAATGTGGTTTTTCCAATCTTCTATTGTCCAGTTTTGGTGAGCCTGTGTGAATTGTAGCCTCAGTTTCCTGTTGTTAGCTGACAGGAGTGGCACCTGGTGTGGTCTTCTGCTGCTGTAGCCCATCTGCTTCAAGGTTGGACGTGTTGTTGCTTCAGAGATGGTCTTCTGCACACCTTGGTTGGAACCAGTGCTTATTTGACTTCCTGTTGCCTTTCTATCATCTTGAACCAGTCTGGCCATTCTCCTCTGACCTCTGACCTCTGGCATCAACACTGGATATTGTCTCTTTTTGGGACCATCCTCTGTAAACCCTAGAGATGGTTGTGCTGAAAATCCCAGTAAATACTCAGACCAGCCCATCTGGCACCAATAACCATGCCACGTTCAAAGTCACTTCAATCACCTTTCTTCATCATTCTGATGCTCCGTTTGAACTTCAGCAGCTCGTCTTCACCATGTCTACATGACTAAATGTTAATGAGCTGCTGCCACGTGATTGGCTGATTAGCTATTTGTGTTAAAGAGCAGTTGAACAAGTGTACCTATTAAAGTGGCTGCTAAGCGATAAGCAGTATAAGCACAATGCTAATTTACAGACTGTGAATGTAAATCTATGGCATTATATCCATTTAGTGTGACAACAAGCAGCTCTGTCATCCCTGATAAGAATGATGAATGTAAAATATTTCTGTGTTTATGGGCTGTAACACTTCGACTGTGTTTCCTCTCCTACAGTATATTTAAAGATTATCTTTTCTTCACAATGTCAATTTAAAGTCAACTGACAGGAGAGCCCAAACGCAGCTCTCACCTAATCAAAAGTTTCCATTGTGCAAAAGTTATTTTTCCCTCTCGTTTTGTCTGGAACCCATCAGGAGATTTGGCACAGTCAAACACCTCTGCATATTTGCAGTCACCATTGGTTTGTTGAGCATTAAAAATGTTAATTGGAATTTTTAAAAAGGAAAGAAAGTATCGCATTACCGTCCCACCTCCTCCAGTCACAGGCTGTCAAAATGCAATATTCCAAATTAGATTGTATTTGGATAATCTTTTGAACTGTAATAGGTTTCCAGCCAGCAGGCATATTACTATTGGCACATCATTATTAAACAAAAGTGACACCGAACCATCACTTTGCAGGCGGCGCCAGATAAACGTTCGACACCGTGCAAATAATATTAGTTCTGCTTCCAGAGTCACTGGCTTATCTCTGGGATGCTATATTGGGTTCATATCCCTGTCGGCTGGCGAGGGCCTTCTGACGGAAGTGTCTAAATTTATGAGTAGCCCATATGTGTGAGGTGCATGTATGAATAGGCTGCTGTGTGTGTGCACTATGTAACGTGTGTGTCGCATATTAACGCTTTTATATGTAAATGCTGTGTGTGTGTGTGTGTGTGTGTGTGGGCGGGTGGATAGATGCGTGCCTGCTTGTGGGTGTGTGTGCAAAACTGGATGCATTCATATGTAAATAGGCAGTGTATGTGTGCCTGTATATGCAGACGCGACCCATATCATGGCATAATGAGATCCGCCACTGTTGGTTACCCTCAGACAGTGGTAATTATGGCTGCAGTGAAAAGGACTGATGCTGAAGGCAGGATGGACGCTCACACACTAACATATTCAACCACACACAGGCCTCAGTCCCACTGACAGCCTGCTGCAGGCGAAATGACGACCTGTCCGTTCGGCACCGGCTTGGGAATAGGATGGCGCTAACTGGGTGTGATAAATTAGACCTGCATCCGCTTTCTAATCAGCTTTTACAAAACCTTCATACCTGTTATAATATCAACAGCAGACAGATACAGGACGTTCACAGTGATTTCAAGTCAATATAAACCTGATAAAGAAGCACAATGTAAAAGAAAGCGTGATGCAGAGAGCGACCAATAAAACTAGAAATATGAAAAAGTCTTTATTCAGCTGTATCATGTGACTCTCTGAGTCTGATGTTGCTTCCAGGAATGTCAAATTGAACATCCCATCTAACAGAGACGAGAGCAGTCTGTGGGTGGTGTTAAATGGACCAAAAAGATTGTCCTTTATTCAGATGGAGGGAAAGACTGCTGTGTAAAACAACGTGTGATGTGCGACGTTACTCAGTTTAATTCACAGAATCAGTGCAGGTATCCCGTTAAAGACCAAAACCATCAATGACTTGATTCTATTAATAAGTCCATGTTGCTAAGCCTGATATATTTTATGTGTCTGTGCTGTGGAGCTCTAGTGTAGTATAAAAACAGACATTGTGTGAGACACAGTGACACCAACACACAAGTGTAAATGCTCACAACAGTGTAGGCCATGTGTGTAAGCTCTGCATAGAGCTGAGGCACAAGTGTAAATCCACCTTTACTCAGTATCATGTTGGCAGAGGACGCAAACTGGCACCTCTCCAGCTACCAGGTCACACTCCATATATTTAGTCCAGATGGGGACTTGAACTGGTGACCATCCTGTTCCCAAGCCAAGTCTCTATGCTGCCCCATGAATGTTTTGACATTTTTGCCACAACATTTTGAGGACTTTTTTTCATGATTTCGGACAACATGCTATACTATGACTTTTTTTCATGATTTTGGATGACGTGTTATATACTATGGCGTTTTTTGGATGTTATATGAAGGTCAGCATGAGTTCAATCAGGAAGACTTTCCTTGTGCTCATCTATTCACAACTCTTTCCATCCCACTCCCACTGCTTCCTCCAATCAGCTGACTATGGGTGTTCACTCTTGTAGTTATGCCATCCAACTTTGCCATGATCTCTGTTCTGCTGCTGTCAGCTGTCATTTTAGGCAGAATCTTCGTGTCCTCCTCCACCCAGTTCACCTCCAGTCATCGTATCCAGGGTCCAGGACAAGCTCAACAAAGGCTCTTTCCTCAACTCGTCCAGATCATCAGCACTTCTCCATCTCCCTCTCATCTCGTCGTCACCACCTCTACCACCACCAGCGTCTAGACCCAGAGGGCGTTCCATATTCCACTATGGATTCATTACCCTCCTTAAATCATACCATCTCTACGGGGTCTAATCGCCAAAGACTTTCCAGAATTTTATTCTCATGTGCAAATGTTAATAAATGTTCTTTAAATAATAAAAAATGAGTCGCATGATTTTTGACTACATCCTATACTATGACTTTTTTCATGATTTTGGACGACATGCTATACTATGACTTTTTTTATGATTTCGGACGACATGCTATACTATGACTTTTTTCATGATTTCGGACGACATGCTATACTATGACTTTTTTTATGATTTCGGACGACATGCTATACTATGACTTTTTTTATGATTTCGGACGACATGCTATACTATGACTTTTTTCATGATTTCGGACGACATGCTATACTATGACGTTTTTTTCATGATTTCAGACGACATGCTATGCTATGACTTTTTTTCATGATTTTAGATGACATGCTATACTATGACTTTTTTTCATGATTTCGGACGACATGCTATACTATGACTTTTTTCATGATTTCGGACGACATGCTATACTATGACGTTTTTTTCATGATTTCAGACGACATGCTATGCTATGACTTTTTTTCATGATTTCGGACGACATGCTATACTATGACTTTTTTCATGATTTCGGACGACATGCTATACTATAACTGTTTTTCATGATTTTGGACGACATGCTATACTATGACTTTTTTCATGATTTCGGACGACATGCTATGCTATGACTTTTTTTCATGATTTCGGACGACATGCTATGCTATGACTTTTTTTCATGATTTCGGACGACATGCTATGCTATGACTTTTTTTCATGATTTCGGACGACATGCTATACTATGACTTTTTTCATGATTTTGGACGACATGCTATACTATGACTTTTTTCATGATTTCGGACGACATGCTATACTATGACTTTTTTTCATGATTTTGAACGACATGCTATACTATGACTTTTTTCATGATTTCGGATGACATGCTATACTATGACTTTTTTTCATGATTTTGGACGACATGCTATACTATGACTTTTTTCATGATTTCGGACGACATGCTATACTATGACGTTTTTTCATGATTTTGGACGACATGCTATACTATGACTGTTTTTCATGATTTTGGACGACATGCTATACTATGACTTTTTTTCATGATTTTGGACGACATGCTATACTATGACTTTTTTCATGATTTCGGACGACATGCTATACTATGACGTTTTTTCATGATTTTAGACGACATGCTATACTATGACTGTTTTTCATGATTTTGGACGACATGCTATACTATGACGTTTTTTCATGATTTTGGACGACATGCTATACTATGACGTTTTTTCATGATTTTGGACGACATGCTATACTATGACTGTTTTTCATGATTTCGGACGACATGCTATACTATGACTTTTTTTCATGATTTCGGACGACATGCTATACTATGACGTTTTTTCATGATTTCGGACGACATGCTATACTATGACTTTTTTTCATGATTTCGGACGACATGCTATACTATGACTTTTTTTCATGATTTCGGACGACATGCTATACCATGACTTTTTTCATGATTTCGGACGACATGCTATACTATGACTTTTTTCATGATTTCGGACGACATGCTATGCTATGACTTTTTTTCATGATTTCGGACGACATGCTATACTATGACTTTTTTTCATGATTTCGGACGACATGCTATACTATGACTTTTTTCATGATTTCGGACGACATGCTATACTATGACTTTTTTCATGATTTCGGACGACATGCTATACTATGACTTTTTTCATGATTTCGGAAGACATGCTATACTATGACTTTTTTCATGATTTCGGACGACATGCTATACCATGACTTTTTTCATGATTTCGGAAGACATGCTATACTATGACGTTTTTTCATGATTTCGGACGACATGCTATACTATGACTTTTTTTCATGATTTCGGACGACATGCTATACTATGACTTTTTTTCATGATTTTGGACGACATGCTATACTATGACTTTTTTCCATAATTTTGGACGACATGCTATACTATGACTTTTTTCATGATTTCGGACGACATGCTATACTATGACTTTTTTTCATGATTTCGGACGACATGCTATACTATGACTTTTTTTCATGATTTCGGACGACATGCTATACCATGACTTTTTTCATGATTTCGGACGACATGCTATACTATGACTTTTTTTCATGATTTCGGACGACATGCTATACTATGACTTTTTTTCATGATTTCGGACGACATGCTATACTATGACTTTTTTCATGATTTCGGACGACATGCTATACTATCACTTTTTTCATGATTTCGGACGACATGCTATACTATGACTTTTTTTCATGATTTTGGACGACATGCTATACTATGACGTTGTTTTCATGATTTTGGACGACATGCTATAGTATGACTTTTTTCATGATTTCGGACGACATGCTATACTATGACGTTGTTTTCATGATTTTGGACGACATGCTATACTATGACGTTTTTTTCATGATTTTGGACGACATGCTATACTATGACTTTTTTCATGATTTCGGACGACATGCTATACTATGACTTTTTTTCATGATTTTGGACGACATGCTATACTATGACTTTTTTCATGATTTCGGACGACATGCTATACTATGACTTTTTTTCATGATTTTGGACGACATGCTATACTATGACATTTTTTTCATGATTTTGGACGACATGCTATACTATGACTTTTTTCATGATTTCGGACGACATGCTATACTATGACGTTGTTTTCATGATTTTGGACGACATGCTATACTATGACGTTTTTTTCATGATTTTGGACGACATGCTATAGTATGACATTGTTTTCATAATTTTGGACGACATGCTATACTATGACGTTTTTTCATGATGTTGGACGACATGCTATACTATGACTGTTTTTCATGATTTTGGACGACATGCTATACTATGACTTTTTTTCATGATTTTGGACGACATGCTATACTATGACTTTTTTCATGATTTCGGACGACATGCTATACTATGACTTTTTTTCATGATTTCGGACGACATGCTATACCATGACTTTTTTCATGATTTCGGACGACATGCTATACTATGACTTTTTTTCATGATTTTGGATGACATGCTATACCATGACTTTTTTCATGATTTCGGACGACATGCTATACCAAGACGTTTTTTTCATGATTTCGGACGACATGCTATACTATGAGTTTTTTTCATGATTTCGGACGACATGCTATACTATGACTGTTTTTCATGATTTCGGACGACATGCTATACTATGACTTTTTTTCATGATTTCGGACGACATGCTATACTATGACTTTTTTCATGATTTCGGACGACATGCTATACTATGACGTTGTTTTCATGATTTTGGACGACATGCTATACTATGACGTTGTTTTCATGATTTTGGACGACATGCTATACTATGACGTTGTTTTCATGATTTTGGACGACATGCTATACTATGACGTTTTTTCATGATTTCGGACGACATGCTATACTATGACTTTTTTTCATGATTTCGGACGACATGCTATACTATGACTTTTTTTCATGATTTCGGACGACATGCTATACTATGACTTTTTTTCATGATTTTGGACGACATGCTATACTATGACATTTTTTTCATGATTTTCGGACGACATGCTATACTATGAATTTTTTCATGATTTCGGACGACATGCTATACTATGACGTTGTTTTCATGATTTTCGACGACATGCTATACTATGAATTTTTTTCATGATTTTAGACGACATGCTATACTATGACTTTTTTTCATGATTTTAGACGACATGCTATACTATGACGTTTTTTCATGATTTCGGACGACATGCTATACTATGACGTTTTTTTCATGATTTTTGATGACATGCTATACTATGACTTTTTTTTATAATTTTGAATGACTATGACGTTTTTTCATGATTTCGGACGACATGCTATACTATGACGTTTTTTCATGATTTTAGACCACATGCTATACTATGACGTTTTTTTCATGATTTTTGACGACATGCTATACTATGACTTTTTTTCATGATTTTGAATGACTATGACTTTTTTTTCATGATTTTGAATGACTATGACTTTTTTTCACAATTTTGAATGACTATGACTTTTTTTCATGATTTTGGACGACATGCTATACTATGACGTTTTTTCATGATTTTGGACGACATGCTATACTATGACTTTTTTTCATGATTTTGAATGACTATGACTTTTTTTCACAATTTTGAATGACTATGACTTTTTTTCATGATTTTGGACGACATGCTATACTATGACTTTTTTTCATGATTTCGGACGACATGCTATACTATGACGTTTTTTTCATGATTTTGGACCACATGCTATACTATGACGTTTTTTCATGATTTCGGACGACATGCTATACTATGACTTTTTTTCATGATTTCGGACGACATGCTATACTATGACTTTTTTTTCATGATTTTGGACCACATGCTATACTATGACTTTTTTTCATGATTTCGGACGACATGCTATACTATGACTTTTTTTTCATGATTTTGGACCACATGCTATACTATGACGTTTTTTTCATGATTTTGGATGACATGCTATACTATGACTTTTTTTCATGATTTTGAATGACTATGACTTTTTTTCACAATTTTGAATGACTATGACTTTTTTTCATGATTTTGGATGACATGCTATACTATGACGTTTTTTTCATGATTTTGGACCACATGCTATACTATGACGTTTTTTCATGATTTCGGACGACATGCTATACTATGACTTTTTTTCATGATTTCGGACGACATGCTATACTATGACGTTTTTTTCATGATTTTGGATGACATGCTATACTATGACTTTTTTTCATGATTTTGAATGACTATGACTTTTTTTCACAATTTTGAATGACTATGACTTTTTTTCATGATTTCGGACGACATGCTATACTATGAGTTTTTTTCATGAGTTCGGACGACATGCTATACTATGACTTTTTTTCATGATTTCGGACGACATCCTATACTACGACGTTTTTTCATCATTTTGGACGACATGCTATACTATGACTTTTTTTCTCATCATTTTGGACAACATGCTATACTATGACGTTTTTTCATCATTTTGGACGACATGCTATACTATGACGTTTTTTCATGATTTCGGACGACATGTTATACTATGACTTTTTTTCATGATTTCGGACGACATGCTATACTATGACGTTTTTTCATGATTTCGGACGACATGCCTATACTATGACGTTTTTTCATGATTTTGGACGACATGCTATACTATGCCTTTTTTCATGATTTCGGACGACATGCTATACTATGACTTTTTTCATGATGTTGGACGACATGCTATACTATGACTTTTTTCATGATTTTGGACGACATGCTATACTATGACTTTTTTCATGATTTCAGGACGACATGCTATACTATGACTTTTTTTCATGATTTTGGACGACATGCTATACTATGACTTTTTTCATGATTTTGGACGACATGCTATACTATGACTTTTTTTCATGATTTCTGGACGACATGCTATACTATGACTTTTTTCATGATTTTGGACGACATGCCTATACTATGACTTTTTTCATGATTTTGGACGACATGCTATACCTATGACTTTTTTTCATGATTTCGGACGACATGCTATACTATGACTTTTTTTCATGATTTTGGACGACATGCTATACTATGACTTTTTTTCATGATTTTGGACGACATGCTATACTATGACTTTTTTTCATGATTTTGGACGACATGCTATACTATGACGTTTTTTCATGATTTCGGACGACATGCTATACTATGACTTTTTTCATGATTTCGGACGACATGCTATACTATGACTTTTTTTCATGATTTCGGACGACATGCTATACTATGACTTTTTTTCATGATTTTGGACGACATGCTATACTATGACTTTTTTTCATGATTTTCGGACGACATGCTATACTATGACGTTTTTTCATGATTTCGGACGACATGCTATACTATGACGTTTTTTTCATAGATTTTGGACGACATGCTATACTATGACTTTTTTTCATGATTTTGGACGACATGCTATACTATGACTTTTTTCATGATTTTGACGACATGCTATACTATGACTTTTTTTCATGATTTTGGACTGACATGCTATACTATGACTTTTTTCATGATTTCGGACGACATGCTATACTATGACTTTTTTTCATGATTTTGGACGACATGCTATACTATGACTTTTTTTCATGATTTTGGACGACATGCTATACTATGACTTTTTTCATGATTTCGGACGACATGCTATACTATGACGTTTTTTTCATGATTTTGGACGACATGCTATACTATGACGTTTTTTTCATGACTTTCGGACGACATGCTATACTATGACTTTTTTCATGATTTTGGACGACATGCTATACTATGACTTTTTTCATGATTTTGGACGACATGCTATACTATGACTTTTTTCATGATTTTGGACGACATGCTATACTATGACTTTTTTCATGATTTCGGACGACATGCTATACTATGACTTTTTTTCATGATTTTGGACGACATGCTATACTATGACTTTTTTTCATGATTTCTGGACGACATGCTATACTATGACTTTTTTCATGATTTTGGACGACATGCTATACTATGACTTTTTTCATGATTTCGGACGACATGCTATGCTTTGACGTTTTTTTCATGATTTCGGACGACATGCTATACTATGACGTTTTTTCATGATTTCGGACGACATGCTATACTATGACGTTTTTTTATGATTTTGGACGACATGCTATACTATGACTTTTTTTTATGATTTTGGACGACATGCTATACTATGACGTTTTTTCATGATTTTGGACGACATGCTATACTATGACGTTTTTTCATGATTTCGGACGACATGCTATACTATGACTTTTTTTCATGATTTCGGACGACATGCTATACTATGACTTTTTTTCATGATTTCGGACGACATGCTATACTATGACTTTTTTTCATAATTTTGAATGACATGCTATACTATGACTTTTTTTCATAATTTCGGACGACATGCTATACTATGACGTTTTTTCATGATTTCGGACGACATGCTATAATATGACGTTTTTTTCATGAGTTTTGACGACATGCTATACTATGACTTTTTTTCATAATTTCGGACGACATGCTATACGATGAATTTTTTTCATGATTTTAGACGACATGCTATACTATGACTTTTTTTCATAATTTCGGACGACATGCTATACGATGAATTTTTTTCATGATTTTAGACGACATGCTATACTATGACTTTTTTTCATAATTTCGGACGACATGCTATACTATGAATTTTTTTCATGATTTTAGACGACATGCTATACTATGACTTTTTTTCATGATTTTAGACGACATGCTATACTATGACGTTTTTTCATGATTTCGGACGACATGCTATACTATGACGTTTTTTCATGATTTTAGACCACATGCTATACTATGACGTTTTTTTCATGATTTTTGACGACATGCTATACTATGACTTTTTTTCATGATTTTGAATGACTATGACTTTTTTTTCATGATTTTTGAACGACATGCTATACTATGACTTTTTTTCATGATTTTGAATGACTATGACTTTTTTTTCATGATTTTGAATGACTATGACTTTTTTTCACAATTTTGAATGACTATGACTTTTTTTCATGATTTTGGACGACATGCTATACTATGACGTTTTTTCATGATTTTGGACGACATGCTATACTATGACTTTTTTTCATGATTTTGGACGAAATGCTATACTATGACTTTTTTTCATGATTTTGAATGACATGCTATACTATGACTTTTTTTCATGATTTTTGAACGACATGCTATACTATGACGTTTTTTTCATGATTTTAGACGACATGCTATACTATGACTTTTTTTTATAATTTTGAATGACTATGACGTTTTTTCATGATTTCGGACGACATGCTATACTATGACGTTTTTTCATGATTTTAGACCACATGCTATACTATGACGTTTTTTTCATGATTTTTGACGACATACTATGCTATGACTTTTTTTCATGATTTTGAATGACTATGACTTTTTTTTCATGATTTTTGAACGACATGCTATACTATGACTTTTTTTCATGATTTTGAATGACTATGACTTTTTTTTCATGATTTTGAATGACTATGACTTTTTTTCACAATTTTGAATGACTATGACTTTTTTTCATGATTTTGGACGACATGCTATACTATGACGTTTTTTCATGATTTTGGACGACATGCTATACTATGACTTTTTTTCATGATTTTGGACGAAATGCTATACTATGACTTTTTTTCATGATTTTGAATGACATGCTATACTATGACTTTTTTTCATGATTTTTGAACGACATGCTATACTATGACTTTTTTTCATAATTTTGAACGACATGCTATACTATGACTTTTTTTCATAATTTTGAATGACTATGACTTTTTTACATGATTTCGGACGACATGCTATACTATGACTTTTTTTCATGATTTTGAATGACCATGACATTTTTTCATGATTTTGGACGACATGCTATACTATGACTTTTTTTCATAATTTTGAACGACATGCTATACTATGACTTTTTTTCACAATTTTGAATGACTATGACTTTTTTTCATGATTTTGGACGACATGCTATACTATGACGTTTTTTCATGATTTTGGACGACATGCTATACTATGACTTTTTTTCATGATTTTGGACGAAATGCTATACTATGACTTTTTTTCATGATTTTGAATGACATGCTATACTATGACTTTTTTTCATGATTTTTGAACGACATGCTATACTATGACGTTTTTTCATGATTTCGGACGACATGCTATACTATGACTTTTTTTCATGATTTTGAATGACCATGACTTTTTTTCATGATTTTGGACGACATGCTATACCATGACATTTTTTCATGATTTTGGACGACATGCTATACTATGACTTTTTTTCATGATTTTGGACGACATGCTATACTTTGACTTTTTGTCATAATTTTGGATGACATGCTATACTATGACTTTTTGTCATAATTTTGGATGACATGCTATACTATGACTTTTTTTCATAATTTTGAATGACTATGACTTTTTTTCATAATTTTGGACGACATGCTATACTATGACTTTTTTTCATGATTTCGGGCGACATGCCATACTATGACGTTTTGTCATGATTTCGGACGACATACTATACTATGACTTTTTTTCATGATTTTAGACGACATGCTATACTATGACTTTTTTCATAATTTTGGACGACATGCTATACTATGACTTTTTTTCATCATTTTGGATGACATGCTATACTATGAGTTTTTGTCATAATTTTGAACGATATGCTATACTATGACGTTTTTTCATGATTTCGGACGACATACTATACTATGACTTTTTTTCATGATTTTGAATGACTATGACTTTTTTTCATGATTTTGGACGACATGCTATACTATGACTTTTTTTCATGATTTTGGACGACATGCTATACTATGACTTTTTTTCATGATTCTGGACGACATGCTATACTATGACTTTTTTTCATAATTTTGAATGACTATGACATTTTTTCATGATTTTGGACGACATGCTATACTATGACGTTTTTTCATGATTTCGGACGACATGCTATACTATGACTTTTTTCATGATTTTGAATGACTATGACTTTTTTTCATGATTTTGGACGACATGCTATACTATGACATTTTTTCATAATTTTGAATGACTATGACTTTTTTTCATAATTTCGGACGACATGCCATACTATGACTTTTTTTCATGATTTCGGACGACATGCTATACTGTGACTTTTTTTCATGATTTTAGACGACATGCTATACTATGACTTTTTTTCATAATTTTGGACGACATGCTATACTATGACTTTTTTTCATAATTTTGAATGACTATGATTTTTTTTCATGATTTCGGGCGACATGCTATACTATGACGTTTTTTCATGATTTCGGACGACATACTATACTATGACTTTTTTTCATGATTTTGAATGACGATGACTTTTTTTCATGATTTCGGACGACATGCTATACTATGACGTTTTTTTCATGATTTTGGATGACATGCTATACTATGACTTTTTTTCATGATTTTGAATGACTATGACTTTTTTTCACAATTTTGAATGACTATGACTTTTTTTCATGATTTTGGACGACATGCTATACTATGACGTTTTTTCATGATTTTGGATGATATGCTATACTACGACTTTTTTTTCATGATTTCGGACGACATGCTATACTATGAGTTTTTTTCATGAGTTCGGACGACATGCTATACTATGACGTTTTTTCATGATTTCGGACGACATGCTATACTACGACTTTTTTTTCATGATTTTGGACGACATGCTATACTATGATGTTTTCTCATCATTTTGGACGACATGCTATACTATGACGTTTTTTCATGATTTCGGACGACATCCTATACTACGACGTTTTTTCATCATTTTGGACGACATGCTATACTATGACGTTTTTTCATCATTTTGGACGACATGCTATACTATGACGTTTTTTCATGATTTCGGACGACATGTTATACTATGACTTTTTTTCATGATTTCGGACGACATGCTATACTATGACGTTTTTTCATGATTTCGTACGACATCCTATACTATGACGTTTTTTCATGATTTTGGACTACATGCTATACTATGACTTTTTTCATGATGTTGGACGACATGCTATACTATGACTTTTTTCATGATGTTGGACGACATGCTATACTATGACTTTTTTCATGATTTTGGACGACATGCTATACTATGACTTTTTTCATGATGTTGGACGACATGCTATACTATGACTTTTTTCATGATGTTGGACGACATGCTATACTATGACTTTTTTCATGATTTCAGACGACATGCTATACTATGACTTTTTTTCATGATTTTGGACGACATGCTATACTATGACTTTTTTTCATGATTTCAGACGACATGCTATACTATGACTTTTTTCATGATTTTTGACTACATCCTATGCTATGACTTTTTTCATGATTTTGGACGACATGCTATACCATGACTTTTTTTAAGATTTCGGCGACATGTTATACTATGACGTTTTTTCATGATTTTGGACGACATGCTATACTATGACTTTTTTTTATGATTTTGGACGACATGCTATACTATGACGTTTTTTCATGATTTTGGACGACATGCTATACTATGACGTTTTTTCATGATTTCGGACGACATGCTATACTATGACTTTTTTTCATGATTTCGGACGACATGCTATACTATGACTTTTTTTCATGATTTCGGACGACATGCTATACTATGACTTTTTTTCATAATTTTGAATGACATGCTATACTATGACTTTTTTTCATAATTTCGGACGACATGCTATACTATGACGTTTTTTCATGATTTCGGACGACATGCTATACTATGACTTTTTTTCATAATTTTGAATGACATGCTATACTATGACGTTTTTTTCATGATTTTTGATGACATGCTATACTATGACTTTTTTTCATGATTTTGGACGACATGCTATACTATGACTTTTTTTCATGATTTTGAACGACATGCTATACTTTGACTTTTTTTCATGATTTTTGAATGACATGCTATACTATGACTTTTTGTCATAATTTTGGATGACATGCTATACTATGACTTTTTTTCATAATTTTGAATGACTATGACTTTTTTTCATAATTTTGGACGACATGCTATACTATGACTTTTTTTCATGATTTCGGGCGACATGCCATACTATGACGTTTTTTCATGATTTCGGACGACATACTATACTATGACTTTTTTTCATGATTTTAGACGACATGCTATACTATGACTTTTTTCATAATTTTGGACGACATGCTATACTATGACTTTTTTTCATCATTTTGGATGACATGCTATACTATGACTTTTTGTCATAATTTTGAACGATATGCTATACTATGACGTTTTTTCATGATTTCGGACGACATACTATACTATGACTTTTTTTCATGATTTTGAATGACTATGACTTTTTTTCATGATTTTGGACGACATGCTATACTATGACTTTTTTTCATGATTTTGGACGACATGCTATACTATGACTTTTTTTCATGATTCTGGACGACATGCTATACTATGACTTTTTTTCATAATTTTGAATGACTATGACATTTTTTCATGATTTTGGACGACATGCTATACTATGACGTTTTTTCATGATTTCGGACGACATGCTATACTATGACTTTTTTCATGATTTTGAATGACTATGACTTTTTTTCATGATTTTGGACGACATGCTATACTATGACATTTTTTCATAATTTTGAATGACTATGACTTTTTTTCATAATTTCGGACGACATGCCATACTATGACTTTTTTTCATGATTTCGGACGACATGCTATACTGTGACTTTTTTTCATGATTTTAGACGACATGCTATACTATGACTTTTTTTCATAATTTTGGACGACATGCTATACTATGACTTTTTTTCATAATTTTGAATGACTATGATTTTTTTTCATGATTTCGGGCGACATGCTATACTATGACGTTTTTTCATGATTTCGGACGACATACTATACTATGACTTTTTTTCATGATTTTGAATGACGATGACTTTTTTTCATGATTTCGGACGACATGGTATACTATGACTTTTTTTCATGATTTTGAATGACTATGACTTTTTTTCATGATTTCGGACGACATGCTATACTATGACGTTTTTTTCATGATTTTGGATGACATGCTATACTATGACTTTTTTTCATGATTTTGAATGACTATGACTTTTTTTCATGATTTTGGACGACATGCTATACTATGACGTTTTTTCATGATTTTGGATGATATGCTATACTACGACTTTTTTTTCATGATTTCGGACGACATGCTATACTATGAGTTTTTTTCATGAGTTCGGACGACATGCTATACTATGACGTTTTTTCATGATTTCGGACGACATGCTATACTATGACTTTTTTTCATGATTTCGGACGACATCCTATACTACGACGTTTTTTCATCATTTTGGACGACATGCTATACTATGATGTTTTCTCATCATTTTGGACAACATGCTATACTATGACGTTTTTTCATCATTTTGGACGACATGCTATACTATGACGTTTTTTCATGATTTCGGACGACATGTTATACTATGACTTTTTTTCATGATTTCGGACGACATGCTATACTATGACGTTTTTTCATGATTTCGTACGACATCCTATACTATGACGTTTTTTCATGATTTTGGACTACATGCTATACTATGACTTTTTTCATGATGTTGGACGACATGCTATACTATGACTTTTTTCATGATGTTGGACGACATGCTATACTATGACTTTTTTCATGATTTTGGACGACATGCTATACTATGACTTTTTTCATGATGTTGGACGACATGCTATACTATGACTTTTTTCATGATGTTGGACGACATGCTATACTATGACTTTTTTCATGATTTCAGACGACATGCTATACTATGACTTTTTTTCATGATTTTGGACGACATGCTATACTATGACTTTTTTTCATGATTTCAGACGACATGCTATACTATGACTTTTTTCATGATTTTTGACTACATCCTATGCTATGACTTTTTTCATGATTTTGGACGACATGCTATACCATGACTTTTTTTAAGATTTCGGCGACATGTTATACTATGACGTTTTTTCATGATTTTGGACGACATGCTATACTATGACTTTTTTTTATGATTTTGGACGACATGCTATACTATGACGTTTTTTCATGATTTTGGACGACATGCTATACTATGACGTTTTTTCATGATTTCGGACGACATGCTATACTATGACTTTTTTTCATGATTTCGGACGACATGCTATACTATGACTTTTTTTCATGATTTCGGACGACATGCTATACTATGACTTTTTTTCATAATTTTGAATGACATGCTATACTATGACTTTTTTTCATAATTTCGGACGACATGCTATACTATGACGTTTTTTCATGATTTCGGACGACATGCTATACTATGACTTTTTTTCATAATTTTGAATGACATGCTATACTATGACGTTTTTTTCATGATTTTTGATGACATGCTATAATATGACGTTTTTTTCATAATTTTGAACGACATGCTATACTATGACTTTTTTTCATGATTTTGGACGACATGCTATACTATGACTTTTTTTCATGATTTTGAACGACATGCTATACTTTGACTTTTTTTCATGATTTTTGAATGACATGCTATACTATGACTTTTTTCCAGGATTTCGGACGACATGCTATACTATGACTTTTTTCCATGATTTTTGAACGACATGCTATACTATGACTTTTTTCCATGATTTTTGAACGACATGCTATACTATGACTTTTTTTCATGATTTTTGAACGACATGCTATACTATGACTTTTTTCCATGATTTCGGACGACATGCTATAATATGACGTTTTTTTCATGAGTTTTGACGACATGCTATACTATGACTTTTTTTCATAATTTCGGACGACATGCTATACTATGACTTTTTTTCATGATTTTGGACGACATGCTATAGTATGAATTTTTTTCATAATTTCGGACGACATGCTATACTATGAATTTTTTTCATGATTTTAGACGACATGCTATACTATGACTTTTTTTCATAATTTCGGACGACATGCTATACTATGAATTTTTTTCATGATTTTAGACGACATGCTATACTATGACTTTTTTTCATGATTTTAGACGACATGCTATACTATGACGTTTTTTCATAATTTCGGACGACATGCTATACTTTGACTTTTTTTTATGATTTTGGACGACATGCTATACTATGACGTTTTTTCATGATTTTGGACGACATGCTATACTATGACGTTTTTTCATGATTTCGGACGACATGCTATGCTTTGACGTTTTTTTCATGATTTCGGACGACATGCTATACTATGACTTTTTTTCATGATTTCGGACGACATGCTATACTATGACGTTTTTTTATGATTTTGGACGACATGCTATACTATGACTTTTTTTTATGATTTTGGACGACATGCTATACTATGACGTTTTTTCATGATTTTGGACGACATGCTATACTATGACGTTTTTTCATGATTTCGGACGACATGCTATACTATGACTTTTTTTCATGATTTCGGACGACATGCTATACTATGACTTTTTTTCATAATTTTGAATGACATGCTATACTATGACTTTTTTTCATAATTTTGAATGACATGCTATACTATGACTTTTTTTCATAATTTCGGACGACATGCTATACTATGACGTTTTTTCATGATTTCGGACGACATGCTATACTATGACTTTTTTTCATAATTTCGGACGACATGCTATACTATGAATTTTTTTCATGATTTTAGACGACATGCTATACTATGACTTTTTTTCATAATTTCGGACGACATGCTATACTATGAATTTTTTTCATGATTTTAGACGACATGCTATACTATGACTTTTTTTCATGATTTTAGACGACATGCTATACTATGACGTTTTTTCATGATTTCGGACGACATGGTATACTATGACTTTTTTTCATAATTTTGAATGACATGCTATACTATGACGTTCTTTCATGATTTCGGACGACATGCTATACTATGACGTTTTTTTCATGATTTTTGATGACATGCTATACTATGACTTTTTTTTATAATTTTGAATGACTATGACGTTTTTTCATGATTTCGGACGACATGCTATACTATGACGTTTTTTCATGATTTTAGACCACATGCTATACTATGACTTTTTTTCATGATTTTGAATGACTATGACTTTTTTTCATGATTTCGGACGACATGGTATACTATGACTTTTTTTCATGATTTTGAATGACTATGACTTTTTTTCATGATTTTGGACGACATGCTATACTATGACATTTTTTCATAATTTTGAATGACTATGACTTTTTTTCATAATTTCGGACGACATGCCATACTATGACTTTTTTTCATGATTTCGGACGACATGCTATACTATGACTTTTTTTCATGATTTTAGACGACATGCTATACTATGACTTTTTTTCATAATTTTGGACGACATGCTATACTATGACTTTTTTTCATCATTTTGGATGACATGCTATACTATGACTTTTTGTCATAATTTTGAACGATATGCTATACTATGACTTTTTTTCATAATTTTGAATGACTATGACTTTTTTTCATGATTTTGGACGACATGCTATACTATGACATTTTTTCATGATTTTGGACGACATGCTATACTATGACATTTTTTCATAATTTTGAATGACTATGACTTTTTTTCATAATTTCGGACGACATGCCATACTATGACTTTTTTTCATGATTTCGGACGACATGCTATACTATGACTTTTTTTCATGATTTTAGACGACATGCTATACTATGACTTTTTTTCATGATTTCGGACGACATGCTATACTATGACTTTTTTTCATGATTTTAGACCACATGCTATACTATGACTTTTTTTCATAATTTTGGACGACATGCTATACTATGACTTTTTTTCATCATTTTGGATGACATGCTATACTATGACTTTTTGTCATAATTTTGAACGATATGCTATACTATGACTTTTTTTCATAATTTTGAATGACTATGATTTTTTTTCATGATTTCGGGCGACATGCTATACTATGACATTTTTTCATGATTTTGGACGACATGCTATACTATGACATTTTTTCATGATTTTCGACGACATGCTATACTATGACGTTTTTTCATGATTTCGGACGACATACTATACTATGACTTTTTTTCATAATTTTGAATGACTATGATTTTTTTTCATGATTTCGGGCGACATGCTATACTATGACGTTTTTTCATGATTTCGGACGACATACTATACTATGACTTTTTTTCATGATTTTGAATGACTATGACTTTTTTTCATGATTTTGGACGACATGCTATACTATGACTTTTTTTCATGATTCTGGACGACATGCTATACTATGACTTTTTTTCATGATTTTGGACGACATGCTATATTATGACTTTTTTTCATAATTTTGAATGACTATGACATTTTTTCATGATTTTGGACGACATGCTATACTATGACTTTTTTTCATAATTTTGAATGACATGCTATACTATGACTTTTTTTCATGATTTTGGACGACATGCTATATTATGACTTTTTTTCATAATTTTGAATGACTATGACGTTTTTTCATGATTTCGGACGACATGCTATACTATGACTTTTTTTCATGATTTTGAATGACTATGACTTTTTTTCATGATTTTGGACGACATGCTATACTATGACATTTTTTCATGATTTTGAATGACTATGACTTTTTTTCATAATTTCGGACGACATGCCATACTATGACATTTTTTCATGATTTTGGACGACATGCTATACTATGACTTTTTTTCATGATTTTAGACGACATGCTATACTATGACTTTTTTTCATAATTTTGGACGACATGCTATACTATGACTTTTTTTCATCATTTTGAATGACTATGATTTTTTTTCATGATTTCGGGCGACATGCTATACTATGACGTTTTTTCATGATTTCGGACGACATGCTATACTATGACATTTTTTCATGATTTTGGACGACATGCTATACTATGACATTTTTTCATGATTTTCGACGACATGCTATACTATGACATTTTTTCATGATTTTGAATGACTATGACATTTTTTCATGATTTTGGACGACATGCTATACTATGATTTTTTTTCATGATTTCGGGCGACATGCTATACTATGACTTTTTTTCATGATTTTGAATGACTATGACATTTTTTCATGATTTTGGACGACATACTATACTATGAGTTTTTTTCATGATTTTGAATGACTATGACTTTTTTTCATGATTTTGGACGACATGCTATACTATGACATTTTTTCATGATTTTGGACGACATGCTATACTATGACATTTTTTCATGATTTTGGACGACATGCTATACTATGACTTTTTTTCATGATTTTAGACGACATGCTATACTATGACTTTTTTTCATAATTTTGGACGACATGGTATACTATGACTTTTTTTCATCATTTTGAATGACTATGATTTTTTTTCATGATTTCGGGCGACATGCTATACTATGACGTTTTTTCATGATTTCGGACGACATGCTATACTATGACATTTTTTCATGATTTTGGACGACATGCTATACTATGACATTTTTTCATGATTTTGGACGACATGCTATACTATGACATTTTTTCATGATTTTCGACGACATGCTATACTATGACGTTTTTTCATGATTTTGGACGACATGCTATACTATGACATTTTTTCATGATTTTGGACGACATGCTATACTATGACATTTTTTCATGATTTTCGACGACATGCTATACTATGACGTTTTTTCATGATTTCGGACGACATGCTATACTATGATTTTTTTTCATGATTTCGGGCGACATGCTATACTATGACTTTTTTTCATGATTTTGAATGACTATGACATTTTTTCATGATTTTGGACGACATACTATACTATGAGTTTTTTTCATGATTTTGAATGACTATGACTTTTTTTCATGATTTTGGACGACATGCTATACTATGACTTTTTTTCATGATTTTGGACGACATGCTATACTATGACTTTTTTTCATGATTCTGGACGACATGCTATACTATGACTTTTTTTCATAATTTTGAATGACTATGACATTTTTTCATGATTTTGGACGGCATGCTATACTATGACTTTTTTTCATGATTCTGGACGACATGCTATACTATGACTTTTTTTCATAATTTTGAATGACATGCTATACTATGACTTTTTTTCATGATTTTGAATGACTATGACGTTTTTTCATGATTTCGGACGACATACTATACTATGACTTTTTTTCATGATTTTGAATGACTATGACATTTTTTCATGATTTTGGACGACATGCTATACTATGACATTTTTTCATGGTTTTGGACGACATGCTATACTATGACTTTTTTTCATAATTTTGAATGACTATGACGTTTTTTCATGATTTCGGACGACATACTATACTATGACTTTTTTTCATGATTTTGAATGACTATGACTTTTTTTCATGATTTTGGACGACATGCTATACTATGACATTTTTTCATGATTTTGGACGACATGCTATACTATGACATTTTTTCATGATTTTGGACGACATGCTATACTATGATTTTTTTTCATGATTTCGGGCGACATGCTATACTATGACGTTTTTTCATGATTTCGGATGACATACTATACTATGACGTTTTTTCATGATTCTGGACGACATGCTATACTATGACTTTTTTTCATAATTTTGAATGACTATGACATTTTTTCATGATTTTGGACGACATGCTATACTATGACTTTTTTTCATAATTTTGAATGACATGCTATACTATGACTTTTTTTCATGATTTTGAATGACATGCTATACTATGACTTTTTTTCATAATTTTGAATGACTAAGACATTTTTTCATGATTTTGAACGATATGCTATACTATGACTTTTTTTCATAATTTTGAATGACATGCTATACTATTTTCATGATTTGATCATGATCATTATTTTTTGTTGGTTTCTGATGCCGCTGGTCACTACAGAGTGAGACTGTGCTTCCATGGCGGGCTCTGTGGACGAGGACCAACTCCGTAAGTTGATACGAGGGGCTCATCTCAAGATGACAAAAACAGGATATTCAGTTCTATATGATTGTAGACAAATGAAAACAAACACCCAAAATGTGAGCTGATTGTAGGAGGCTAGGAGAATAAAATGTGGCTCCTGTACCATCCCAGGAAATGAAAACTTGATTTTCATTGATTGTTTTTTTTTTTTTTTATTTGTTATTTCAGTTAAAGTCACAATTGTTAACTTAAATTGCACACCTTAAGTAAATTTCATTGTTCATGTCATTGTTTTTAATACTGTGTAAATATGAAAAGAACAATCAAGACTGCATTGAAGGAAAATCAGAAACACTAGAACCTGGTTTGAAAAAAATACTCAGCAGTAACACATATGATTCATGATCTGTAGTGAGTGGATGAAAACATGAAAAAGCAATGCTCCTTAAGCAACCTCGTACAAAGTGTTTGTATCCAGGCCTGTAGGTACCCATCTCTATTTATAACAGTTGTCATGACTGTAATTGTCCTTGTCCGAGTGTTTCTCCTGTGTAGAGACACTCGGCTTCTCCGTGATGCTGCTGACAGGCTGCTCCACCTGATAGGCTCTACATCCTGTTTGCACACTGACAATCGCATCAGTCGAGTTCTGATTTATTTTCTTGGTACTCGCCTTGAACCTTTCAGCCACAATCTCACTCTCTTTACATCTCTCCATCTCTGAGTGCGAGTGTTGCCTCCCCGCTCGTCTCATTGTCTAATGGACTCCACACAGCGCAGCGTGTCTTTTATGGTCAGGGCTTCTTGATCAAGTGTGTGTTTCAATGCCACATATATGCAACATGGAGGAAACACACAGAATAAATTATACTTGTATGGCAATATTCCCTGGGTTCAGCCTATTGTCCATTAATATGCAGCATGGAGACATTTTGGACGGCTTTTTATTTGGACACATTTGGCTGTGAGGTGACAGAGTTCACACCTGTGTGCGTTTTACATTTCAAACTCATTTATTAAACATGAGGAAGAAGACATATGCACTGCATTTAACAGATATGTTGTTGCATCCACCCTTTTTAAAGACAAGTGTATGGGATCAGCTCATTCTGCAAATATACACTCACCAGCCACTTTATTAGGTACACCTGTTCATTGACACAATCACGTGGCAGCAGCTCATTAACATGTAGTCATGTAGACATGATGAAGACGAGCTGCTGAAGTTCAAACGGAGCATCAGAATGATGAAGAAAGGTGATTGAAGTGACTTTGAACGTGGCATGGTTGTTGGTGCCAGACGGGCTGGTCTGAGTATTTACTGGGATTTTCAGCACAACCATCTCTAGGGTTTACAGAGGATGGTCCCAAAAAGAGACAATATCCAGTGTTGATGCCAGAGGTCAGAGGTCAGAGGAGAATGGCCAGACTGGTTCAAGATGATAGAAAGGCAACATGTTAAAACTTCCTGTGTTGATCCAAATCAAAATCAGAACAGTAGCAGTGATGGGAATGAAAAAGCAACATGAAGTTCTCTCTCTTAAAAAAAGCAGCCTGTTTCTTTTTCTAACACATTATTATTTTCTGTGTCAAAAAAGACACTCGGTTTGGACACAACACGGAGGAGGGATGTTCAAACGTGAGCAGGTTGGAGCATGAAAACATGGAAGGTGACTCAGAAGAATCTGATACAGGCGTGCATCCCTCCTTCAACACCTACATCACTCTGTTTTCAGAGCCGGCTGTGCACGAAAGCCTCATGAGGGAGAAGTGTAGTCTGTGGTGTGAGGCCCAAACCAAAATACAGTGAGGGGTGTGAAACCTCCACAGGCAGCCCACAGATGTCGTGCTGCTCTTTACACCCAACCAGAAGCAAGCGAGCTGAAGCAACAGCCAATCACTGAAAGGCCTCAGAGTGGACTATTTTTATTAAACGTGGAGTGTATCATTGACAAAAGCAGAGATGGAGATACACAGATGAGGAGGAGAGGCATCCTACTTGGTTCAGTAGAGTCAGTGGGCTGCATCTCCTCTGGGTGAGACACGGTTTTGTTGTTGTAAACTGAACATGGAGGAGAGCTGATACAGGAGTGAGTCTTTGTAGATAAAATTTATTTTAAAAGACAACGTAAAAGACAGTATCTAGTTTCGATTGTGATCAACATGTGTATTCTGTCAATATTCAGCTCGTTCTCGTCCCCAGGTCGTCAGAGTCGCCCCTCAGTGTGATATTGAGACCCTGTAGCGTCCTTATGAGACGCTCCGGGCTTTCACTCAACTCCAGTGTGAACCCATCAGCAGCAATACTTGACGCAAAGAGCGGGTCACGTAGTGTAAAGAGCAAGAAAGATCGCGTAGGACGCGAGGAAAGGGAGGTACATGGGCGAAACAAAGACTGTTACTCAGGAGACAGCTGTTTGTGTCCAACGTAAAACCAACTGCAGTATTGTTTTAATGTAACATGGCGTAATTTACACGTGGTTGTTGCACATTGACGTCACTGTTTCGCTGTTGTACGTAACAAACAGAATTTTTTAACTCGAAACGTGATCTTTTTTCTAGACCTAACTGCAACAGTTTCACAACAATAGTCGTGTTCACACTAAACGCGATGTGAATTTTTGTGTCTTGTTTTTCCAGTGAATTTGAATGCTAGAATATTTTGTGTCAACTCTCGTCAGACGCATGTGAAATCGCTGAATTGGTGAATGAACTTCTGTCAGTACGTCCTTAGCGTCATACATCCCCAGAGGATCTCAATGCTGATTGGCTTTTGCAGTACAAATCGGTCGCTTGAGTCCAGATTTTTCAGCTTCTGCACATAAGCATATGACGTGAAATTGCGCTACTGTTTTAACATACTTAATTTGTGTATTTTGCATCATTTGCATCGCCTCCATCGTGCTGTCCTTCAGGAATTAGTGTCTTAAGGCCTTTGCACATTTCGTCCGAAATTATCGTACATCTAAAAATAAAAACGACTTCCAGTTGTGTCAATCACGTTTGCACACTGAGTCCGAAACTTTTATCCATCATTACAATTTTCAGAACACGTTCAGTTGTCTGCGTTTTTCGCATTCGTCAGAGTCTTTAGACGTTTGACCGAGAATCAGTGAAGAAAATGTGGCGGCGGGTTTAAAATCCACGAAGGATAAATCACACACAAGACGTAAAATGCTATTTTTGTGGAGGCTTTATTGTCTTCACAATTTATTGTTTCTTATCTGTGAAATTAAAGTAAATAAAAGCTTTGTTTCCACCGAGAGAAATGGTTTCAGCTTACAGAAATGCTGCCATGAGTAGTTACATTTCTTGGGGGGTGCACGTCAGGCTACGGCGTAGGGTATGGCGTAGGCCCTTTGTCGACGCAGAGCCTCTGCCATAGGTTTATAGATTTAACGCAGAAGCATAAATTCCGACTGAGACCTCTGCTGACCTCACTAGGAAAAAACATCAGCACCATCTAGTGGACTGAAAAAGCAACTGATTTTATTCTAGTACCACAAGTTGTATTGAAATGTGTCTTTGCAAAAATTAATAATGTTTATGTTATTTCGTACCCCTTTACTTTTGTGCGAACTCACATTTACAATGGTTTTGAATTAAAAAAATCACCTCTACCATGACTTCCTGTCCTGATGAGAGTATTTCCTGTCAGTCCCTGTTGAACTTGTCATTTCCTTGTTAATAACAGGAAGTGAATGAATGAATAAATCTTTCTTGGTAATACCTCTGTGACGTGTTTCTCTGCTAATGACTGAATGATTTCCCAAACAGTCAGTCTGGCTGTAAACTGCTGCTGCCGTGGTAGAAACTGAATTTCCCAGGTGATGATTTAATGCACTATATTTGTCAGTGGACTCAGTGGGCTGATGATGATGATGATGATGATGATGATGATGATGATGCCACAACATGAAGCTGAGTGGCAGGAGACATGTTTGCTCAGATGTGTCATCAATCATTTCACCCAAAATACATTTCACACTCACAGAGAGTCAGGCAGAATCAGGTCACTGCTAAAACCCACTGAAACACACTTTAATTGAATAACGTCGGCTGAACAGTGAAAGTCAAAACATAGCTGCAATGAGAGGAGAGATTATTCAGATTAAAGGCAGGGGACCATCTTCTCTCAAGGTCCCTTTCATTTTCAACCTTATTTTTTGCCTGGTGTCGGCTGATTCCCACAAACCTGTCAGATGAGCTCAGATACTCATTAAATCCATCACTTTTATTTAACTATACCATCCATTAATATTTAATCACAAGCTATTTAAATAGTTTATTCGTAGCTTTTAGCTATTTTAATTGTTTAATCATTGCTTTTGACCCTTCATCCATTATTTCCAGCTATTTAAATTGTGTATTCATTAGCTAACGTTAGATAACTAGCTGTTCATTCATTATTTTAGCTAACCATTCTGTTTATTCATCACCTTAGCTCTTTAAATTCTTTATTAGTTACTTTCGCAAATGTTAACCATTTCAGTTGTTTATTCATTACTTTGAGCTAATATTAACCATTTCAAGTGTTTATGTATCACTTTTAGCTAACGTTATTTATTTGAGTTTATTCATTACTTTTCTCAACACAAAATTGCCAGGAATTTCTTGATTTCGCAATCTACAATCCATAATATGATCATAAGATTCAGAAAATTGAAACAAAGCTGATGTTCGAAAAATATGATTAAAATGTCTCAAAGAATGCTAATAAAATGTCCTGAAGATTTTCCAAAAAAACGTTGATGAAATGTCAAAAAAATCTGATTAAAATGTCTGAAAATTTTTTAAAATGCCTGGAAAAAAGTTGATAAAATGTCCGAAAAATATGATTGAAATGTCTGAAAATTTTTTAAAAAGTTGATAAAATGTTAGAAAAATAATATGATTAAAACGTCTCAAAGAATGCTAATAAAATGTCCAAAAAATATTATTAAAATATTGAAAAAAAAGTTAATGAAATGCCCGAAATATATAAGGTCACATGTTAGCCTCACCTCAACTAACATGTGACCTTCCTGTTGTTGTGTTGTCGGGCTCACGGCCCGTCAGACGCCAACGTTCTGTTGAACGTTCCAAGTGTTTTTGAGCATCGATCAGCTTCCCCGGCCTTTTGTTGCTCCTGTCTCAACTTCTTAAAAACCGTGTTGCATCAAATTCAGAATAAGTGTATCATATATCGTATCTTACATGAACAAAAAACAAAAAGTTTATCAGTTTGAATGTTAAATATCTTTCGATAATGTATTCAATTGAATTAAGGTCAAATAAAACTGCATTTTCTTTTTACTTGTGTTTTTCAGCATCCCAACTTTTTTTGGAATTTGGATTATACGGCTATTTCATACATCTATCTTGCCAAATATTTCTCTGCTCTCACTGTCTGTCATACACTCACTTAAAATATGGAAATACTTTTTCTTTTTAAAGTAAATCCACGACTCCACAATCTTTCCGTGTGTCCCTGAGGTACGAGTACTGTTAATAACTGCAGTAACGTAATTGATAAAATCTGTTCTGTCACGTCGTCCTGAATTCAACACAAGATTAAACTTGTTGTTTAAACAAATAAGATTAAACTTTGATTGAGAATATTTCAGCTGCCAGTGCGGACCTCCACAACCTGGCTCAGAGAAAACAAACAGGCTAATTTCCGGGCACAGCCTATCAGGAGGCTCATCCACTTGGCCTGTGCAACAAAAATAAATAAGACAACTGTTAGCCGAGCCGCATCTTTGACCCCGCCAAGTACAGTAACCGCGAGGGATCCTCAGTGGATGTGCTGTGATGTTTCCTCAACTACAGTCACTGGGATTAGATCCAGGTTTGTGTTTACTGTAGGGGGGATTTTGCTTGGCCAGGATGACGGCTGGAGATGGATCCCCGAGTACTGTGAAGAGATTCCAGGCCCGCTATGTGGTGGGCTGCGGGCTGTGGCTGCTGTCTTTTATGGCCGACTCCTTTGAGGCAGGAGTATCTGAGAGAGACTGCAGAGAGGCGCTGCTCAATGAGCAATTTATATGTTCTCAACAAAGCTTCTTCTTTAGACCCTGAAGGCAGGTCTTAATTGTTAGACGTGATATCTCCACTCCCCCTCTGCCTCTCCTCTTTCTTTGACTGTTTTCTTCTCCCTCCTCCCACCCACCCTCCCTCCAGCTATTAGGAATTGGATTTGGAGCAGAACGATCCATTTAGTCTCTCTCCTCCATCTCTATCCCTCTCTCCCTGCTTCCACACCTCCTCTGTAGGTTTCTCTCATCAAAGCCCCGGCTTAATCTGTCTATTTTTACCTGAAGGAATGAAAGGAAGGGATGAGGTAATGCTTTTCCTGTCCATCAGGTGGGCAGTGGTGCATGGGCTCTCTGATGGGTAGAGCTCAGGGAGCTAGCGCCACCATGTGGAGTGAGAAAAGATGGACGACAGCAGCAGGGGAGGTTCAGTCTGAAGAAATGATCCCAAAAGTGATCAAAGAAAAACACAAAGAGCTCAAACACAGAATCAGCTGAGCGAATAAATAAAGATAGAAATGATTAATTATTTAACAACGAGGTTTTTATGAAATCTGAGGAACACTGACTTGATTCATTAAAGAACTCCAAGTCTGTTTGAGGGAGTCCAAAAGTCAAACCGCCTCAAAGACAATGTGTGAAAGCAGAGCTCCACCTAGTGGATTAACCCTTTAAAGCCTCAGCAAATTGGCTCGATTACTTTTAAAAACATGGGAGCAAGGCAGTGAGCAATGAAAGAAAAATGACCCCCCAAAAAAAGTGCAATATAAGTTAAAAAAAAAAAAAAAAAGAAATTCAAAAGCAAGAAAATCAGTACAAACACTAGCTTTTCTACCTAGTTTTTTTTTTTTCCAATTTGTGGGACATTTCTTACCGAGTTGCTCATTGCCTTTTTTTTCCCAATTTTTTTTACCCCCCAAAATTAGCAAGAAACTGGTAACAACAGAAAATTAAGAAAAAATTATATAAAGAATAAAGAAATTATTTTAAAAAACTTGAAAAAAAAAAAAGCAAGTTAAAAACAAACAAACAAGGACATGACTTGGAGGGAGTGCTTAAAAATGTGCTGATTCTCCAACATAGTTTTAAAATGTAATAATAGTAATAATAATTCTAACTATGTTTTTTTCCCTAGCTTATGTTCTCTTTTTTAAAAAAAATAAATTTCTATATCTATTTTTTTTTTGCAATTTGTGGGACATTTCTTACCGAGTTGCTCATTGCCTTTTTTCCCCATGTTTTACCCAAAAAGTAACAAGAAATTGGTGAAAAGAGAAAAATCTAAAATAAGAAAATGAGTTAAAAAAAAAGGAAATGGAAATGACCTGGAAAGAGTGCTGAAGAATGTGATAAAAATTTGATAAAATGTAATAATAATAATAACAATGATTATTATAAATAAGGTTTTTCACTAGCTTGTGAATTGTAATTGTTTTTTTTTTTTATAATTTTCCAAATCTATTAATTATTGTTTGCAATTTGTGGGATATTTCTTACCGAGTTGCTCATTTCCTTTTTCCCCCATGTTTCTGAAAGAAATTGCCCCAGTTAGCTCAGGGTTTTAAAGGTTTAAATACTTGCGAAAGGTGCCTGAAAGCAGCAGAAGGAAAGAGATGTTACTCCAGGTTTCAGAGGGTTCAGACAGCAGGTGACAACGGCACAAAACTGAAAACATTTTATTTGTAAAATAAAGGCAAAGAGCTTCGATTTCTGCACTTAAGACTCTTATTGAGAGATGACACGTTACAGGATCATCGCAGCAGAAAGGTACAAAATGTATCAAACCATCTGAGATCGATTTTAAACCAGCTGAAGAGTGATGAAGAGTTTGTGTTACATCTGTTTAAAGGATCTGCTGCTCCAGAAATATTCAGCAATCCTCCAAACCATCATAAAATTATTTTGTGTGATTTCTGGAGAACAGTTCAGACATTAAAACAATAGGCATCTTATCATGTTACCAAAATAAATAAAAACAACATATCTGGATGATCTGATTGGTCTTCAAATCAAAATATAATAAGTCATCTGTCAAACCCCCTGTTTCTTTGGCAGGGTTTGTGTCTGTGTGGCAGTGACACAGCTGCTTTGAGTCAGGGAGGATGTCTCTGGATTAAGTGGCAGATTTTTCTGGTATTTGTGACACAGTTTGGTGAGACAACATCCCAGTTTAATCAGAGAACGACAACCTTCTCACCTGAAATTAGATTTACTCTATGTAACTGAAGAGCAGCAGGATAGGGCAGTGTGCTAGTGTCCATTTGCCTGAGACAACCAAAGGGCTAAAAACACCCTCCTTATATCACCTTATGTCTTAAATATCTGTATTCTTACATAAGAAAATAAATATGTTTGCAAAGCAACAAAAAAACTAAGGAAGGCAGAAACAGTTCAGAGGAGAACTGAGAAAACTGATTCCATCGTCTTGGCTGCACTGATCCGTCCTCACCGTCCCTAAAATCTGATACTGTCCATGTGTTCGTCTCTTTACCTGCACGTTAAAGGCACAGAGGTGGTGGGAAAGCTGCAGGGTTTGGAGGTGCTGTTACGTCACAGAGAGAAGGTCAATAAAGTGTTTGAATTTAAGTCCATTCTTCAGTCGTCTTTGTTGTGGTTGTTGCCGTTGCAGCTCTGAGGTCGACCCATGCAGAATTTGCGCGGATGGTTTTCAAAGTCGAGGTAATCCTGGACGATGTGCGGGTGCTGCTCGATGAAACCACGGAGCTCATCTGAGGAGAAACACAGAGATATGGTGTTATGATGTTACTACTGTCAGTGAATGTGAGGTGGTTATATTATTAAACATGTCTAGTGTCTTTTAATTTGGTAAAGAAGGGACTGGAATAAGGTTTTGGTGACAGGTTTTGCCAAAATAGATCCAGAATGGTGTTTCAAATATTTCCACGTTACTGTGTTGCCTGTTTGGCTGTAACTTTTTCATGTGCTGCTGTCTTGGCCAGGTCTCCCTTGAAAAAGAGATTGTTGATCTCACAGGACGTACCTGGTTAAATATGAGTTCAAATGAAAATAAATAAAAATAAAATAATATCACAGTGTACCTTGAAACCAGTATACCGTCACAAACCTACAGGTGACTTGATATATAGTTCCTGTGATGATTCCAGACGCTGTACACTGCGTTTTACATGATGTGCTGTGAGGAAATCTGATGGATTGTTCATGTTAAAGGAAGAACAAGCAGGGTTTATTGATTGCTGTTTGTAATCATGGCATTCAAAGTTGGCCCCTCCTCCCTGTGCTCATGATCTGGCACCTGAGACCCGTACTACGAGGCCAGTTCAGCTTACCCAGGATATCTTTTTGTTATCTGGTTTGACTAACCCGTCACATTGTCCGTCTGATAACTGGTACTACAAAGCTGGTTATCAACTAGTTCAGTCAACTCTGGGTTTTCCTATCAGCCACGAGCGCGTTCATGTGGAAGAGGCGGGGGTGTTAATTACAGTGACATCATCAGAGCCATGAATGAAGGAGGCTGCTTCATATCATATGAGATGAAACGATACTGAAAGAGTCTGTGACTGTGAGACTGTAAAATGTCAGTGGTGTGGGATGGAAACAATACTGCAAAATCTTAAAATGGAAATTTATAAACACTGAAAACACTATCCAAAGAATCACCATCAGCCCAGACTCAAATGTCGTGCAGGTGTCACTGAGCTGTAGGTGACATTAGTACAGAGTATTTTTTGCTGTTTAGTTGGATGATGATGAAACTCCTCTGAATATGTCACATAAAGACTTTAAAGTGACAGCAGACTGTTTCTGCTGCTGAAGTAAAGGCTGGAAAAGTAGTGAATGACTGATGAGGTCTGTCTGACTGAAACGTGTCATTCATAATAACAGGAGCTGATTAACAGTGTGTGGATTATTTGACTAATAAAATATGATCTGTTTTATCCTAGTTCTCATCACACAGGTGTCTCATGTTATTTTGAGCTGTAGTGATGAATCACAGTGTCAAATATCAACACTGTCACTGCCACTAAAATGAACTTAACATCAGTTAAAATCATGTGTTTAGTGTGTAAACGATCTCTGTGTTTGTTAGAAGCTCTGTTTTAAAACCAGTGGAAACAATGAGATGACTCTACTGACCTATAACAACATATAGACTCCTCTGTTTTACCTGAGACTCTGGACTTTTGTCCATGGAGACTTTTATCTTCAGTGATCTGATTGGTCAGAGGTCGGGGTGTTGACAGGCTGTGATCAGGTCAGATGTTCAGCATCAGATTCATCCCAGTAAAAAGAGAACCAGCTTCATAGCACTGAAAACCCAGAGATAACCCTGAAGTTACCTCGCTAACTCCAAATCCTGCTTCGTAGTACAGGCCTCTGGTTGCTATGTTTTTACACACACCCTGCTTGTTGCTGTTGGCTGGCGGCTGGCGGCGACACACTGCCAACAGGTTGACACCAATTAGACAAAATAAGAGAATGAAGGCAGAGGGCAGATTCTCTGCAGATACACACACACTTCTAGTGGGTCATAACTTATTATATTGTATGAATCTATGAGATGTTTATCAGGAAAATCCTTCTCATTCTGCCTTTAAAGGAGAAACTGCTTCATGAGACAAAAGAGTGTACAGAGGAGCTTTGACAGTTTGTAGAGGAGGCAGTTAGCTGATGTAAAGGATCCTAAATAATCAACAACAGACGGTACTTATCCTCTTCAGTAGAGCCAGAAAGAATCTGAATGTGATGTGACAGCAAAGAGGAAGCAGAAACACACTCAACAATTGTCCCACATGTAAAAAAGTATCACAGTTCCGCTTATACTGACAGTTACTGACACAAGTCTCACCGTATGTGATCTTCCCTGTGTCGGGTCCGTCAAGTGATAAAAACAGAACTGTTAGGTCCAGCTCTTTCACCCCCAGCATTATTTCCAAGATGGCGATGAGGTCCTCCTCCAGGACTTCCCCGTTCTCCTCGTTTTCATACATCTGCACGACAACACAAACACTTAGCTCAGTGACTTCAAACCCAAATTAAACCAGATTAAATGATGAATGTGCTCCACCTTGAAGGCCAGTTTGAGGGTCTCCATTGACTTTGATGGTCGATGAACGGTGGACAGAGCGATCACATAGTGTCTGACGTCTATCTGTCCATCTTCATGCTGGGGACAAAACGATCTCAGTGAGCAGAAGTGACAAAGAAACAAATATCATCTTGTATATAAATGTCATTTGCTTCAAATGTGTCATCATCTGAAGTATGACGTCATGTGGACAAAGAACTTCTTACATTTTAAAACACATTTTCACAGTTTAAATCAGCTTGGTCATTAATAAATAAAAAGTCACAATCACACAAATTTAAACTTACTGACATTTGGCAGAATTCAGACTGTCCACAAGGGGGAGCTGATCAGTCACAGTCAGACCAGTTCTACACCTATTATCAGACCTTAACAGAATCTGCACCGGCAGATTTTAAGAATACAGACACTAGAGAGTATTTTTCCCCTCCCTGCCTGGCACGGTCATCTTCACTGGACATCTCAATTCTGCAGAATTTGGCAGATTTTCATTTTGGATCACGGCTGAAAACAGTTAAAAATTCCACAGACTCTTTGGGCCTGCCTACAGGGTAGTAAAGTAACAGCAGTGGTTTAGAACTTCAGGTGCTTTGAGTCGCTGACACTGTGTTGTGAAAGCTTCTTTAAGAAAGAGGTTGAGAACAGATAATTTAAAAACCTGCCCTGTTGAATGACTCGGATGAGACCTAAAAACAGAGGGTAGGACGGCAGAACAATAACTGAAAATCAATAAATTATAGTTTGGATAAATGGCAACACGTTAAGGTATCAGGAACCTGTCAAGGATGCAAGAGTAGGAAATGTCTCATCTAACAGGGATTTCTAGCTCCATATAAAAAACTTTTTGTCTGGTAACTGAACATGACCAAATATTTTCTGTTAGAGCCCTGAGGGTTTGAAACATCTCTCTATATAAATTAGCTGGCTCAGCATCACCTTTATGTCTCCTCTTTTGTACCGGACCATATGTCCTATTTTACCAACAATAACAATAATTACATGTGACAATGTTAAATGATTAAACTACTAAATAAATGTAATGTAATCAGTTACAGTGTTGCACATACGAAGACATCAGGACAAAGTTCTGTACAAAAAGTAAATGTAAACTCCAAGATTTTGATTCACTCTCTGACCACACTACACTGCAACATCTGCTACCGCCGGCGCCATAGATCCAGCAAGATGAATCAGTGCATGTCACAGCCTGAGAAACAACTAACACAACAACTAAAAGTTCAAATGGTTTATGATTTTTATCAAAAAATTTATTATGTAAATGTTTTGTGAAAGCACCAGTAGTCAACCCTACAGTATTGTCACAATATCAGTATCGAGGTATTTGGTAAAAAATACTGTAATTCTTGATTTTCTCCTCATCACCCAGCCCTTACGTAACGTCATATGCTGCTTTGCATCTGTGTGAGGCCACCCAGGCCTCCGAGGAGCTGCCTCCATGTCCACACAGGCTTCACTCATTAGGCATTTGCATCACTTCTCGCTTTGCTCTTAACAACTCGACTCCACCATACCAACAGCCACGCAAAGGTGGGTGGACATGTTGACAGGTAGGAGCGCCTTTCAGTGCTGACAATTCAACAATGTTTTCTGTCTGAAATCAGGAACGGGCTCTTAACACTGTACAGTGTTAAGATTGTTTCGGAGCTACTAACACATTGATGAATGCCAAAATACTCATAAATTTCCTCCTGTGAACAGTTTGCACACAAATTCATTCTGCTCACGTTTCATGAATCAGACCCAGTGTGTGGTGTTACTGCACATACTTGGTTGTATTCATTTTAAAGTAGTTTTCTGTGTTCCACCTTGAATGTATCTTTACCTGGTCAAATTGGCTGTGGACTTGTGTGAGTATATCTGTAACTGGCAGGTCAAGAAACTGGGCAAAGTCCTCCAGCCCCAGCCGGTCTCCCTGCAGCTTTCTGGCTCTTCTGGCCAGCTCCTCCAGCACTGTGTCTGTCCTTCCTGCTCTCAGCCTGTTGGTGCACCGTGGACCAGAGAACATGCAAAGAAAGCACATCATACACCAATGTATTAGTAAGTCAGAGCAGAAACACTGTCACTGTGAATGGCTAGAAAAAATCACACAGACCTTTCCACAACATCTTAAAAACTAAAACAGATACATGTCTTAAGAAAACCTGCTGTCCATTCAGGGCTGACACTGGTCTGTCAACACTTTGGCTTGACGTTGTCTCAGTGTATGCACTCTGACTTAAACTTAAATATTCTAGGAAAAACACCTTTACACTTGAAACATAATAAGCCCTGTTTCCACCCAGCAGTACAGTTCAGTTAATTTCGGTACGCAATTTTTTTCTGTGTCCACAGGGAAAAGTTGTGGATGGTACCAATAGAAGCGTTCCTTAGCGTCCCCATGTTTGGTCCCCCCTCTGTTGGGGTACCTAGCACACAGATCTGGTACTAAAAGGTGGAGCTGTGAACACTGCAGTCTGATTGGTCAGTAGAGGACGCTCACTCTGCTCAGGGCTGAGTTGTGTCTGGTTTTGAGGCTCATGTAACCACTGTTCATACTGTGGAGAGTTTGATTAGTAAACTGGAACTATAAAATGAAAGGATGTTTTGCTGCCTCTCACAGCAGCTGGAGTCGGAGAAAAAATCACTTCATTCACTGGGCCGACTGCCGGCAACTTTTAAGGTGGAACGTTAACTTGTAATGTTACTCAATGCATGAGTTGATGACGTGAATCCATCAGCACACCTTAAATTTACCTGTGACAACTTTGAGCATCACTTTAGTTTTTATATGACAGACACTTTTAGTAATGAGTGGATCTTCAAGTGTTTCTATAGATGAATTTGGAGCGGATTATATGAAGGTCATATATTCTAATCCTCACTTCCTGTGGGCTACAGCAACACTAAACCCCTGAGCTTGCCTGAGAAGGACTAAATGCACAAAGCTGCTATTTTGAAATATCCCATGGAGAGAGACTCTCACTGCAGCCTGTTGTATTTTGTTGTGAAAATGTGGGCGTGCAGCCTCGTTCTGTGGACCATAAACCAGGTGCAGACTTCCATCTGTGTCACCGCTGATGAGGAAATACAGCCAGTGCTGGACGGAGCAGTGAGTGACAACAACCCCGCCCACATTTAAGAGGACTGTCTGAACAGACCCAGGGTCTAGGTACCATGTCTGAAGGGTTACTGCTGGTTCCAGAGGGACTGTACTGAAAAGGTTTGGTGGAAACGGAGCTTTAGTGACCAAAGTAAGGATAAAAACATAAAGTACCTCTGACTCTATCTGAACCGGTTGAGTTTGTAGAGATATCTGAGAAGAATTAAGGCATCCTGAGAAGAGTGTCCGTGTCACTAGGAGGACCTGATGAACACTCTTAATAATGATTAACTGATTTTGCACTTTGAATTTTACCTTTATAGTCACTTTATAGTTGTGACCGTCTTGGGTTGGACCACTCAACTTTCCAAAGCTGCGCTGTTATAGTTCCTTTACAGTTAATGATTGCTGTGTGGTTTTATGCAACAGGATCTTTCCTGTTATTGGCGAGGCATTTCATATAAGCCTTAAATGTTATACTTAAGGAGCAAACTTGAGGTGCTTTGTGCATCTGGTCCCTGATTTTCAGCCACAATAAACCACAAATTACAAATTTTAGGAACATATCTGGGTAAATTCTGTTTTTTGGCAAGAGTTACACTTAAAAAACAAACAGTGCATACATGTGGACACAGCTGGTGAAGTAGTGTCTCTGTGTACATAAACTAGAAAAATAAAATAAAGTGAGTCATGTAATTCTGTCTGAATCATACGACTCAAAATACAGATTCCCTTGTACTCAGTATATGACCAACAAAATATTATTTTGTGCACTCTACCCTCCTGTAACTAACACAAATTATTTTAATGAGCTACTGAAACTGCTCTAATATAGAGCTCATTAGCAAAAGATTCCTCTTGGGTCTCTTTAACATTTATGTGCTCAAATGAGAAAAAACACAATGACAGATGATTTTGTAAATACTCTGTAATAAAAAACCTGCAGGATCACTTCTTTATTTGGCTCATATCTTCTCTAATTAACCAAATAATCACACGGTGTGCTTACAGGTATCTGACAATTATCCTATTTTAATGGATTCCCTGAATATAAATCCTGATCGCAGAGAAATTATATCTGTGGCACCTTTTAAAAAACACTCAGTCTGGCAGAACATTTGTGAAACACCAAATCTTTCGTTGTTTGATTTGAAAGGATTGAATCATCTTATTCTTGAGCACAGATCTCCTAGTGTGTTTCTGCCCTGCCACCAGTAAGTGTCAGCATTTCTTCACCTTCAGTGCTCCAAAGTCTAAGATTACCACCACCCTGTACCCAGTCTGACCAGTCAGTCCTGTCTCTCTCCACTCACCCCATGCGGCACACCAGCTGGTGGAACTCCAGCAGGCTGCTGTAGTCCCATATGCACAGAGGGCCCCGTGCTAGGCTGATCTCACGGTCCTCAAAGGACAGGTCTTTGAGTGGCAGCTCCAGCGCCCTGTCAGGACGGAGGGACGGGTTAGAGAATCTTCACACGTGTCTTTGTTGTGAACACACAGACGAAGCATGTGCACACGACTGGATGTTGATCAAAGGCACTTGTGCAAACAAACACTTACTTAGCCATGAGCTTTCTGATGTTGCTGGCAAACAGGGCGGGGTTTTCCTTCTCCTCGTTTGATGGAGTGTAAATAGGCAGGTACTAAAGGACGAGAGAGAACATCAAGTGAACGCTGTTGTCCTGTCAGAAAACTGTGTAATGACCTATGTAAGAATATACAATTACACATGTCACATTCATTCGAAAAGAAAAAGAAATAATAGCTTAAAATATATAGCATAGTATTTTAAAGGGATATGTCTAATTTTTTTTGAAGTGGGGTTGTATATGATACTTTGCTATAGTCAATGTGTTACCTACAGTAGATGGCGGTTGTCACACCCCCCGTTTGGAGAAGCAGGCTGGAGTACTGACACAGAAGCTCAATGTACTGCTGTAGATGGGGGTCAGCAATAAAACATATTTTTGCCACCTGAAAAAAGTCCCACCTAAAATAATCTCCATCCATCCATTTTCATCCGTTTATCCGGGGCCAGGTCTCAGGGGCAGCAGGCTGAGCAAAGCACCTCAGACGTCCCTCTCCCCAGCACCACTTTCCAGCTCCTCCTGGAGGACCCCAAGGTGTTCCCAGGCCAGATGAGATCTATTATCCCTCCAGTGTGTTCTGCGTCTGCCCCGGGGCCTCCTACCAGTGGGACGTGCCTGGAACACCTCTAACAGGAGGCAGGATCAGGATCCTGATCAGATGTTGAACCACCTCAACATGAAGGAGCAGCGGCTCTACTCCGAGCTCCCTCCAGATGTCTGACTCCTCCCCCTATCTCTAAGGCTGAGCCCAGACACCCTACAGAGGAAACTCATTTCAGATGCTTGTATCTGTGATCTCATTCTTTCAGTCACTACCCAGAGCTCATGACCATAGGTGAGGGTTGGGACGTAGATGGACCAGTAAATACAAAGCTTTCTGGCTCAGCTCCCTCTTCACCACGACGGTCCAGCACCATGCCTGCATCACTGCAAATGCCGCACCAAACCACCAATCCATCTCATGCTCCATTCTACCCTCACTCATGAACAAGACCCTGAGATACTTGAACTCCCTTGCTTGGGGCAGTAACTCTCTCCCAACCAGGAGGAGCCAATCCACCGTTTTCCAGCAGAGAACCATGGCCTCAGATTTGGAGGTGTCAGACAGCGATTTCCGACAGGGAACTGAAACAGTTATCTTACTTTCTTTCAAGCCAGACTCTATTGAGAAAATCAGTGATTTAACATCAGTGAACACAGGAGCTGCTAATGCCTCCAACAGTTATTTTGTTTGTGTTATTGTGTGATTGTAGTGTTTTAAAAGGGTTAGTTTAGTTTGGATTCACTAAAGTCACACGATCACACAAACTAACTAACTGATCCAAGCAGCAGTAGACAGCAGCTCCTGTGTTCAGTGAGCTTAAATTACTGTTTTTGTAAATGGAGTCTGGTGGCTTTGATAAGAGCATAGATGGGGAACTGAAGCTGTTAACGGCTTCCCTGTCAGAATAGGCTGTCTGACGGAAAGGTGAAGCAGTGAAATTATTCTCGGTAAAGCTTACATTCAAATGAACACTGATTTTGTTTAGGTACTAAAATATGTTTTATTGCTCATCCACAGCAGCACATTGCTTAGCTTCCATTTTGACACTCTTGCAGCTTCTCCAAACTGGGGGCATGCCGACCACTGTCTACTGTACGTCCTCCACTGACTATGGCTGGGTACCTTATACAACCCCACTTCAAAAAATCTGAACTATCTCTATAGAAACTTAAACGCACACGCCTTCTGCGGTGGGGTCTGTTTAAACCAGATGCTTTTGTACACTGCAAATCTGGGTGACGTCTCTTTAAATTGTGTCAAAGATTTGTGGTTTTCACACAATAGTTCATCTCAGTTTTGCACATCTTTTATATGGCTTTGCTCCTCTCTGTCTTCATAGTTTTTAAATCAGAAATTCATCCAGAAATCTGCCTTAGTGTGTTTTAATTCAGCTAAGGTTTGCAGGTCTCTCACAAGGCCAAACTTCACTGCACTATGAGTCACAGGCTGACCATGTAAGACCAGCAGTGTAAAAGCTTCAGGCAATCATGGAAAAAGTCGCATATTAAAAGATCAATATCTGGATTTTATGAATCAATATCAGAACATTCAAATAAAGATTGATTTGAATCGGAAAATACATTTTTAAACCCAGCCCTGGGTTCTACTGACTCTTGGTGCTCTAAATCACTCACCTCTATCTCCATAGGATTATGAGGCTGGCACAGAGTGAGCCAAAGGATTTTGAACCTGGAAGACAGAAGAGTTGTCTTTGTCCATACATAATGAGACATTATCAGGAGGAGACAAATGACATGATCGATGGGAGCCAGGGATAATGGAGGCTTCTCTCTACAGCTTCTTACTATGTTCATTCATAATGAAAAACAGGTCACTGGTGTTTGAACTATACATACTTAGCTGAGGGCAGAAGAAGCTGTGTGTGTGTGTGTGTGTGTGTGTGTGTGTATATGTGTGTGTATAATGGCTTGTGGTGTAGTTCAGAGTGAAGGTGTGTGAGACAAAGACAAACACTCACGCCCCGGGACCTTGCCATGTCCATGTAACAGTATCCTGCGGAGAGGAAGGAGACAGAGGAAATGGTTCAGGACAAACACAAACAGAAACAGGAGGTCTATTTTCTATAACTTCAGTTTCCTCAGCTGCGTGTGTCTGCGGGTTCTGAGGATAATATTAATGCCTTAATACCGTCATACTTATGTGTACTGATAATGTTGCAACACTTTTCAGTCAGTGCCTTCAATGACACCTCTACTGTTGGTGCTACAGTTCTACACTACTACAACCAAAAATGTCTTTAGCTTATTGGCTGTTTGACCTTCGCTGAGTGGACTGATGTGTATGTGGGCTCTTTTCACATTCATTTGCTGAGGGAGGAAAGTTTCTTTGTGCTCTCTCCTTAAACCTCAGTTCTACACATGTTACAGGGATGGCTTTATAATATGTTAATGTAACTTTCGACAGTTTAAAGAGGAACTCAGAATTTGCATCAAAGTCAGTTTACAGATCTCAGTGAGGAAATGTGAGGAAATGTTGTATAAAGTAGTTTATGTATGCAGACGGAGTTCTGCAAAGTCTGAGCAATAAACTGGCAACGGTGGTCAGGTCTGAAGACTACAAGTGCTAAAATTTGTCAGGGCAGGTGCAGCTTTGACTTAGACATAATGACAGGTAACGGTTTGGTTCTGGTGCTGAGCTTTACGGGTACGGGCAGGTGCGGGTTTTTAAAAATGGAGTATTTTATTGGCTGACAGGTCTGTAAATTCTGAGGCCTACAAGCCAGTGCTGCAACTCACTGGCACAAACACATCAAAAGGTTTTGTTGAATTGATTATTCATTTATTCATTTTAAATAAAGAAATAACTTAATGTATTACATTTGCCAAATTTAAAAGACGGGGCAAATAATTAAGAAATTGTTATAGACAACGTTTCACAAAGTTTATAAAGTGTTTATAAAGTGTTCCCTGACTCAACAACCCTCAAAACTAATAATTTTTTAAGGGAGTACTTTCTTCCCAGGTTATAAAGAAGTGTATTGCATTTGCTGTACTCTTGAGATAGTGCCCCGCAAACCTCAAATTAACTGCACAGTAATATTACGTTATCTGTCAGAAATCATGTTGCATAACGTCACAGTGTGGCTCCAAAACCAACTGAAATGGTAAACAACTCATTCATTTGACTAAATGTGAAAACTCTCTCTCTGTGAATGCACTTCCCTAAGGTCACAGTGGACAGACAGATGATGAAGAGGAGGACGGTGCACATACTACACTGTAAGAACTGTCCCTGAAAACTGTGTGCGTGAATGAAAACCCATTTGATATTCCAATAAACTCTTGTAATTCTGCAGTGTAGAAATACTCTGTTCCAAGTACAGTGTGTGACAGTGTGAGAAAATCTGACTGTGTGGAGACCTGAGCTTTGATCGTTGAGTCCAAGAGGATGTTTGTGCCAAATTTGAAGACTTTCCTGAAGGTGCTTTTGAGATACTGAGTTCACAAAAAAGAGACAGACGGGGTCAGAGTGACCTTGACCTTTGACCTATGACTTCCAACTTCCAATCAGGTCATCGGTGAATCCAGATGCACATTTGTACCAAATTTGAGGAAATGCCATCAAAGTGCTCTTGAGATATTGTGTTCATGAGAACGGGATGGACAACCTGAAAACATAATGCCTCTGGCCACGCCTATTGCCAGCACTGGAGGCATAAAAATAAACAGCTACAGTCACTTCAGTGCAGCAGGATTGATTTGTAGTCAGTCTTGTGCTTTTGCTCTGTGGGTGTTTGACACAAGATGACTAAACCGTCATCAGTTACCTGTCAGTACATGCTCTCACATTCATCTACATCTATTTCTTCATGTGTAAAAGGCCGAAGTGAACAGAGCTCTAAACCGCCCACAGCAATGTATTTTTTCTGCTCTGATCGGGCCTGAAGAAGCCAAACAACGTGTGAACACAGCTTAAGAATGATAAAACAATGCACAGGCAATTAAGATTACATCATATTTACAACAGGCCCATGCATGACTTCAGTCAGCTTCCTCTCTTGTTGGTGTTTCATGGTCGTACTGCAGATTCAGAGAGCTGAATATGTTTTGATTTGGCTCACTAACAATCAGTATTCTGTGTGATGTGTATTCAGCGCTCGTGTTGGCTGGTGTTTCCAGTGTGTTTCCAGTTCCAGATGCTAAGGTTTCTCTCCGGCTACATGAACAGATGGAAACAGATGGAATGGAAACACTTCTGGTGGCGCAGGAATAAGGAGTCTTATTCAGGGTTTCTTTAACTGCCTCGCACTGCCACGTTGTCACTGAGGTCAGCACAGTGACTAAACTCAGCACAAAATGGAACACACACAAAAGCTTTACAGGGAAACAGACAAGAAAAACCAGGTAATAAGAAGTGCATAATTCATGAGAGAGTGAGGAGAGGTGCCGAGAGAGAGACACGACACCTGCATGTGTGTGTGAGAGAAAGAGGGGGATGAAATATCATCCCACTAGAACATGAAGTCATCCAACACAAGAGGAGCACATACTAACGTGAGGGGAAGAAACCATTACATCACAGGCGTGTGTCACCATGTGTAGATTTGTGTACATGGTTTATATATATGGCTTTAAACTTGAACTACGTCTGAGGTTACAGGCATGGAGCAGGTGTCTTAGGGGTTAAAGGAAAGTGTGTTTACCAGTTTGTTTGGGTAGCGCAGCACCACAGGCTGCACTGGGAGTCCTGGTATGAAAGCACCTGGAAATAGAAGAGAGAAAGAAGGTGAGAAGACACCAGATGAGAAAATTAAAATGTTTTATTCAATTACCACATGCATATATTATTAGCAAAATCTAATTACACACTGTTTTGGTTTCTACAGAGTTTAACTGACTTGAACAAAAAGACAGTTCACAGCCTCAGGATAACCTCCAGCCCAGCAGACAAGCCCTCTATTGAGATTCTTTAATGTCCTGCTGATGACAGACGAGCTGACAGAAGCCACATACAGTATTTATTACAGGACAAAGCTCTATTCAAGCTTCTGTTTGAGCTCTGAATAGATAAAAATGGGATGAGAATATTACTAATGAGAATAACAGCCAAAATATATGAGGCACAGTCACTGCATGACATGTCAAGCGCATCCAATATGACCGAGTGAAGCTGCTACACTGCCTGCGAAAGCCAACGCACAGCTTAACTCTGTTTTGTTTTATATCACTACTTTTTTTTTTTGCACGTGTCCTCCTAAGGGCCTGTGGCCCTAAAATAATATCACAATATTTCAGGGTATTTTTGTGATAACGATATTCTTGACAATATGGCAAATTAGTAAAAGTAATGCTTTACTGTTAATTTAAGGAGACACAACTGCAACAAAATCTGTGATCTAGTTTTAGAGTTTGCCTTCAAATATTCAGTAAAAACTAAAGAAAAATGATCTCTCATTTCTTTAGTTGGTGAACAATAACAGCAACTCAGAGTGAGATTCAGATTCACTATCCACCTTATTCATAGTCCCCAAGATACCTTGCGTAAATTTTGGGTGCAACTTCCAGCGCTGAATCAAAACCGCCGATTTCCAATGGTAACCAGTTTGTTTATAGTTTGTTTACAATTTGTTTCCAGTCCTCTATTCTCTTTCCAAGATGGAAATAAAAGGTGGAA